>CM046449.1:56838205-56997564 GCA_025506515.1 Flaveria trinervia | reverse complement strand
AAGTGGCCACTATTCTATGACCCGCAAGATATTGTATAAGCCCTCCAATTCCAAAATGTCATAGGACTCTGCTTTGCGTTCGAGATACATGCAGGAGTCACAAGAGAGGAAAAGTACAAGAAGTATGAAGAGGTGATGTTAGAAGGTAAGAGATTAGATAGATCTAGGTCCAAGGGGGAGTTTGTTGATACATATATGTACCTAGATCCTGATCTGAATATAATATGTCTTACACTTATGTAACTATTGGGTACTTAATGAAATACAAATATTTGGTTGTGTTTATATTGTTTAAATATTTCATTAATGAGTTGATTAACACATATCGACGTAATTAATAGGTTTGTGATTGTTTGAAGTGTTATGCATAATGTTATAATGTTAAATACACTCAAACTTGGTAAAGTGAAGTTCTCATGTGTCTGAATGACCATGCGACTAAGTGTTCATGCGCCTAAATAGTCCATACGCCTGAATAACTTCATGCGTCTAACTCAGTCGCACGACTGAAAGCTCTATCGTGCGAATGGATCAAACGCATGGATCAATCGCGCGACTGAACCATGCTAATGGTTCAGTCGCCTGAATGAGCAACCTAACCTATAAATACCACTTAATTCGTGGAAAAACGTAACAATTAAGGAGCATTCATTCCTATTCAATTCCAGACGTACCCTAGCCATCCAGAAGCCTCCAAGTTCATACTCCAAGTTCACAGAACGTTGTTGATCGATTCCCATCGATTCTTCACGTTAGATACAATATCTTATTGTTTCTACGTGTGTTCTCACTGATTGGATCGCCAATCAAATAGGATTCCACACTATTTGGTTTGGTCTACACGTTAATTAGTTTGTATTTCATTTGAATACAAGATCCTAACAGGATATACTTTGATACCAGCTAAAATCCTCTAACTAAAGCAAATACTACAAAGCTATAGTTTGAGGTATCTTAGATAAAGTCTTATATAAGATATGGTAGTCAGGACATGTCCCTGACGTACATTTTGTCACCAACTAAGTTGGTAACTTGTACAAACATAAAAAAGTGAATAGTGGAATAAAGTATGGTCAACTACATGGCCGTTTGAGAAAACGCCATGCAGTATCAAAGGTCTGCAGTGGAGTGTCAGAGACCATACTTATGTCCACTAGTTCATAGAAGTGTCTTCTGAAGGTTAAATGGCTTCGGAAGAACAAGTTCTTCTAAAGCCACTTATACTACGGAAGAGGCTACTTCTTCCGAAGCTTGAGGACTTCTTCATTTCTTCGTACTTCGGAAGTTGTTTTATGATCTTTTCTTCTTAGACTTAATCTTCGGAAGTGAGTACTTTGACTTCGGAAGTAGAGTTTGTCTTCAGAAGTTGATCTTTTACTTTGTCTTCGGAAGTTCCACACTTGGCTTCGGAAGCATTTGTAAGTAGCACCAAAATTTTTCTAAGTGATTTGGTTTTGGTTGCGCGAGCCTTCTTCTTTATCCAACAACTCCCCCTAGGCTGATGCTACCAAAACCTCACTTGTTTCTGCTCCTCAAAACCTTCAGCACCAAGGAAAGTAGATATTTATCTATTTCTTTGTTCTTCCCTGAAGTAGTGCTGAGAAGCTTGTACAGATCATTAGTTAACAGGAACTCCAGTCTGTCACCCTGAATGATATGTACCATCTGTTGTGTCCCTCTGAAAAGAGTTAGTTGATGAGAGTTGTAGTCATACTCCCATCGAACTATATGTTTCAATTCAGGGCCTTCCACCATCTATAGAAAAGTAGTTCTTTTGATGGTTGGCCTTTCCTTGTCATCCTTCTCTCTCAGTTTCAACTCTTCTTCAATCTTTGCCTGTGTGGTAAGCTCAGCAAGATGAAGGCTGCTAAGATGAATTCTGATGTGAGCAATAGTTTCAGAGTTGGAGGGATTGGAGAATGGTTTCTTTGCTAACTCAACAATATCAAATCTACTAGAGTGTAGCAGAGAGGAGGCATTCAGCTTGTTGCTTTCTCCATTCTCTCTCTCAACAACAAAGTTGTGAGAGGCTTCATCAAACCTCCACTAGATGATGTTCTTTCTGGGAACAAGAGGCTGACTAGGAATCTTGACCCCTTTCTTTGTGTCAATTAGAGCCACCAGCTTTCTTCTTAGTTTCTTCTCTTCATCATTTAAGGAGTCAGAGTTGAGACCAAGAAGTCTAGCAGCATGGTCCAGTGTTCCTCTGGGCAAATCAAGAAATTGATCTCTTGTGAAGGAACATGAAGATCCATCAACATAAATTAATTTGACAGAGTCTTCTTCACAAGAGATATCACTCAGGGTTGTATAGTTTGAGAGCTTTGTCTTGATTGCCTTAAATTCCTCTAAGGAGAGATGTTTAGAAGGCTGAGGGGATGGTTTGGAAGGTTTTTGGGTAGGTTGTGGTGTAGTGGCTCGGGAAAGTGTTTTGGGTTGAAGGATGGGTAGTTTGTATGGTTGAGGTGAGTAAGTGGGTATGGATAGTGGTGTAGGTTCAGGTGTATAGAGTTCAATTTTGATGGTGAATGGTGAGGGAATTAGTTCAGGCTGAGATTGAGTTGTTGGCATGAAGAACATCCCCAGTACCCTTCTATACTTATATTTCCTTTTGCCCAAACGAATGTTAGCCTTGATTTCACTGACAATTCACTGGAGTGTCTTTTCAGACATGGGTCCCACCTATTTGCCAGAGAATCCGTGAGCCTGGAGATAGTCTTTCATATAGGCTTTCTCACCTATCTTCTTGTCACCGTGACCCTAGCTTCTTCTTCCTTCTTCTTCTTCTCCTTCAACTTCTCTCTTGCTTTTTCTTTCTCTCCTTCCCAGTAGATCCTGCTTTTTGTTGAAGAGCCAAAGGATCGTCTCATCATTGTATGGAGATAGTTCTTGAAGAGAAAAACCTCGGGAGGTTAGGAAAGCTATCCTTTCCCTCCAGAGCTGCATGTTAGCTTCCCTCTTTTCTCTTTCTTTCTCTTCCTCTAAGGCCAACCGTGTTGCTTCCCTCTGTTGCTCATTTCGCAGTCTGGTTCCAGCTCTACCAACTCCTCTAATGGTAGCAGGAGTATGTCTTCATTGACAGCTCCAAGCTTGATGAGCTGATCAATGATCTCTACCCTCTTCTTATTATTGATTGCCTCCTGGTCGGATACAGCTGCTTTGGAACTGGTAGCTAACAGCTTCCCAGTTGGAAGTCTACCTTTTCTTTTAAGCTTTTCAATCCTTCCTCCTCCTAAAGCTCTTCCGTAGTCATTTTCTTCTTTCCTTTATCATCCTTTGAGGTGCTTGACTTTGGTGGTTCTTGGAGAGAGGATTCAGATTGTTGCACCCTGAAGTATCATACATGCCAACTTGATGGGTGACTTGATGATTGCTCAGCTGGAATCCCATAAGTCCAAGATGAAATGTGGATGAAGATCTGCAAGAAAAATAACAAGTGTTATCTTCCGCATTAGTTAATGCGGATGACAAAGCTCTGATGCGGACAAGTGTTTACTCTTCTGCATTAACTAATGCGGAAGACATAATACTTATGCTGAAGAACAAGTTACTCTTCTGCATTAAGTAATGCAGAAGAACAAAAGAAGATGCGGACAAGACTTTGATCATCCGCATTTGACAAATGCGGATGACCAACCAAATGCGCACAAAGATTTTTGTTCATCCGCATTAACCATGCGGATGACCAACTTACTAATGCTGATGATCAAGTGGAAATGCTGATCAAGATTATCTCATCTGCATTTGTCAATGCGGATGAACAAGCAGAGATGCGGATCAAGACTTAGACTAGTTTCTGATGTAATAGGTCAGGGGTAGTTTAGTCATTTTGTAAAGGCATCTTGTCTGCCTATAAATAGAATAGTTAACCTCGTACTGAGGTGACGGCTGATAGATAGAGAATTTTATTGTAATTATTCTCTGTAACTTATCAACTTTCATATATTAATAGAAACAACATTTATGAGTAATTTTCTTGCTTGAATGTTCTTTGATTGTTTGTTTCCGCCACTCAATCAATGACTTGATTATCATATTTGATTCTTAGTAAGAATATCACTCTTACACAATCCTAGTCAATTGGTATTAGAGCTTTGGCTCTCGATTCTCTTTTAGATCTGCGCACAGACTGAATAGAACTCGATTGATTTGATAATCAAGTTGCTAGTAGTAGATCTTATCATCTCTACTTAGCAAACAGCAAAAATACTCCTGTCAAACAGCAAGAGCACTCATTCTGAACCTCAACAGATGGTTGAACAAGTTGGACTCATCAAACATAATCAATCTTAAAATCAACTAAATCTATACTTACACAAATCAACATGGATTCTAACAGTTACTCTAAATTAGGTCATACACCTAAACCTCCCATGCTTAAACACAAATCTGAGTTTAACAATGGAGAATACGGTTTAGAAATATATCACAGGTGTAGATCCTGACTTTTGGATCTCAATATGTAAGGGTCCACATATTCCTGTTACTATATCAACAGCTCAAGCTGCACTTACAAGACTGCTAGAATACCAATTGAAGACTTAACTCTGGATGAAGATGACTATAAGAAAATCAAAATTGATCTTAAAGCATACTCTATTTTGACTCAAGCACTCAAAATGGATGTGCTGAAAAGATTGGAAAAATATGGAACTGCTAAAGCTGTTTGGGATGCTCTCAAAATTATGTGTGAAGGTAGCAGTGAAGTTGCTGAAATTAACAAAGACAAGCTGGTCAATCAGTATGAAACCTTCCATCACACCAAAGGAGAATCCATATCATAACAATTGCAGAGATTTGTACAGTTGGTCAATGACTTGGAAATTATGGGTGTTTCATACAACATTAAAGAACTCAACAAGAAAATGCTTCACAGTCTACCTGAAAGCTGGAAGCAAAATGTCACAATGCTGAAAAATACTCTTGATCATGAGAGTACCACTCTAGACATTATGATAGCCAAGATTGAAGCTTTGGAACTTGATGAACAAAGCAGAAATCTGAGTGGGCCAAGAGTGATTGAAGCCTACAAATTCCCTTGAGAATCACATTCTGTTGAAAATGCTTTCATCACAGAGGAAGATGACTTCATCTTATCAAGAGATCAAATGAACAATACTGGGTTCATTGCATCTCCACCATTCAATCACCATTCAACTTCAGCTCAAGCACCAAAAGTCTCCACTGCACCTCCAATCTCTTCAGAAGACTTAAAATCAGAAGACCAAAAGGCAACTTACAATGCCTTTGTTGCAAGTTTTGAAGCATATCTTGGGGGAAGACTCACTTCTGCCCATCTAATACAAGAAGATTTAGAAGAATTAGATCCTGATGATGTTAAGGAGATGGATCTATAGTGGAAAATGGCAATGATTTCCATGAGAGCAAAGAAATTCTTCAGAAAAGGAAGAAAGTTGAGCCTAAATGAGAACACAAAACTTGGATATGACAAATCCAAGGTAAAATGCTTCAACTGTGGCATGACTGGCCATTTTTCAAAAGAGTGAAATGCTCCTAAAAGAAACAACCATTCAAGAACTCTCCTGGTCAATCATCATCACAGCCCAATTCAAGCTATCACTCAAACAATCAACAACAGCAATACCATCATTCGCATCATCAACAAACATACCAGAATCAACCACAGCTGACAAATCAAGCCCATGCAAGCAGTCAGCCTTCTGCCAGTGCCCTTGTGATCAAACAAGATGGGATATGTGACTGGAGTGTGTATGCTGAGGAAGTCAAGCCTTAATTCCAGAATCATGCTCTTATGGCTCACATCAATGATGGACCATCTACAATGCCTATTGAGGTAAAAACTAACCTTTGTAGTGAGAAATGCATAAATAAATTACAAGAGTATAGAGAACACAATCATAAACTGGCAATAAAATTAAAGAAGAAAAGGTGAGTCAGAAATGATGAAGACAGAACTAAAAAGTTTTGGAATCAAAATTAAATCTCTCATTTTTGACATAGAAAAATTGCATGGTGAGAAATACAATCATGCAGCTGAAAATGAGCTACTTACTGAAAAGTTAGCTCAAGCTAAAGCTCAACAATCTATGACTGAAGTGAAACTTGAAAAGTTTCAAATGTCTTCAATCAAGTGCAAGAGATGCTGGATTCACAAAAGGATCCAAAGGACATGTCAGGGATTGGGTACAATTCATGTCCTCCACCATACAATGACAATACACTGTCATGCCTGACTCTTTATCACTCTATGAATCAATCGAAAACAAGTGACAATCCTCAAAACAACCTGATGTTTATTTTGAAACCAATGAGGATAAATCAAGTTAGGACACCCAATCAAAATCAAAGAGTGCTCAGACAAGACAGTGAATGTCATGAAACCATCAAGCCTGTAATAGCAGTTGTACCTTTTATAAAATTCATACCATCTGTTTTACAAGGAAAAAGAAATATGTCAAAACAGTGAAAACCATTACTGAAGTAGTTCTGATAATGAGATTGTATCTCCATAAAATTCAAGTAAATCAGAAAAGTTTTCACTGAAAAAGAAACCAACTATAAACTGAGTTCAACACATAAAACTTCATTAGACCCTTAGCCATCAAAATTAAGGCAGGGAGTTGGGTTTGATATCTGTAACAAGAACATGTTGACCAGTTTGAGAAAGAGGTGAGAAGTAGGTTGAAGAAACAGAACGGCCCAGACAACTGAACAAAAGTAGTGTTGTGAAACAATCTACTAAAAGGGCTGATTTTGATTCATCACCTAAAGAAAAGAAAGTGACTCATCAAAAGACAGTATCAGTTGAGTCACACAAAGAAAAATCGATTCGAGAAACAAACAAATGTATTGTGATATTTGTGACATGTTCAATCACAAGACAGATAAATGCTTCTTCAATCAATATTGTTCTATCTGTGATATGAACAATCACTCCACCAAAAATTGCTATTTGAACAAGTATTGTTCAATTTGTGACATGAACAATCACAATATCTGATTGTTACTTCAATAGAAGGGGTGATAATTCCTCAACACAAGTCCATCTCAAAAACATTTACTGTGATGCACTCTGTCAAACCTCATCTTCATAATACTCAATGTAGGACACCTAGATCAAAAAATGACAGAAATAACTCAAGGATTTAAGGAAGGGTCAAAGAAATCATCTCACAATGAAACACAAACTTGACCTTCCTAAGCAAAAACCAACTTTGATAATGAAACTCGGGCTAAACTTTTACAAAGAAATAGAGACCAATGATTTCATTATTCATCTGATCCTCAGTAGATGTTGATGAGATGACTCGACTATTAACCAAAAATCTCCAAATCACCTCCATCTAAATCACTATTCAGAGGGAAAATACCAGGAGGTGACCATCATGAATAGGAACAGGAAACCCAAGACCATCATGGCTTGGGTTCCTTATTCTAATTAGTTCTTTTTTTTGTAGGTTCATCCACACAGGTCTAATAGCCTATGGTATGTAGACAGTGGATGCTCCCAACATATGACTGGAGATCGTTCCCTCCTTCATGATTTCAAGTACATACAAGGAACTACTATGGCATTCGGTGGAGATTCAGAAGGTGGTAGGATTACAGGAGAAGGATCTATGACAAATGGGATGCTGAACTTTGACAAAGTGAATTACTGTGAACAACGAATTTTAATCTGCTAAGCGTGTCTCAGATCTGCGACAAAAATATTCCACTCACTTTATAGACACTCACTGCTACATTCTGAAACCTGGATTTCAGATTCCTGAAGAATGGGTTGTCTTAAAGACTCCGAGGAAGAATAATACATATGTCTTAAACCTGTGTTCTGCATCACTAAGGAAGAAACATGTCTTTTGTCTAAAACATCATTTGATGAGTCATAGCTTTGGCATAGACGTTTGGGGCACACTAACTTAAAAATATGAACAAGTTAGTCAAAGGAAACCATGTAATTGGTCTTCCTAAAAAAGAATTCAATTTTATTGATCAATGCTCAGCGTGCCTCAAAGGAAAACAACACAAATCGTCTCACAAAACCAAGCTGGTGAACACTAACAATACTCCATTGAAGTTACTTCACATGGATCTGTTTGGACCAACTCAGTAATGAGTATGGGAAAGAAACAATATTGTTTAGTGATCATTGATGACTTTTCTCGATTCACATGGGTGTTCTTCCTACTTCATAAAAATGAAGCATCCCAAATCATTCAAGAATTTATCACTAAAATTGAAAATCAACTTGATCTAAAGTCAAAATAATAAGAAGTGATAATGGTACAGAGTTCAAAAATGAAAATATGAGTTCCTTTTGTGCAACCAAAGGCATTGCCCATCAATTCAATGCAGCTAGAACTCCTCAACAATATGGTAGCTAAAAGGCGAAATAGAACACTGATTGAAGCAGAAGAACGATGCTAGCCGATGCTAAACTGCCAATCACCTTCTGGGCAGAAGCAGTTAACACATCGTGCTTTGTGCAAAATCGAACTCTGATTGTTAAAGAAAGTAACATGACACCTTATGAACTATTTTCATAGGAAACCATTTATTGGATTCCTCAAATCATTTGGTTGTCCAGTCTCAATATTAAACACCCGTGATCATTTGGGAAAAATTTCATCAAGTTGATAAGGATTTTTTGTAGGTTATTCTTCCGTCTCAAAGGCTTATAGAGTGTTCAATCCTAGACTGAACATTATCAGATGAATCCACAAATGTTCAATTCAAGAACATTCGTTTCCCAAATCCACAAATGGTCCTGATTGGTTGTTTGATATTGACACTTTTACTAAATCATTTGACCAATTTCACTTGTCTGATGCAGGAAATATACATTAGGTGATACTTCATCAACTGTAGAAAGAAGAGAAAATTATCCATTGATACCACCTACATTTGATGAACATATGAATGAAGATGTTCCTCTTCAAGCTGATCCCATCAGACACTTGTCACAAAACCTTAGTGTTTCTTCTGAAGAAGGTCCCAGCCTGGTACCATCTCACTGAGATGACTTGTCACATGAGATCAGAAATCAAAATAGGCTTCTCATCCAGAAGAAACTCAAGGTACTTCAAATGATGCAAGCAACCTCAGTGCTGCTAAAGATGTAGCAGGTACTGAAACAGAAGTTGACAATCTTCATAATTCAACAAAAATAGAAGATGATTGTGCCTCTGACCATAATGAATTGAATGTCTCCAATCTTGATGTAACTATTGTTGGTGACACCATTCCAACCACAAGAATACACAAGAATCATCCAGTTGAAACCATTAATGGTGATCTTAATGAGAGTGTGACAAGAAGCAAGTCCAGTATTGCAAACATCTGTTTGTTCTCATGCTTTCTATGTCAAACAGTACCCAAAACATCAAGAAGTATGGCAGTTGGATTGAAGCAATGCAGGAAGAATTGCTCCAATTCAAGAAACAAGAAGTATGGCAGCTGGTAGATCTTCCTGAAGGACAATACCCTATCGGTACCAGATGGCTGTACAGGAACGAGACTGATGATAGAGGGATAGTCATCAGAAATAAAGTAAGACTAGTGGCACAGGGATACACTCAGGAAGAAGGAATTGACTACGACGAAGTGTTTGCACTGTTGCCAGACTAGAAGCAATCAGAATCTTTCTTGCATATTCTGCGTCCATGAAATTTACTATTTATCAAATGGATGTAAAGTGTGCCTTTTTGTATGGAAAGATTGCTGAAGAAGTCTATGTAAGTCAACCACCTGGCTTTGAAGATCCAAATTTCCCTCACAGAGTGTACAAGCTTGACAAAGCTCTGTATGGTCTTCATCAAGCTCCAAAGTGGTATGAGACTCTATCATCCTTTCTTCTTGAACATGGGTATGAAAGAGGAAAGATTGATCAGACTCTCTTCAGAAGAATAAGAGGAAAAGACATGCTGTTAGTCCAGATCTACGTGGATGACATTATATTTGGCTCGACAAACAAGAAACTCTGCAAAGAATTTGAAGATCTTATGCATTCAAAGTTCCAAATGAGTGCTATGGGGGAACTCACATTCTTTTCTAGGGGTGCAAGTCTAGCAAACAGCAGATGGAATCTTCATCAATCAATCAAAATATGTAGAAACCATGCTGAAGAAATTCCACTTTGCTGACTGTCAGTCTATCAGAACTCCTGTAGATACTAAAGTGAGGATTGGACCTGACCCTGAAGGCAAATCAGTGGATCAAACTCACTATCGATCAATGATAGGTTCACTTATGTATCTAACAGCAAGTAGGCCTGACATTATGTTTGGTGTTTGTGTGTGTGATAGATATCAAGCTGATCCAAAAGAATCACATATGAACGCAGTCAAGAGGATATTCAGATATCTGAAGGGCAAACCAGCTCTTGGATTATGGTATCCAAAGGAAGGAGAATTTAATCTCTATGCCTACATAGACAGTGATTATGGAGGATGCAACTTCAACAGAAAATCCATTTCTGGCGGTTGTCAATTTCTTGGTTCCAGACTAGTATCCTGTCAATGCAAGAAGCAGACAAATGTGTCTGTGTCCACAGTAGAATCTGAGTATATTGCTGCTTCAGCATGTTGCTCTCAAGTTCTCTGGATTCAAAACCAGATGCTTGATTATGGTTTTAACTTTTTGCATACACCAATTTCTATTGACAACACAACTACTGTATTTATAACTAATAATCCAGTTCAGCACTCAAAAACAAAACATATTGAAATTAGATATCATTTTTTGAGAGACTGTGCTGAAAAAGGTTTAATCAAATTGATTCAAGTACCAACAGAAAATCAATTAGCTGATTTGTTTACCAAGGCATTTGAACCTGGTAGGTTTGAATTTTTGGTTTAGTCAATTGGCATGATTAACCTTGAGTAAAAACTATGAAAAACATCAAAAAAAATTTAAAACATCAGAAAAACCACAAAGAGAAATCAAATTTTATGAAGAAACGAATTGTCGGAAATGATATACTTACAGTCATTATATCATTCACTGTGCTTAATTTCAAAATGTAAAAGACTGAAATGACTTACCAGATATGTTGGTAGGCTCAACTTGGAAGAAAAGATACATGCAGTGATGAATTAAAGACATATTCAATTGTGAAACACTCATCATAAAGTACAGGTATGTATTGGCTTATCTGAATGCATGTGTGTGTAGTAGCCTAAACACACTAGGTAATGATACTTTATGAATCTCTTTCACCACATCATGTTTCATCTTTGTTTTGCTGAGCAAAGACCTGATGAAACTTGCACATAGTGCAGATGTCATGATCCAAAAGATTCCCAATGTGGAACACATCCAAAATTGGATGAATCAACAAAGTAATACATTCCAAGTGAATGAACAAAAGAATCCTATCATGGATCACCTTCCAAAGTGAAATGAAAAGAATCCCAATGTGGATCAACATGAAAAAGGATCAAATTAAAAGAATCCCAATGAGGATCAGTGAAAATGAGATTTCATGACTTAAGTAACCTGGTAAGAAAAGTTGTGAAAAAGTTCTACCATGCATGTATAAGGAGGGTTGATCATTTCATGCTTATGTGTGTGAGGTACACATTGAATAATAAATCAACCAAAACATGATAAAAGTCATTTGCATCAAAATATCAACCAGGTATGGGTTTAAGAGGACAAACATACCTTCAATCTTCAAGTTCATAATCATGTCCATTTAATCATAAAGGATGCACAAATGTAATGTAAGACTGATATGATCCCAACAAAGAGATTTTTCTCTTCATTATCATATCAATCAAAATAATATTCAAAACTGTTGGATTCTATGTGCCCAAGACACATAGAATATTGATGCGGTTAGTACGTCATGATCCAAGTCGGGTTATACCCAATAACAAGCTTAGCAAACACCAATAAATTATTCAATGTGTGATATGATCATGCAATTAAATAATAACACCAAATTTAGAAAATGGGTTTTCTAAATAAGTTGCATATGAGATTGAACAATTATATGGATATTTTGTTTATAAATATTGTTTGTAATGTTATTTAAGTTATTTAAATAACATCAAATAATTAGTGAGTGTATAAGTGTTATTCAAATAAAAGGGTTTATTGAATGAACATCTTTTAAAAGGAATGACTTGTTTAATGTGTTAACATTTCATTTTAACTTTTGGGGGGGAAATCAAAAATAACAAAAGGGGATCGGCCGCCCTTGGGGCTTGCTCTCTCTTGGTTTTGTTGAGATCCTTGAATGCTACACACTTTACCTTCCAACTCACTCAATCTCATTCTCTCTCCCACATGCAAACACAAAGAGATCTTTTTCTTCTCCTCTCTCCTTTTCGGATATAGTAGCAGCAGGAGTGTGTTTTGTGTGGTTCTTGGTGTTATTCTCCCTAACAAGAAGGTGCTTGCAAGGAGGCTTGGGTATACAAGCTTGAGGGCTTCTTCCTTGGAGTCTTGGCCGATTCACAAGCATTTTCAACCCTTTCTTGGTCGACAATTTTGGCTGGAATAAGGTAGTAATCACAGCTCATTGAAGCTGTGATTTTATGTTGCTTAACTTGTGTTCATAGCTAGTTCATTCACATATTTAAGATCCTTTTGATTTGGGTTTGTTTTTATCTTAAAACATCATTAAGAACATGGATTTTTCAGATTATAAACATGTTATAATTCTATACTTCCGCTGCGTTTTTCAGAAAGTTTAAAAGGTTGAACTTGTTTACTTTGTGTTCTATCAACCCAACAAAAACTTTTAAATCTTTAAAGTTTCTCTCCAATGTGGACATAAACTTTAGGGGGAGTAATTTAAAAGGTTTGAGTAAGTCTAAATTTTTGTTTATTAACTTCATTTTGAAAAACAAAACAAAAAGAGTTTTAGTTGGTGTTGTTGCAATAAGTTTTACCATATATCTCAGCTTATGCAGATTCTTAAAGCATGATAAGCCCAAGATCTGTCAAATTTAGGAAACTTGTATTAGTTGTAACATACAAGTCAATCCAAGCAAAAATTGACAACTTCAACAGCTAACTTCATAAGAAAAATCAATCAAGGACACCTCTTCATAAGATGAATAAACAATTCAATCACATTAACTTTTGATTAAGTTCAAAAGGTAATGCAAGTAAGTGCATTAGTTAATGCGGGTGAAGGTAACCCATGCATGTAACTAATGCGGGTAACAATAATTTTTGTTGTGTTTCATCTTTAAACATTCTTGTCATCAAAATTTGTCTTCCGCATTTGCTACAGTCAACAAATGCGGATGATCAAAAATTACACAAATTAATCTTCAGCATTTGCTACAGTAGTGACTGTATATGCTTGTAAACTTGTAAAATTTCTCAAATTGTATTATTTGACTATTTAAAGGAATTCAAACAGGTCATTTAATACTTTTCAAAATTGAGAGAACTTATAGTGAGACGAGTGCAAACCTACAGTACACCACCATCAATCATCATCATCATCACAAACATTCAAAGATTTTGTTGTGTTTCATCTTTAAACATTCTTGTCATCGATTCAGAACCACAGTCGTTTCGAAGATAAGGTATCACTTCAACAGATTTTGAAACCAAAACCTAAGTCTCGGACTGTTACCCTAAATTGAACAATGAACCAGCAAATTATTGAAGAACACCAAAATCAAACTCATTAATGTGATGTAATACACATTTTCGATCTCAATAAACATATAAATTGATAGGAATTCAACTGATATTGAAAACCATGATAATCATGTTTATTGCAAAAAATAGAGCAAAATGAAAAAGAAAGTTGTGTAACAAATCAAAGTCACATTAACAAATCAAAGCAAAGTTAAAGTCAAAATTGTTAACTAACACACATGTCTCTTGTGCAGATTACATGGAAAATCTTACATGGAGCAAGCTCCATAAAGTTAGCGGTTATCTAAACCCTGATGTGCCTGAAGCCGAAGGTCTTAGAGATATGATAAGATTCTTATCTACCACAAGGGTAGCATATGCCATGACAGTAAGACCAACAATCTATGAGAATCCCATCAGGTCATTCTGGGAATCAGCTGTAGTGGTTGAAGAGGATGGAGTGAAAATTCTAACTGGGAGAATCAACAATGAACTCACTCTGAGGATCACAGAAGAATCAGTTAGAAGATGTCTACAAGTCAATGATAATGCAGATGATCCTCTTGAATTGGATGATGAGGAAATAACCACATTTTTCTCTGAAATTGGTTATGAAGGGAGTTATGAAGCAAAACAGATAGTCAAAGGATTAGTGGATCTACCTTGGAGATTCCTAATTCATATGTTCCAACATTGTCTATCTAAAAAGAAAACAGGATGGAATGACATTCCAGTCCTCACATCTTCTGCAATCTGTGCTCTCTGCACCAACAGACGGTTTAACATGTCTGCATATGTATTCAATGGCCTAATCTCCAACATTCAAGAAGGGTTGAGATACAAGTTTCTAATGTACCCCAGATTCATTCAATGTCTAATCAATGAATCATTTCATGACATTGTTAATGAAGGACTGTACTTAACATTCCTCATTATGATGCAAGATCTATAAGTACATCAAGAAGAAGGACCCAAGGAACTTGTATAGTGGTGCCCCTTCACCCTTTCTTCCTTGGATGCTTCAACAAATACATCAAGCAGGTCAAGCACAACCACCTCCACAACCAATAGCTCAACCAACCACACCATCACAATACAATCCCCAATACCATCTCTAATGCAATCACCAATACCATCCCCATACCATCTCCAATACAATCCCCAATACCATCACCAATACCATCCCCATACCATCACCAATGTCATCACCACAAATATACACAAACCCTCTACACAACCTTCTTTTCAAACATTACCTCAACCATCATCATCACAAAACCAACACCACCATGACCACTCAACCTACACCTATATCACCACATCATCAATCTTCAATATCACCACACCAATCACCTATTCTCCTTACCAACCGTTACCATCATCACTTGATCACCCTGCTAAAACATAAGGATCAACAAGGCATCCAAAACATCCAATTATCTTCTGATGAGGAGGATCATCATGATCAAACCAAAGCTATGAAAGGACCTTCTGAGGCTACTCCTTCAGAGAGCTATGCTGAATCCAACATCAACAGGCCTGATGAAAAAGATGAATTAATATCTGAGTTGTTACTCAAAGTGGAAAGGATGGAAAGAACTTTAAACAGGAGAGCAGGAATCATCAATGATAGAATCCTGGAACTGGATGAGAGAGAATGTGAATTAAAAGAACTTAAAGAGAAATATGCAGCTGAACGAAAAGAACAAGACAAAGAGATTGAGAATCTAAAAGCTGCACTGAAACACTCAAGAGAAGAAGTGAGTGGACATATAGACACTCTTGAAATACAAACTATTGCAATGGAGGAACAAGAAAACATTATAGAAGAACAAGCTGATTCATCTCAAAACTTGAAAAGGAAATTGAGAGCAAGAACAAAAGAATATCCGAGCTTGAAATGATGATCAAAAGAACTGAAGTGAAGGATGATGTGAGAAAGAAAAACAAGAAAAGGTGATGATGAGGACAAAAATTTAATAAATGAGAATGAAGAACAAGTAGAGATGAAGGTCAAACTGAGATCAAAGACCAAAGCTAGACATGGAAACACTGGTTTTCAGACTCTAAAAAGGTGATTTGAAGAACTCTTCAGTGCTTGGATAGTTTTGATCTGAATAATTCAGCATTGATGATGATTTGGGTATTCATAAACAATCAAAAACTAAGTAGAGCCTATTGTCTTTATTCCCAAATCACCAGTGCTTTGGGAAAGGAATTAACTCTGCAAATTGACCCTGCTATTCATTAACTGAAGAACAAAAGGAAGAACTCAAAGAAAGATATGAAAAAGAAAGGAAAAAAGAAACTGATGAAACTGAACAGAACGAAAAATGAGCAGAGGAAAATGAAGGATCAAGAGCCAAGTACACCTGAACAGGTCCCTAGCCAAAAGAACAAACGAAACCTCTAGCCCTCAACTTCAAACTTACTCCACAAAAAGAGGAAGTATCTGGCTGAAAAAGCTAAAGGCAAGAGACCAATAACTGAAGAAGAACCAGCAAAGAAATAAAAAGATGACCCCAGAAGTTGTAGCAATTGCTGAATTGTTGTTAGGATCAGTGATCTATGTTGATTGATTGACGAGTATTGCAGGAATTCAAACAATGAATTAGTCGATTCACAAGAACAAAACGATATTCAATGAAGAACAAGACGGTTATAGAGAGAGAGAATATCTGCAAATATATTTCATTCAATATTCGCTTTCGTGGTAACAGAATGTCACATTATGATTAGGTCGACACCTCTTATATAAGAGATGTGACGTCTGCTGATGTCACTTGATAGTGACATCTAACAGATTTATTACAACTGAAACACACTACTGAAGATGTCAAAACAGCTGACATCTTCTTACAAAAAGTTCTAAGTGTTATCAGTTGTTATAACTACTGAAAAATATAAAACTACTGAAACTACAACGACTGAAGAACAAGCTCTTCAGTCTTTACAAAACTACTGAAACTAGAATATAAAACTACTGATATCACAACTACTGAAGAAGTACTCTTCAGCAGTTGTGACAAACTACTGACGCTTCAGTACTTGATCTTCAGACTTTGACTTCAGATGTTTCATCAGCTGATGACTTCAGTAGATATCATCAGCTGATGTCTTCAGTCTTTGTCTTCAGACTTTGTACATCAGTTGTTGATCTTCAGCACTTGTAAACTCTTCAGCTGTTGTACTTCAGTACTTTGGTCTTCAGCTTCAGCACTTGTGTTCTTCAGCTGTTCAGCTTCAGTACTTGTGTTCTTCAGCTGTTCAGCTTCAGTACTTGTGTTCTTCAGCTGTTGTACTTCAGCACTTTAGTTCTTCAGCTGTTGAAGTCTTCAGCACTTGATCTTCAGCTGTTGAAGTCTTCAGCACTTGTCAAACTGCTGATGAAGCTTTCAGCAGTTGTTGTGATACCATGTGGGACTTAGAGGTTTTCTGATCTTGGCTCATTGGTTCTTTTGGTCCAACAAACTCCCCCTGAACCAATGCAGCCAAAACCTCTAATTATTTATTATCCCACTTATTGTTGGCAAAAGATTGGTCTTTTTCCTTCTTGATCAGTAGAGAAGATGACCCATGTAAGCTCCGGCCTGGGAAGAAGTCTCAGATATTTGTTTGGCAAGATATGAATGGGAACTCTGTTTTGGGGAACTGGACACAGAGTTGTTATCCCATTCATGAGATCTACTTCCCGTGTATGAGCCTGTAGGATTCTCTGGTGTAGGCTCTGAGAACATGATTTGTTCTCCATGGTCAGGTTCTCGGCTCCTATCAAACAATCCTTCTCGCCCATACAGCTCTGAGATGTACTTGGTCCGTTTGCCATTTTTGAGCTCAACAGTTGTAATGTCTATATGCAAATCATCAGGATGATTCCCTTCGAGTAGCAGACTTAGCTCATTCTGTTTGAAGTTCTCAAGCCTCTTGTAGACTAACCCCTTTTTGATAATCTGTTCTCTAGCATCTTCGGGGTGGTTGTTTAGTCTCGTGGCCTTCTTGAAATCTTCGACAATCTCCCAGGGTGATACTACAAGGCCACTGTGATCTAGAATCTACGATCCTCTTGACTTGCATTGTATCTCGAAGGAATGTCTTTCTTTACAATCCTGTGAGCCACCCTCGGATCAGGCCATACTCTCACCCTCCTTCTGATACTGAAATGTGTTGTGAGAGTGTACAATCTCAGAGCTTCTTTCTTCATGCTGATAATTGATGAGGAGGCAGCAAGGTTTTGTCATGCTTTTCAGCATTTCATCATGAAGTTTTGCTGCTCCTCTTCTTCAATTTTACTCTCACAACATCCATTGTGAGGTGGGAGTGATGGGCATAGGTTTGGCTTTCGCCAGTGTTAGGACTGCAGACAGAGGGCAGACTATCTTCTTCCACATCATCCTCTTCTTCTTCTTCTTCTAGCCTCAACACCCTTCTCTTCTCTTCTAGGTGCATCATGGCTATTGGTTTAGATGGTGAGGGAGTTGGTTTTGAGGGTTGTGATTGTGGTGTTTGGATTTGGGCTTAGAGATGGTTTGGAGATTTGAGGGGTAGGCTGTTTTTGAGTGGGTGGAAGGGAAGGTTGATCCAGCATCTTTGTAGTAAGTTTAGCCTTTGTAAGTTTTGCCATTTCCACCTTTTACCAGCCCCAGCCTCATCAAGGGCTTCAACAATAATCCCCTTGTGGAATTGCTCAGACAGACAGATTCTGGTGGCTATAGCCAGAATACTGTCTCTGGTCCACGCGCGAATCTCCATTAAAGATCTTCCTAAGTATTTTGCAATGAAGCGGATCATGATCTCCAATCTCTCTTTTCAAGTGCATCATACCCAGCCCATCGGGTTTGAATCTCTTGCACTTCCAACCTCCTGATCTCACTATCCAATGTGGCTGTATCAAACCCTTGCCTGAAGAGTTGTTCAATTATTTTATCCATGGATCGGCTGTGTGTATTATCAGCATCTTTTACCAGCTCTTCCAAGGATTTGTCTTCAGCAGTAGGTTGATCATCAGCACTTTTCTTTCGCTTGTAAGTGAGCAGTGGTTGCTTTTCTTTCTCCTCCTCTTGGGCTTGCTTCTCTTCCTTCTCTTCCTCTGTTCTTTTCCTCTTCTTTTCTTTCACTGCAGTACTCTCCCCCTTTTGGATGCATTGGTGGAAGGGGTTTGTACCGCAGAAAGTGTCTTTTGCACAGCAGCATCAATCAAGGGTTGTAAAGTTGAGGAAAGCCTCTCATCAATGGCTTTAGTCACAATATCAGTGATTATGGGTGTGATGAGAGGGAGGGAATTTTGAAGTACAGCACTATTTGCTCAGGAGGGTTCTGTTCCTGAGAAATAGGGCCTGAAGCAGAGGCAGGTGGTGAGTTTGGAGTGGCTCAGTGTTTGGGGAACCTTCAACTGAAGGTGCCATCTGTGGGTTGGTGGAGGCAGATGGTCTTTCTCCTTGTGAGAGTTGGTCAAGTAGGTTTTGCAGCCTACTGACTTTCTCTTCAAGGATTGTGTTCTGGGCAAGAACATCGTAGAAAAAGCCCAGGTCATCATCAGCGAAGCTGAATCATCTGACCTCCTGCTTGGAGCAGGATTACATGCACTGGGTGTAGACCAGTTGTTGCATGTGCCCCTTTTTCTTGGTACTGGGGACTTCCAGCCTCAGGACAATGTCCATCATCAGCTGTTGCCTCTAGTGAGGTCTTAGCAATGTTACCAGCCTCATTCTGATCATGTGCTGATTCAGAAGAGGTGGCAGCCTCACTAGATATTCTAATCTCCTTATCTACACCAGGAGATAGAAGTGGTAAACCCCTGTGCTGTGGGTTCTCAATTGCACTGTGTTCCTCCCCCTCAATTGTAGAGGGTTTCCAGTAGTAAGTGGTTTCTGGGGAGGGGGTGAGGAGTGCAGTTGAGTCAGCACTTGTGCAACTATTAAAGTTGGGCTGTGAGGGGCGGTTGTATGGGGTGAAGGGATAGAAGCAGTGTGCACCTGGGGAGGTTGGTGCTCTTCAATGGCAATCCCCTCAAGTGAGGAAGATCCCAGATGTGTAGGTACCCCTTGTGTGGTTGCTGCAGGCTCCTGTTGAGAGGAATCCTGAGCGGCTATGGCTGGAAGAGTCCTTATATCCACTAGGGGGTTGGACCAGTGGATATCTCCTGCGTTTGTGTTGCAGGGGCATCCTCAGGGGACTCAATTCCCTGAGTAGCCGTTTTGGGTTTCTTTTGGTGGGTTTGGTGGGGACTTTTGATTTGGAGGTGGTGGCTGTGGGTTCCAGCTGCGTGGGTTTGCGCAGCTTGGCAGCCAATTTGAGTGTCTGGTCAGAGTTGTGCCGGGAGTATACTTCCGGCAGAACAGCCGTAGCAGGGACTCCCAAGCCAACAAGTCCCTCAGCATTAAGCTGGTTTGTAATGATGGCCATTATGAACCGTGGATATAGTATCCAACGGTTAGCAGTTAGTTTTTGAGCCATATCCTTGAGCTCCGAAAATATTATTTCTGAAAAGTTAACGGTTGTTGCTCAAGAATAGAATACATTACCTGCTGCCACTTTGTCGACATTTGATCCCAAGACGAAGTCTTAGGAGCCAAACATACATTCACCATGTGAAAAATTAGGCGTTCAGCGTCATGGAAGTGTTTCTTCATGATAGTGGAGGCACTTAGATTGCCTTGATATCCATGTTGGGCAAAGGATAGATCTGTAGTGCCCTTGGGATATCCAGCAGGAGAAATGGCATCATCCAGATGAAGGATTTGGCGGATTATTGCAGGAGTGATGACCACTTCTTGTTGTTGACGACCGACTGGAGAGATGGTGTGTTGTTCTCCCCAGTGGTAATGGTGACGTTCATCCAAAACTGTTGGAGGGATTCGGCATGTAGTATGGGATTCAGAAGAAATGCCTTTTGTATTGGGACTGAACCATAAGATCGATAGCAGTATCGAACTTAGCCCAGACAGGCGATTTAGTAAGGTAGGCAACACAGTTGTGTCGCGGTTTAATTTGCATGGACGCCATTGAGAAGAGAGAAGTTTTGGAGAGGAACGTTAGGTTTGAAGAAGATGAAGCTTTGAAGGATTAGGTCAGGGATATTTATAGGGTACGGGTAAGAAAACGACTGAAGGATGTGGTGTTAGTCATCAGTAGTTTTAAACGACTGTTGACATGGTATTATCCTTTCAGACGTTGAAACAGCTGAAGTCGTGGTGTTAGGCATCAGGAGTTAGAAAACTACTGAAGACCGTGGTTTTGACTTCAGATGATTGAAACAACTGAGGACTTGGTGTTTGTCATCAGTAGTTGTGAAACTACTGAAGACAGTGGTTTTGTCATCAGTTGTTGTAAACAACTGAAGACTTGGTATTAGTCATCAGTAGTTATAAAACTACTGAAGACATGGTTTTGCTTCAGTTGTTTAGAATGAAACAGCAGTTGTTGAAACAACTGAAGAGAAAGTTCTCTTCAGTAGTTGTCGTCAATTCATAGCCTTTCAGCTGTTTCATGTCTGTCAAACACTTATCAGACTTTGCATCTGATTTTCAGGTGTTTCATAGGACATCAGTACTTATCTGTTTATACTGATTTCAGTAGTTGTAACTACATCAGTAGTTTTAACTACATCAGTAGTTGGAACAGATAAAGTACTTCAGTACTTGTGAGGCATTTAGCCATCAGTAGTTATAAAACTACTGAAGGGAAAAGGACTCATCAGTACTTATATGTGACATGGGTACCAATGATCACCAGTAATTACTACTGAAATCATCAGTAGTTGTCACTTATTCTAGCTGCAGCATACCAAGCCTTAACACAAGGTTTTGGAAAGTAGAACTATCCAAAGGCTTAGTAAAAATATCTGCAAGCTCATCAGCACTAGGCACAAACTTAGGATCAATCAGACCTTTTTCAAAACAATCCCGAATAAAATGATGTCTGATCTCTATATGTTTGGTCCTAGAGTGCTGGACTGGATTTTTGACAATACACAGAGCTGAAGCACTATCCATTAACAATGGAGTCTTAGTCTCTGTAATGCCATAATCCAGAAGTTGGTTCTGAAGCCAGAGTACCTGAGAGGTGCAACTTGCAGCAGCAATGTACTCGGCCTCAGCAGTTGATGTAGCAACAGATGTTTGTTCTTACTCTGCCAAGAAATCAAACAGTTGCCTAGGAATTGACAACCACCAGAAGTTGACTTTCTAGTTAACTTGCACCCTGCATAGTCACTATCTGAAAAAGCAACTAATTTGCAAGAGTGTCCAGTGGAATACCATAAACCCAGAGATTGTGTACCTTGCAAATATCTAAAGATTCTCTTGACTGCAATCAAATGAGACTCTTTAGGAGCAGCCTGAAATCTAGCACAAACACATGTAGCAAACATAATATCTGGTCTAGAAGCTGTTAGATACATCAAGGACCCAATCATACATCTGTAAAGCGTTTCATCAACAGCTTTACCTTTCTGATCAGCATCCAGTTGTGTGGTGTTGCACATGGGAGTAGAACAGGGCTTACAGTTTTGTAAATCAAACTTATTCAAAAGATCTTTTGTATATTTTGACTGATGAATAAAGGTTCCATCAGCCTTTTGTTTGATTTGCAAGCCTAGAAAGAACTGTAATTCTCCCATTGCACTCATTTCAAACCTCTTTTTCATTAATGTTGTAAAATCATCACACAACTGGGGATCAGAGGATGCAAAAATAATATCATCAACATAAATCTGAACAAGTAGCTTATGCTGATCCACCTTCTTAATAAACAAAGTTTTATCAATGGAGCCTCTAGTGAAATTATTCTTAAGAAGAAAAGTAGAGAGTGTCTCATACCAGGCTCTAGGAGCTTGTTTCAACCCATAAAGAGCCTTATCAAGTTTGTACACCCATTCAGGATGTTTATTATCCTCAAAGCCTGGTGGTTGACACACATAAACTTCTTCCTTTATTTTACCATATAAAAATGCACTTTTAACATCCATTTGAAAAACTTTAAGATTGTGGAATGCAGCATAGGCTAAGAACAATCTGATTGCCTCTAGTCTGGCTACAGGGGCAAAGGTTTCATCATAGTCAATACCTTCTTCTTGTGAAAACCCCTGTACAACCAGTCTAGCCTTGTTCTTAACAATAAGCCCATTTTCATCGGTTTTATTTCTAAACACCCATTTAGTGCCTATTGCACACTTACCTGGGGGAAGAGGAACAAGTTCCCACTTGCTGTTTCTTGAACTGAAGTAGCTCAAGCTGCATAGCTTCAACCCATCCATTGTCTCTCAAAGCAACATGGTAGTTCTTTGGCTCTAGCTGATGATGAAGAGAGCATAGAAGCAGAAGTTAGACAATTGACTTCTGGTTGAAACACCAGCATTGATATCACCAATAATCTGAGACATGGGGTGATTCTTCAGTTCTTGATAAACAATGAGATCTGTGCAAGTGTTTGTAGAACCTTCAGCAGCAGCAGATGTTGATGTAGACTCTTGAAACCAAGAATTTGATGGTAACTCAAAAGATGTAGAGGAAACAGAGATCTCATCAGCATTTGTTGTGGATGGAACTGCTGAAGCTACAGGAACATCAAGTTTAGCAGACACAGGCAGTTGGTCACTAAACTTGAATAGGTGAGTATTGATATTATCATCATCATCATCAATACCACCAGGTGGAAGACATGCTGCAGAAGATGATTTAGCCACAGGATCTGCAACAGCTGGAGGTTGATAAGGAACATATTGCAGTATGTCCAAATCAAACAACTCCACAGGGTTTTGTGGAATCTTGTCCAAAGGAGATTCATTAAACTTCACATGCAGAGTCTCTTCAACTATCTTTGTTCTGCAGTTGAAGACTCTGTATGCCTTGCAAGTAGATGAATAACCAACAAAATACCCAGCATCCACCTTAGGATCAAATTTATGGAGTTGATCCTTTGTGTTGAGAATAAAACAGGGACACCCAAATGCTTTGAAAAATGAAATTAGAGGAGCCAAATGATGGAGAACTTCATATGGAGTCTTCATCAACCTCTGATTTACTAAAACTCTATTCTGCACATAGCAAGCTGTGTTGACAGCTTCAGCCCAAAAGGTCAGTGGCAAACCAGAGTCAGCCAGCATGGACCTTGCAGCTTCAATGAGGGTCCTGTTCTTTCTCTCCACTACTCCATTTTGTTCTGGAGTCCTTGGGATGCTAAACTGCCTTTTGATTCCCTTTGAGAGATAGAAGTCATCAAGTGTATGATTCCTGAATTCAGTTCCATTATCACTCCTGATACACTTGACTGGAAGGGAATACTGCTTCTCAATATACAACACAAAGTTAATAACCTTCTGAGCAACCTCATCCTTTGAATGTAGAAAGAAAGTCCATACAAATCTGGAGTAATCATCCACAATTACCAGACAGTATTTCTTCTTGGCCATGCTCATCACTCTCACAGGACCAAATAGATCCATATGCAGTAATTGCAAGCAGGCAGTGGACTTAGGCTCTTCAATAGGAGGGAATGAGACTTTGTGTGTTTTCCTTTTAAACAAGCAGTGCAGGTTTCATCACAGTGGAACTCCTTTATTGGTAAGCCTCTGACTAAACTATTGTGGATAAGCTGATTCATGTTTTTGAAATTAACATGACCCAGCCTTCTGTGCCACAGTTTAGATTCTTGAGAAGAGGCTTTGGAAAATAGGCAAGGATTGCCTTTGAGATCTATTTTCTTGGAAAGATCTAAGGCATACACTCTTCCTGTCCTGTTGGCTCTCAGGAGAGTGTGATCATCCAACACCTTGTCAATCAAGTGCAAAACTTTGGATGACAGAATCCTACAGTTCTGACTGGTGAAAAGAGCAACATGGCCTTTATCACACATTTGACTGACACTCAAGAGATTGTACTTGAGATTTTCCACATGATTAACATCATCAAATTGATTTCTCCATTGGAGACAAAGCCATTACCAATGATGTAACCCCTAGCATCATTGCCAAAAGAAACAAATCCCTTCTTTCCTTGAGAGTAGTCATGAAGAAGAGAGCTGTTCCCAGTCATGTGCATAGATCCCCCACTGTCTACATACCAGATGCTACTTTGGCATGTTGGAGAACCCTGCAATAATAAACAATCAGTTAGTTTTAGAGACCCAAACCTTTTTGGTTTTGGCCTGGTCTCATCAATAGATGGTAAACTAACAGGTTTATTTGAAACAACAGCCTGAGAGGAAGAAGATGGTGAAGAAGAGGAATCCTTTGGCTTGGATCTCCTTTTCTGTGGTTTCAACATAGGAGCATCTAGTTGGTTAACTCTACCCAACAGATGTTGAACCATCATAACCAGCTGTGTCTGATTTTGTGATAAAGCTTTCAGCTCATCAGACACATTGCCAGTGGAGTTTGATAAGTTCCTATGTTGCACCTTCTTCTTCTGAGCACTCTCAGCTGTCACCTGTTTAACCCCTTCCTTTTGGATTTCTTTGAGGACTTAAGGGTTACAGGATTTGATGTTGCTGATACAAATGTGGTCTCAAACTCATTTTCATTTTTACCATTTTCTCTTTAATTTCTTCTTTTGTTTGAGTTTGGAACCTCTTTTGTACCAGCAATCATCTGTAAGATGATTGAACAAACCACATACTTCACATGGTTTCTTCTTCATCTTAGGTTGATCATCAACTAAAGAGGGTGAAGCAACTGAAGACTTGCTCTTCAATGCTTTGGAAGCATTGTTTGCTTTCTTGACTGCCTCTTTAGTAGTCTTCAAACTCTTTCTACTGACAGTTTTCTTCTCTTCAGTACTGACAGTAGTTGGAGTTTGAACTTCAGGTGTTAAATCCTGCTCTCTAGTCCTTTCAGGACTTTCAGAATTAACTCCTGAGTTGATCAACTCATTGATCATGTGAGTGTCAGCATTTGAACCATCAACATCAGCTGATAGGTTCAGAGAGGGCTTGATGCTGACTTCTACTTCTGATTGTGCTGTATCAGAAAGTAGATCACATGATGAGATGGATTGGTTATCACTCTCACCATCAGATTCTACCTCTGCTCTTGGAGTAAAATCTGTAGGTGGAGCAGTGTGATTGTAACCAATGCCAAACTTCACATTGGAAGCAGATTGCTTACTAAGAAGCATTTCAAAACCTTTGCATGATTGTACCCATCTATCACACTCTACCTGGGTAACTGCAAGGGTTTCTTTGAGATCTTTATACTTCTCTAGAAGTATCTCTTCCCTAGCCTTATCATCAGTTATTTGGCATTTCAATTGTAAATCTCATCATTTTTATCATTAAGCACAGACTCAAATTCAGCTTTGTTTTTGGAAATTATTTGTTCTAGCTCAATGTTCTTGTTGATTAAAGCTACATTTGCTTCTCTAATAGATGCAAATGCTGCTATGCATGTGTCAGAACATAATTTGGCTTTTGCCTCAGAGGATACCTGTGATACCTTTGGTGTAGAGGCATTAGAGGATGAAGTATCAGCAGAATCCAAAGCCATAAGAGCTAGATTTCCAAATGGACTGTCACCATGTTGACCAGCACCTGAGAACAGTTGTTCATGACCAGACATGTCATCTGGTAAACTGCTCCAGTCAACAACTCCTGGGGTGAAGAAGCTGTGTTGTTGAGGTTGAGTTTGTTGATGAGATTGGGAAGGCTGTGGTTCAGGCAATGCTTGTGGTTGTTGTGCAATTGGAGCTTGAACAGAATTTGGTTGAGGCACATAATAGCAGGGATAAGGATATGACATTTGACCCTGGGGAACAAAGTATGCAGGAGATCTAGGATGTGAATAATGACCAGAACCAGCAGGATGTTGCCCTCTGTTTTGTGGACTAGTACTAGGAAAAGTCACAAAGGGTGCAGAAGAGTTAGATCCAGTTGATCTACACTCTCTTGCAAAGTGTCCTAGCCTTTGGCATTTGTGACACCTCAACTTACTCTTGTCAAAACCAACTTTGGTTTTGCCAGAGAGTCCAGGAAATTTCCTGCCAGTTCTCTTGTAGAACTTCTGAGATCTGATATTAATCAGTGCCATCTGGCTCAGAATATCCATCTCTTCTAGATCATCATCAGCTATTCCTTTCAGATCATCCATGATGAAGCATAAATTGTCACTATTACTGCCAGAATGACTCTCAATACCAACAAATGCATGATCAGAACTATTTGAAGAGAAATCAATATGCTCATCATAATTGCTTTCAGATGCAGCATATTCTGACTCATGACCAACCAAGGCAGTGTTGCCTGGTACAAAGTCATCAGTGAGCTTTCCTGATGAGGACAGTTTCCTCTTCTGCTCTATCTCTCTTTCAAATGTAAGCAGTTTCCCATGAAGTTGGGTGAGAGATAGGCCATCCAGATTTGCACTGGAGCGTAAACAATAGTGTATGTGTCCCATCTCTCAGGCAGTGATCTGAGGAATCTGTTGTTCATCTGGCTATTGGTGTATTCCTGTTTCACCATTTTCAGCTCAGATATCAAGCAGGAAAAGCGCTCAAGCTGTTGAGTCAGTGTCTTACCCTTTCTATGAGAGAATGTCTCATATTGTTGGGCAAGGATTCTCTATTGTTTGCTAAGACCTCATCTGTGCCACCGAATTGTTCCTTCAGGGCATTCCAGAGATCATGAGCAGTTTCATGATGCATAAGCCCTGAATAGATTTCATTAGGCAGTGCCATGGCCAGAATTCCATGGGCTTTAGCATCAATCTCAAATAGTTTCCGATCTTCATCGGAGTATTGTTCCTTCTTCTTCGGAACCATTTGATTGGTTTCCGGATTGTTCACCATAGGCTTATGTGGTCCATGTACCACAGATGTCCAACAACCTGAACTGTTAACAGACAGGTGATGAAGCAT
This sequence comes from Flaveria trinervia, assembly GCA_025506515.1. Classification (NCBI taxonomy): domain Eukaryota; kingdom Viridiplantae; phylum Streptophyta; class Magnoliopsida; order Asterales; family Asteraceae; genus Flaveria; species Flaveria trinervia. The sequence continues at coordinate 56,970,133 of CM046449.1, read as the reverse complement.
TCTTCGTTGCCATATGTTATACTCGGTCCTAACCAGCATCGGAGGCTTGGTTGAGGAACCGGTATTGTGAGGATCATTAGAAGGAGTCGTCATCTCGGATTCAATCAAATTCGGTTAAGCTAAAACAGATTTAGAACAAAAAACGCAACAACCAATTGAACCAGAAGATCTCAAAATAAATGAACGAAAGCGGCAGAAATTCAATAATCTATAACCAGTTCTTGCAAATACGCTAATTCAATCAAACACAGAAATCAATTAGCAGTTTCAATGATCAATTGTTAGATCGATCAATGATTAACCAGCTCTGATACCACTTGTTAGGATCAGTGATCTATGTTTGATTGATTGACGAGTATTGCAGCGGAATTCAAACAATGAATTAGTCGATTCACAAGAACAAAACGATATTCAATGAAGAACAAGACGGTTATAGAGAGAGAGAATATCTGCAAATATTTTCATTCAATATTCGCTTTCGTGGTAACAGAATGTCACAATTATGATTAGGTCGACACCTCTTATATAAGAGATGTGACGTCTGCTGATGTCACTTGATAGTGACATCTAACAGATTTATTACAACTGAAACACAACTACTGAAGATGTCAAAACAGCTGACATCTTCTTACAAAAAGTTCTAAGTGTTATCAGTTGTTATAACTACTGAAAAATATAAAACTACTGAAACTACAACGACTGAAGAACAAGCTCTTCAGTCGTTTTACAAAACTACTGAAACTAGAAATATAAAACTACTGATATCACAACTACTGAAGAAGTACTCTTCAGCAGTTGTGACAAACTACTGACGCTTCAGTACTTGATCTTCAGACTTTAACTTCAGATGTTTCATCAGCTGATGACTTCAGTAGATATCATCAGCTGATGTCTTCAGTCTTTGTCTTCAGACTTTGTACATCAGTTGTTGATCTTCAGCACTTGTAAACTCTTCAGCTGTTGTACTTCAGTACTTTGGTCTTTCAGCTTCAGCACTTGTGTTCTTCAGCTGTTCAGCTTCAGTACTTGTGTTTTCAGCTGTTCAGCTTCAGTACTTGTGTTCTTCAGCTGTTGTACTTCAGCACTTTAGTTCTTCAGCTGTTGAAGTCTTCAGCACTTGATCTTCAGCTGTTGAAGTCTTCAGCACTTGTCAAACTGCTGATGAAGCTTTCAGCAGTTGTTGTGATACCATGTGGGACTTAGAGGTTTTCTGATCCTGGCTCATTGGTTCTTTTGTCCAACATGAATTTTTGGAAGAACATGAGCAGGCAGAAGCTCAGTGAAAAAAGCTGGCTAGAGCAATTGATTTAAAGAAGGGAAATTGATGATGAATATGAAGTTAAAAAAGGATGTTCTCTGGATAGTCCTATAAAGAAACAGGCAGTGGAAAACATGGTAACCAAAGCTCAACCTGTGACTGATGATTAAAGCCATGTTTTTAAGTATAAGGCTATGATCCTGATGAAGATTTGGGATGAATTTGAGGAGAATGAAAGAGGAGAAGAGAAAGTGAAATTGTTGCTTGATCCAACCATAGCATTGTATATGAGAAGACAATGACAAAGGATACTCCAAAACATAAAGACTAATCCTTGAAGAAATCTACAAGGTATGAAATTCCATGCCAAGAAGGACCCTAAAAGCTGTCTCAAATGAAGAAATCAATTTCATCCCATGAACATTATTCCTGATCCTTATAACATGTTGATAAGGAAATGAAAAGAATATCTCCCAGTCAGGGATTCACAAAAAGAGGATGCCAACATGAAGAAAAATTCTTAAGGGCGACTTTAATTAATCAATGAAAAGAAAAGAAAAACTCAAGAAACTAGAAGAAGAATTGACAGGACCAAACCAGAAGCAGGTGTCAGCTGAAGACATGTTGCTAAATCAAAAAGATTAAGAACTACTTGTCTAGTGCTCCACAAGTACCCTCAATGGTTTGCAGAACCATCTCAATGAAGCTGCAAGAAGGATGACTACTGCAGACTGATCAGAGGGGTGTCTACTCCCAAGGGGAAGGTAGATCAGAAGATAATAGCCTGGAAGTATGACAGCACATGGAACATGTTCATGGTGAAGAGAATCTCAGGCTAGTACAATTCTTTACAGAGTACTCAGCTCTAGTAAATGCCTTTGAGATCATGTTGAAGGAGCTAGCTCGACTTGAACTAATCAATCATGCAGCTATGTTCAGGGGATTTGAATTTGAGAACATACTTAAGATGTTCAGAAGAACAAACAACTTCAATTCATAAAGACAATTTGCTTAAGAAAAGATAAAACTTTTGCCAATCCCCTGGATAAGAAGGAAAAGGTGGAAGCAGAAGAAATGTATTACCTGAGTTGAAGGTAAAGCCAACTGAGTCATTGAAGAGGAAAGTAGTATCTGGTACTCATTCTTCCACTCCCATCTCAAATGTGTACTATGATGAGAAAACCTATGAGATGGTGATAGAAAGGAAGTGGGGAGGAAAAGAAGGAGCTGACATCAGACTATTTAGTGGATATGAAGTAAGATTACTTGATGAATCATACATCCACTACATTTATACCAGGCACTTCAGAGAATTAAACAACAAATTGGGTGAACAAGACATGCACTTCTTTCTGAAATGCATCAAGTTGTTGAAACTGGCCTATGATAGAATAAAGATTAAAAGAGACAAAAGAAAGAAGAAGAAACACCACTGCAACTTGGAAATATTTTTAAGCTTGAAGTGGATATGGGAAGGAGTTTATTGATTCATAGAGATGGTCTTTCCACAATCTCCATATGGGAACCTATTTCACTAAAAACGTTACCAATGGAAGCCATCTACAACATGAGCAGAATGAAAATACATGTGCTGAGTAGAGATAGGATATCAGAAGCAACTGATTTTGTAAACATGATCAAGGCTATCCTGGATCCCACCAAAGCTGCATTCATACTACCTCCTGAAGACCCAGCTAAATCTTCACAACATCAATCACCTCTTAAACATTGAGGAAAACCAGGCTATATAATCCTTAGGGGGAGTATTGTTGCACCCTGAAAGGATCATACATGCCAACTTGATGGGTGACTTGATGATTGCTCAGCTGGAATCCCATTGGTCCAAGATGAAATGCAGATGAAGATCTGCAAGAAAAATAACAAGTGTTATCTTCCGCATTAGTTAATGTGGAAGACAAAACTCTGATGCGGACAAGTGTTTACTCTTCCGCATTAACTAATGCGGAAGACATAATACTTATGCTGAAGACATAATACTTATGCTGAAGAACAAGTTACTCTTCCGCATTGACTAATGTGGAAGAACAAAAGAATACGCGGACAAGACTTTGATCATCCGCATTTGACAAATGCGGATGACCAACCAAATGCTCACAAGTATTTGTTCATCCGTATTAACCAATGTGGATGACCAACTTACTAATGCTGATGATCAAGTGGAAATGCTAATCAAGATTATCTCATCCGCATTTGTCAATGCGGATGAACAAGCAGAAATGCGGATCAAGACTTAGACTAGTAATAGGTCAGGGGTAGTTTAGTCATTTTGTAAAGGCATCTTGTTTGCCTATAAATATAATAGTTAACCTCATACTGAAGTGACGGCTGATAGATATAGAATTTTTGTTGTAATTATTCTCTGTAACTTATCAACTTTCATATATCAAGACAAACAACATTTATGAGTAATTTTCTTGCTTGAATGTTCTTTGATTGTTTGTTTCCACCACTCAATCATTGACTTGATTATCATATTCGATTCTCAGTAAGAATATCACTCTTACACAATCCCATTCACAGACTGTGAGAGAGGTAGTGATAGTGTTTGAGCTAGAGGTTGATTGAGAAAGTCCTCACTATTCACCTCAGATGCCAGCTCTAGAATTGCATCTGTGATGATTAGATCCTCGGATAGTGAGAACAATCCTTCCGCAACTTCCATTTCAGCTTCGGAAGACTCAACTTGTTCTTCCGAGGCTTTGACTTTGGCTTCGGAAGTTTGAGGGAGTGCAGTTTCTGTCCCAACTGTTTTAGTTGCTGGGCCATCAGTCCTCATTTCCCATTCAAATTAAATCCTAGGTTCCACTTGGACCTTAGGTTGACCAACATCTTCCACAGTGGTAGAAGGTGCACATAGCCTCCAAAGCTCTTCAGCTCCAAAGTACATCATAGCCATATCAGGGCTAGGCTGATCTAGAGAGGATCTCAACAGAAACTTGGAGAAGAGTCCATAGAGATCTCGGAGCATCCTTGGGTCAATTTGCAGTACGAATTGGGATGGCTCAGTAAATGGAGTTGCAATGGGAGCCAAAAGTTTGGAAGTTGAAGTTTGGATTGATGGTTCCTCAGATGTTTGTCTCCGAACATTCTCCCCCTTTTTGGTAGCATCTTTTTTAGAGCTAGATGAGCTAGAGGAAGAGGTCAAGGAGATCTGAATGGGTACATGCCTAACAGATCTCTCAATCTATTTCTCAGCTAGTTGAGCCTTGAGATTGTTAATCTCAAGTTGCTGAGTGGCGGACCTGTCCTCTAAAGTCCTATCCTTGGATTCAGGTTTGAGACTTTAGAAAGTAGGTCTTGTATAATGAGTTGTAGTCTTCCTTCTTTTTCTTTGGAAGAATCATAGGGAGATAAGGTAACAGGCCTAGTATGTTCAGCCTCACCACCAGATGTGGTTTCTTGGCACCCTGGTTTCCCTTGCTTAATGATGTCTCTTTTAGAGTCATCGAAAGGCATGATTGCCATAGATTCAGTCTTAGAAATGTTACCATTGTCTAGAAGGTCCATTGGGGCATCTTTTGTAGTGGCAGTTGAATCAGCATAAGTCCCCTTCACATCAGTGGGACTCACCTAAGTAAAGGTCTACTAATGGGGACTAGAGATAAGAGGTCTCTCTAGGATCTGTTGATCTTGGAGAGAGTGTTGTAGATCAACTTCATTGCCATGAAGAGATGTAATCTCAGTTTTGAAAAGAATGTCAGTGAAAGATAGAGAAGGTAAACCTCTGACCTGGGACCTTGATCAATGTCTACAAGCATTGAACCTCTAGTGGGCATGTCCCTTTGTGGTTGCTCAGATGAGTATAAATACTCACCCTAAGGGCTTTCGGATTGGGTAGTGGGCTTATGGGTTTGAGTCTAAGGAGACTCAAGACCCATATTGAGATCAATGGTGAAGGATGGTGAGACCTCAACTTGAGTGGGAGCCCAAAGTTCAACTCGAGCCTTTCTGGATTGAATAGGAGGAGCTTGTTCAATTAGAGTAGATTGAATAAGGGTACGTTTGGGGCATCTTTGGTAAATGATGGTGATGGGGTGAGAAGGCAAAATAAGTAGTGTGGGGGCAGTTGCTGGTGTGGATTCATCACCTGTGGGGTCAACGGGGATGTCAGCAGGAGCTATTTGCTTAGTCATACATGGAAGTAGAGAAGCGTACCTTCCAGTGAAGTTAGTGGACACCTTCTTTAGAGTTTTGAAGATGGTAGGCCTCATTAGAGGGATAGGCAGAGTGGCTGCACAGACAAGCCGACACTGGTCTAGTTCAAAGTTGATAATGTACCGGAGAAATCTAGGATACATAAAGAATTTTTCCCTCTGAAGATTTGCAATGAGATTAGTCAACACAAATCTTGAGTAATTGAATCGGAGGCCTCTCACCATTCCATGAACTAGGCACCCTAGTTCGTATGGAATTTGATCCCATCCCCCAGATTTATTAGACAGACAGTGAAAAACAACATGTAGTAGGAACTTCCAGTTATATGAGAAGTTGAATTTATAGACAGTTGACCTACTGACATCTCCACCATATCCCTTGAGAATGTAGGTGCTATCTAAATATGCTTTGGGAAACTCTATAGGTGCACCCTCATCATGAAGCTCGAGATGCTCCCTGATAAGTTGTTTAGTTATGACCTACTCTTGGCCACAAATGCTAGATGGTATTGCTCAAACCCTATTTAGGGTTTCAACCTGACCGTTTCCCTAAAATTTAGCCATGTGATTGGTGTACATAGTGGGATTAACAGTCGGTGTAGTGTAGTAGGATGATTAGGTGAGGAAGGAGATGATTTCAGAGAAATCCGCATCTCTTGAGGAGTCAAGAAGTGCGACTTGATTGTGTTTAGGATTTAGTGCCATTTGTGGAAAGTTGAAGGTAGATGAATTTGAGCTTGGGTGAATTGGGGATGAAGGAAACTTTTAGGGCAGTAAAAATTGTGGTAAGAAGATGAAATTGAATAGTCGGGACTATTTAAAAGAGGGTGAAATGGCATTAATGGGGTTAGGATAAGGTGATGTGATGTTTTAGTGGATGAACTAACAGGGGCGATAGGGTTTAATTCAGTTAAATAATCCGACATCATTAACAAAATCATTACTTTTTACAGTGTGGGGCCCAAGAGATTTCCGTTACATAGTAAAATCTCTCTTCCGAGTATAAGACATTTCAAAAGGTAAATTTTCTTCCGAAGGCAATTACTACTTCCGAAGGTAAAGAGTTACTTCTGAGAGTAAAGATTGCTTTTCGAATGGAGATTTTTGTAAGCTTTGGAAGTAGATCTGATATGTAATCAATCGCTTCTTTCGAGACTAAAAACTCTTTCAAGAAAAAATTATCCTTGGAGGAATTTTGCTTGGAAGATAGGCAAGATATCTTCAGAAGGTTAATTTCTCTTCGGAAGAATTTGTACTTAGTGAAAGTTTTCAGAGAGAGACCTTTTGTAACAGAGCTTAGATTGTATTGAAATAAGACATTACACATTAAAAATGTTTTTCAAAAGAGGTAATCTAATCAATGTTTATCATCCTAATAACTATTATGAGATACCTAAATATCTGTTCATCAAAAGCTTTGGTGAATAAGTCAGCATATTGTTCATTTGAATCAAATTTGATTAGCTAAATCAGATTTTTCCCATGAATATCTCTAATGAAATGATACCTCATATCAATATGATTTGTCTTGGAGTGCTTCACAGGATTTTCAGTGATGGAGATAGCATTATTGTTGTCAATATGGATAGGAGTGCTCATAAAGTTGAATCCATTGTCTAACATCTGATTCTGAATCCACAATAGCTGAGCACAACAACTTGCAACAGTAATGTATTCAGCTTCAGCAGTTGATGTAGTGACACAAGATTGTTTCTTACATTGCCATGAGATGATCCTTCCACCAAGAAATTGACATCCTCCTAATTTTGATTTGTTGTCAATGTTGCAGCCACCATAGTCACTGTCAGAGTATCCATAAAGATTAAATCATTGTTCCTAGGATACCAGAGACCTAGTTTAGGTGCTCCTTTGAAGTATCTAAGGATTCTCTTGGTAGCAGCTAGGTGAGACACCTTTGGGGCAGCCTGATATCCTACACAATTGGAAGTTGCAAACATGATATCAGGTCTACTAGCTGTGAGATACATTAGAGAACCAATAATCACCCTATACTGATGTTAATCAGTATCCTCCCCCTCAAGGTCAGGACAAAGATTATGGTTTCTAGGTATGGGTGTCTTGGCTAGCTTACAATGTTACATTTCAAATCTTTCTAAGATGTGATTGACAGACTTAGATTGATTGATGAAAATCCCTTCCTTCAATTGCTTCACCTGATTTCCAAGGAAGAAGTCCATTTTTCCCATGGAAATCATCTCAAACTTCTTCTTCATAATGCTTTCAAAGTCTTTGCACATTTGGTCGTTTGATGAACCAAAGATGATGTCAACGACATAGACTTGCACAAGAAAAATATCCTTTCCAGACTTTCTTATCAAGAGAGTATTGTCAATGGTTCCTCTATGTTCAGAAGAATCTGAGACAAGGTTTCATACCACAACCTAGGTGCTTGGTGCAACCCATATAGAGCCTTATCCAATTTGCACACATAGTTGGGATGTTGTGGGTCTTCAAATCCTAGAGGCTGGCACACGTACACTTCCCTATCTATATCCCCATATAGAAAGACACACTTGACAGTAAATGTAATGTCCCGAATAATGTCAAAGCGATCCAAATAGTAATAATGGGCTTAGACGAGATCATTTAATAAAAAAAAGATGGATATGGGTTTTACACCGAGAAGATATTGCGGGTTATGTGTTTGGCGTGTTTAAGGTCCCGAGAACGCCCGGTATATATAAACGGATCAGCTTGAGTAGCCCTCATTTGCAACTCAACACTCTAGTTCTAGAGAGAAAGTAGAGAGAGAAAGTGGAGAGAATTGAAGATTCAAGGCTTGGTTGATCTCGGGATTGAAGATCGGTGTTCGTAGGCATCCAAACAACCAGAAAACATCAAGAATCCAGATAAGAAACATCATTTAATTGTTGCTTTTGATGTAAACCGGATTCTAGGTTTGGGGTTTTTGAAAGTGGAAAAGATTCGCCCAAAACTCACGTTTTTGTGTAAGAAAACATGTAAGAAGCTTAGATATAGCTTATTGGATGATAAACCAAGGTTCTGGATGTAAAAGATTGAAGTTTTGGGTCAAAATGGGTTGTTCGTAATTTTCAGCCCGTTCTGCGAAACTTGGTGTTCATCCAACGAAATTATGTATTCGTCCAGTGAATCTGTGGATCTTCCTGCAAAACTATAGTTTCACCGGTAGTTTCGCAGTCATGGTTTTCCAATGAAAGTTGGGCGAAACTGGCAGCGAAGATGCCAGCAAAACTACCAGCGAAGATGCTAGCAAAACTAGCAAGGAAACTGCTGGTGAAACTAGCAGCGAAACTGCTGGCAAAACTAGCAGTAAAACTGCTGATCTTGCAATGAAATTAGCAGCGAAATTAGGCAGAAATTAACTCCTTTGGGTGTTAACTTATCTGCAGGCTGTGTAGTGCAACCCTTGCTTTGTAAGCTTGATTGAGAAGCTACTCATCGAGTACAGGTGAGTTCTAGATCCCCTATTTTAAAGGTTTTGAACTAGTTTGGGGTTGGAAATGCATACAAAATATACGATTTAAATGATTGAGATTTTAAGCGGTTTTAACGAGAAGATCGATTTTACGATAAGGAAATGTGCTATATAAAAGTGTTAAAATAAAAATTTTTAACACTTGGACCCCACTAGGGGCTGCCGCTCCCGAACCAGCCAAGGGCGTTGCCCCTTGGACCCCACTAGGGGCTGCTACCCCTAGGACCCCGCTATTAGGGGCTGCCGCCCTCAAAACCCCGATGTCCCGCGTTGGGTTCGTTATGTCTTGTGATGCTTTATGCTTGATATGCATATGTTTATGTATGTGAATGTGCGATGCATGGTGTTTAAGACGACATATGATTGATGTTATGTATGCTATGTATGTTATGTATGATATGTTTTCTTATGTTCCTTATTACGTATGCTGATGTGACTTTACATGGTGTGATATTGGTAATGAACGTAAAGTATTATCTTAACAAAGTGAAAGACTTAAGATAATGAAATGGAACATAATGAAGGAATGAATGAAAAGCCTTGCAAGCAAATGAAAAGAGGTTCACAACTCACTGAGAGTTGTTAGCTCAACTGTGTGTGTATACAGCGTGCGATTTTGGCTAACTCATAAGGGTTCATACACACAGTAAGAGTTCAGTCTGGGTGACTACTCCAATACGTGTGATTTCCTAATTACTGTGTGTTATACAACGTGCGATCTTGGCTAACCCATAAGAGTTCACATACACAGGGGGAGTCTATCCTAGTGACCACTCCATACGTGCGATATGGGGTCCTTATCGCTTAACCCTAGATGAATTGCTTGGCGGTCTAGAGGGGGGTTAAGCACATGACAGGACCTAGATAGAAGGGAAAGATAATAATGTAGGAAAAGTGCGATAAGTACGAAATGTGCGAAACGTGCGATATGTACGAAACGAACGATAATGAAGATAATAATGATTACCTTGATGTATGTATGATGTGTGGTCACGTGCTTTAGTAATGAAAATGTTTTAACAAATGGAAGGTAATGTAATGTTTTTATAAAACTAGAACTCACTCAGCAACGCTGAGTTTTTATGCATTTTCCAGTTGGCAGGTGAGCATTGCTGAGGATGGCGCGGGGAAGCTACTTGGAATTTTGGATGGCATTCTTTTGTATAATGTTTTTGCATTGTAATATGAACAAACTATATTTTTTAATGAACAATGTATGTTTTGCAAAAGTGTTTATTTAAAGGAAATGAAACGTTTGTTTAAAGTTTTTTCCGCTGCACGATTTAGTAAAGTTAAAGTAATTATATGTTTTATGTGCGATGATTGACTAGCTGTGAGCGTCCCGGGAATGGGGCCTTACAGTAAATGTCTTGGATGCAGCATAAGCAAGGAAGATCCTAACTACCTCAAGTATTGCAACATGTACAAACACATCAGTATAATCAATTCCTTCCTCTTGAGTGTATCCTTGAACTACCAGTCTTGCCTTATTCTTGATAATCAAGCCTCTATCATCTCTCTTGTTCCTGAAAACCCATTTAGTGCCTATAGGTACTTGACTAGATGGTAGCGGTCATAGGTTTCAAACTCTTTGTCTTTTGAATGAAGCAGCCCCTCTTGCATCGATTCAACCCAGCTACTATATTTCAAGGCATCTTCCACCTTCTTGGGTTCCATCTGGGAAAGGAAGCATGAGTACAAGCAAATGTTCCCATGATGAGTCTGCCCTCTTGTTCACACACCATCAGAGACATCCCCTAAAATGTTCTCAGCTAGATGAGTGTTATGAATCCTTAGACGAGGAATCACTTCCAGTTGCAAAGATACATCTAGATTGGACATATTTTGCTCAGGAACTGGAACACTCTGTCTAACTGTTGTTTCAAACTCATTCACTGAGGACTAATTGAATGAATGAGAAACATAATCAATTGTTGGCTATTAAGTAGTATTAATAGTTTCATGTTCCTTCAAGATGCTACTTCCATCAGCTTGGTGTTATGTAGGATCACCTGATGAGTTTTGAGGGTTAGTAGATGATTCACTGGTTGAAGCTTCACTATCCCTTGAAATAGTTTAGTATCAGATCTGCCAATAGTGGAAGCTTGATTTGGGACAGCTCTTGGAGAACTTGGAAGAGGTCTGGGTAGCTCGAACAGTTGATCAGCTTCAACATCATTTTGAGCACCTGTTCCAACTGAAACATCCTAACAACATGGTTTAGAATAGTTTGGAAACAATTCTAAATCAAAAATATGATGAGGGCCATTTCTCCTAACACATGGAGTGTGCGTATTAACAACAATATTAGATAATTCCTCAAATTGTTAATTCTTGATGTTGTAAACTCTATAAGCTTTAGAGCTAGAAGAGTATCCAACAAAGATAGCATCATCCAACTTTTCACCAAATTTTGCCAAATTGTCCTTTGTGTTAAGTATGGTACACCTGCTACCAAAGGACCTTAGAAACCCAATGAATGGTGGCCTCTTGTTCCATAACTCATAAGGGGTTTTCCCATGTGGCTTAACTATAAGAACTCTGTTCTGCACATAGCATGCAGTGCTAACTGCCTCTGCCCAGAATGTTAGAGGTAGTTTGGAATCAGCTAACATAGTTTGAGCTGCCTCAATAAGTGTCATGTTCCTTCTCTCAGCAACACCATTTTGTTGAGGAGTTCTGGGAGCACTATATTGTCTGGAAATCCTTTTTGAGTTACAGAATGAGTCAAGAACAAAGTTCTTAAACTCAGTCCCTTGATCACATCTAATTATCTTAACCTTGTGATCAATTTGATTTTCTATTTTAAGAATAAAAGATTTTAATGTTTGAGCAGTTTCATCTTTAGATCTTAAAAAGAATACCCATGTAAATCTTGTAAAATCATCAACTATCACAAAGCAGTATGATTTCCTTCCAATGCTCATTATACTTGTGGGACCAAATAGATCCATGTGCAATAAGTATAATGGAGTAGTGATGGAGTTAACACTTTTGGATTTGGGAGATACCTTGTGTTGCTTCCCTTTCATGCATGCAACACAGTTATCTTTGCAGAAAAATTCTTTTTTATGCAAACCATGTAGCAAGTTATTTTTAGCCAATTTATTCATTGTCTTAAAATTTACATGACACAGACGTTTATGCCAAAGTGTTGACTCATCACTATGAGCTTTGGAAAGAAAGCATGATACTTCACCTATTGGGGAAGCATTGTTCATATCTAGCTTTTACATATCCCCTTCCTGGGAGATCTAAGAAGCACCAATTCCAGAGGAATTGTCATCCCAGGTTTGAGGATAATGCACTCATGTTCTATGAAGAGCATTTGGTGCTTTTGATCACAAAACTAAGAAACACTTAACAGATTGTGTTCAAGCTGTTTGACCAAATTTACTTTGTCAACCTTTAACTGTCCATGGATATACTTCCTCTGCCAGAAATATATCCTCCAGCCTCACCTCCAAACTAGATAGGACCTCCATCATAATGTTGAAGTTGTTGAAGGAGAGATTTGTTCCCTGTCATGTGCCTGGAGCATCCACTATCTACAATCCAAACATTGTTATTCTTGTCATATGGATGTCCCTGCACACAAGATGAGATAATTAGTTTTGATTGGAGACCCAAGGCTTGTTGGTCTTGGGTTCTTCCAATGATAGTGACATAATTGAACCAAAGGTTAAGGATGGGGGTTCAATGGATGTCTTTGAAGAAGAGGCTTGGGCTGCAACATCTTTCTTGATCTTCAAATCCATCTTTTGGTTGATCATGAAAGATGTGCTTGTTGAAGCTTTTGCAGCATGGCATTCTTCCGAAGCTTCCTTCTTTTCGGAAGAAACCTTCACCACCTTTACTTCCGAAGCAGTCTTCTTCTAGGATGGTTTCAAGGGAACTTTCTTGTTATTTAAAATTTTAACAGTTTTAACTTCCGAAGCCATTTCCCTTCGAAAGAAGGATTTTTTACCGGAAGCAACCTTGCTTCAGAAACTAGCTTTCCCTTTTTCATCACTTCAACCATTTGGTAAGGTCCAAATGAGAAACCTTCCCTGACTCCTTCTCTCTTAAAATTATTTGCATAATGTGTGCTAGCAGGATTGTAGTAACAATCTTTAGCCATGTGGTTCTGCAGACCACACATTATGGATGCAATGTTAGTCTTTTGGGAGCTTGGGGATTGTTGTTTCTTGTTCTTTTTCTCTTTATAAGCAACCTTTCCCTTCAACTTCTGATCCTTTGGTAGGACATGAATGTTGGTACTACACTCCTTTCTTGGGTCAGAGTTAGCTACCATTTGGATGAGATGAATACACCCTTTTGTTTTGGGTCATACATCAGCTTGGACTCAGCCACTTTTTTAGTAGTTCTTCTTGCAGCTTTAGCTCTGCTTCTTCTGGCTTTGGTGGTTAGGATTTGATCTTCACTGGGATAGGTGGGTTGATTTACCTGTTCCTTCCCTGTGTTGGCCTCTATTATTGCATCATTCTGCAAATCATGTGAAGATGGGTTAGCAGATGGGATCTCTTGCTCAAAAGTACCACATCTAGCTTGTCTTATGGACTCATAAGAATATGGTGGAGCAATTTCATTGGTCCCAACCCTCCTTTGTTTTGATAATAAATTTTGGAGTAGGAGGACGATGCAATAACAGCTTGGAAGTTCTGCTCAGAAATAGCATACTCCCTGGCTTAAGCCTCAGCAGTGACAAGTTGGGTTTGAGCTTGAGAGAATTTGGATATTAAATCCTTTATTTGAGTCTTGTCATTTGTGTGTTCATGCTTGAATAGGGAAATAGTTTTCTCTAACTCTTCAATTTTGTTTTGGCAGTCAGATTTAGCCCTTTTAAAATCAGATTTCAAAACATTTCAAGACTCAATATTAGATTTAATTTCCATATTGCAGTCTTGATACAGTTTAAACTTAGCAATACATGCAGGAGTACAGAGATGTTTAGATACCTTACTATCATTTGTCCCTGCCATGAGTGCTTGAGTAGGAGTCACATCCTGTACCATAAAGCTCCAGTCAACTTCTTGAGCCATTGCAGCTGTTTCAGTCTACTTTCCAGTTCACTTTGATGTAGAGGGATGTGTGGAGGCCTGTGGTGTTCCGGATTTGATTTGGGAGCCTTGCATTCCCTTGCAAAGTGACCAACCTGGTTATAGTTGTAACATTTGGCCTTGGATTTGTCAAACCCAAACTTGCTATTAGCTAGGTTCTAGGAAAGCTACCTTCCAGTTCTCTTGAAGAAATTCTTTTCTCTATAGGTTAAAAGATTCATTTGTTGGACAACGTCCACGTACTCCACATCATCTGGACTGAAGCACTCTAGATCATCAAAGCCGTACTTAAAATCACTAGAGTGTCCACTTCCTGAGACAAAGGCACAGTTCTCCTAAAAGGAACTATGCTGAGTCTATTGAGACCTTGGAGTCTCAGGAAATATGATGTATGGTTCAGATGAGCAGGATGGCTACTAGGTGTAAGTCAGGTACTGCTGAGGTTGTGTGGGTCTTGAGCCTTTAGCAACCATCAAGGCATTGCTAGCAAGAAGACTCAGGGGTCTGCTTGTCTTATGGACCTTCTTGCTCTCCATCTCTAAACAGTATCCATCAAGGATGCCATGAAGTTCAGTCATAGTGAGAGTGTTCAAATTCGTTGTTCTGTTGATAGAGACACAGTAGAACATCCACTCATTAAGAAGAGCACTCATGAACTTTCTTGTGAGGTCTCTAAGTTCAAAAGTAATCTTCACAGACTGAAAGGAGGAAATGAGATCCATGTACCTGAAATATTGCTGACTAAGAGTCTCTCTAGCAATATAGGTGAAGTTCTCAAACCGCTGCTTCAGTGAGTCCTTCTTGGAGTCATTTGAGCTAGAGTAAATTTGAGTAAGTGCATCAAACAGTTCTTTAGTTGACTTGCAATGCTCAAACCCCACCATGATGGAGTTGGGTATTGCAGTCATAAGAATAGTCATTGCATTGCTGTCAACGTCCATCTTTTTCTGGTCCTCATCAAAATAGTCTTCAACAACTTTCTCTATCATGGCACCGTTTCCACTAGGTGCTGCCACCTTGGCTTTATACGGGCCGTTGACAATGGAATACCACATTTTGCTGTCTTGATACCTGATGAAGCCTTCTATGATTCTGCTCCATGACCTGAAGTTTTCAGGAGAGATGATAAGAGCTTTAGTCATAGTTCCTATCTCTACTTCAGATTTGTTGAGGGCCATTTTGAGTGAGTTGTAAGGAGGAGTAAAAAACATGTTAATTTGGATGGTAAGATCTTACAATCAAGAGCCTAAAGAGCTCTAATACCAATTTCAGGATCGGGTATTATCACTAAACACTTGGTTTTTCTCTCAAACTCACTTAAACTACACTCGGATGAATTAGAGTCTCGAAGAGTTGATAATAATATATAAGCAACAATGAACACAAAAAGATAATTTTCAAGGTACTTGCATATATTTTTTCTCAACTCAAAGTATTACAAGACTCTTACAAGCATCATCTTATGAGTTACAACGAGAAACTATATATAATACTACCTATAGCCGAATATACTTTAATACCAACAAAAATCCTCTAACTAAAGCAAATACTACAAAGCTATTGTTTATGGTATCTTAGATAAAGTCTTATCTAAGATATGGTAGTCAAGACATGTTCCTGACTTACCTTTTGTCACCAACTAAAGTCGGTAACTTGTACTAACATAAAAAGGTGAATAGTGAAATAAAGTATGGTCAACTACATGTCCTTTTGAGAAAACGCCATGCAGTATCAGAGGTCTGTAGCGGAGTGTCAGAGACCATACTTATGTCCACTGGTTCACAGCAGTGTCTTTCGAAGGTTAAATGGCTTCGGAAGAACAAGTACTTCTGAAGCCACTTATACTTTGGAAGAGGCTACTTTTTCCGAGGCTGGAGGACTTCTTCTTTTCTTCATACTTCGAAAGTTGTCTTCTGATCTTTTCTTTTTAGACTTGATCTTCGGAAGTGAGTACTTTGACTTCGGAAGTAGAGTTTGTCTTTGGAAGTTGATCTTTTACTTTGTCTTCGGAAAAACTCTACTTCCTTTGGAAGTTCCATACATGGCTTCGGAAGCCTTTGTAAGTAGCACCAAAAATTGTCTAAGTGATTTGGTTTTGGTTGCACCAGCCTTCTTCTTGATCCAATAGCGTTGCTGAGTGAGTTCAAGTTTTAAAGTAAAACATACTTTATTTTCGTTTAAAACCGTTCTTTACTTTCGTACATGATCACACATCATACGTACACATAGATAATATCATTATTATCTTCATCATTCGTTCTTTAACTTCCGTTCATTCATCGTACATCATTATCATTCACTTTCGTTCACTTTCATACGTACTTTCTTACTTTCATTCGTACATTCATTACTTTCGATGACATGTACAATACCTCGAACATTGTGCACGAAGCTAGTTACTAGGCCTGAGGTCTTTCATAGACCTCGAATATTATGCACGAAGCTGACTCTAGTACCTAAGTCAAGTACATTCACCACTTATATTTTCTCTTTAATTCTGGATCAATGCCATAAGCTACACCCCAAACATTGTGCCCGAAGCTGGTTACTAGGCCTAAGGTCTTTCATAGACCTCAAACATTATGCATGAAGCTGACTCCAATACCTAGGGCAAGCGGCAAGGATCCCATACATATGGTCAATCACAAGGACTAGACCCCATTGTGCATCCTTTCGGGGTAGCTAACCCGCACAAAGTTGAGCTAACACCCTTCATTGGGTGTGAACCTCCATACATTGCTTGCAAAACTTTCTTACTTTCATTCATTCATTCATTAATGCATGCATTCTTTCATTACGTTCCTCTTTTCATTATCTTCCACTTTACGTTACATAATACTTTTCATTTCATTTATTAACATTCAACGTAAAGTCACGGGAAAAAAGCGTATATAATAAGGAACATAACATGAACACACAAACATTACCATACAAGGCACCATCATTCATACATAGCAATCAACATAGATACCATCATTCATATGCATCAATCATATAACATCATCATTCATGCCACATCATACATCACCCATCACATCATCTATGGCTTCAAAAAGTCAACTTACATAACCCTTGGGAACCTCCCAAGTCAAAGACTACCTTTTACATTTTCCCCAAAAATCTGAAAAATATTTTAAGTCTTTAGGCACATGGCACTATTGGGGCGCATGGCCTCTCGGGCACATGGGGAACACTTAGGCGCATGCAGAACTTTCAGGCGAATTGCCACTATTGGGGCGCATGGGCAACACTTAGTCATTTCCGGGAAATTCTAGGCACATGGGCACTATGCATGCGCATGAGTGCCTACGCGTATGGGAATCCTAGGCACGTAAACACTTAGTGAACTTCAGCCTATTTCTAGCCGCATGGGTACTGTTTAGGAACTTGAGGTTTTGGGCGCATGGGACCACTTAGGAAGTTATTTCTGTTGGGCACATGGGCCACTTTTTAGGTGCATGGGCAGTCTAAATCTCCCTTATACATCATGATTCAATACCCACTCATCATCTAACCTATTCTAAGCTTAATCATACATCCTAAGCCTTAGAACATAATCATAACATCATCAACATATACATAGCCCAAAATCCAACTCCACTTGTAAACACACACACATAAAGCATACTGGTGAAAACCCATGTTATAAAAAGTTTCATACATGTATTTCCAGCCCCCAAAGCAATTTAAAACAAGTAAAAAGGAGCCCTAGAACTCACTTTAATAGCCTTTGGTTATGACTTCTTCAAAACCCATTTGCAAATTGATTTCAACCGCCTAGAAACCCACCAAAAACACACCCGAACACATATAACACACATAAACATATAAGTACTATCATTTTCTTTGTTATTTGTTTGATCTCCTGTGGCTTTAACATTCTTGTTCTCTTTGTTATTTCAAGATAATGAGGATTATCTGTATCAAGTACCATCATTTTCTTCAATTGTTTCTCAGTCTCTTGAAAACTTCTGACAAGGTTCCTTAGTGATACACATTGTAATCTTTTTAGTTTCCTCCAAGGGTAGTTTCTAGATTGCAACCATAATCTTAGAGCTGGAATACTCATATCTTCTGGATCAGGATGGTGCAACTCAGAGGTAGATAGTTCTTCTACATTGATCACTTCTTTTGCTCTTGTCCATTCACCATGCTCAAACATCAACATACAAGGCACCATCATTCATACGTAACAATCATCATACATACCATCATGCATAAGCAATAATCATATGACATCATCATTCATGCCACATCATACATTTCCCATCACATCATCTATGGCTTCAAAAAGTCAACTTACATAACCCTTGGGAACCTCCCAAGTCAAAGCCTACCTTTTACATTTTCTCCAAAAATTTGATAAATATTCTTATGTCTTTAGGTGCATGGGCACTATTGGGGCGCATGGCCTTCTGGGCGCATGGGGAACACTTAGGCGCATGGGGAACTTTCAAGCGCATGGGCAACACTTTGTCATTTCCGAGCAATTCTTGGCGCGTGGGCACTATGCAGGCGCATAACTGCGTAGGCGTATAAGAATCCTGGGCATATAAACACTTAGTGAATTTCTAGCCTATTTCTAGGCGCATGGGTGTTGTTTGTGGGCATGAGGTTTTGGGCGCATGGGAACACTTACGCAGTTATTTCTGTTGGGTGTATGGGCCACTGTTTAGGCGCATGGGAAGTCTAAATCTCACTTATACATCATAGTTCAGTCCCCAATCATCATATAACTTGTTCTAAGCTTAAATCATACATCCTAAGCCTTAGGATAATCATAACATCATCAACATATACATAGCCCAAAATCCAACTCCACCTGTAAACACACACACATAAAGCATACTGGTGAAAACCCATGTTATAAAAAGTTTCATACATGTATTTCCAGCCCCCAAAGCAATTTAAAACAAGTAAAAAAGAGCCCTAGAACTCACTTTAATAGCCTTTGGTTATGACTTCTTCAAAACCCATTTGCAAATTGAGTTCAACCGCCTAGAAACCCACCAAAAACACACCCGAACACATATAAACAGACATAAACATATAACCGAGGCTAAGGCCAGTTAAGAAAATCACAAAACCATGAATTTTTACCTTGAATTCGATCTTTTCTGGTTCTTGTTCAAAGACCCAAAAGCTTCTGCTTTTCTTTCGTTCTCTCTCTAAAAATCCGAACGATATATGTGAAGAGAGGGTGATGGGCGGCCATCACCTTTATTCACCAACTTTTTAATGATTTTGTCCTTTTGATACTTTTAACCCCTCTATTTGGGTTTTATTGTTTCTTTCCTTTTTCTTTCACTTTTATTCTTTATTTTTCTTTCACTTTTATTCTTTCTTTTTCTTTCACTTTTATTCTTTCTTTTTCTTTCATAACTTTAAAAAGAATAACCGGGTGTTACACTACACCACTCAAATTGCTTCACATGGATATGTTTGGTCCAACCAATTTGATGAGCATTGGAAAGAGACAATATTGTCCGGTAATAGTTGATGATTTCACTAGATTCACTTAGGTCTTTTTCTTAAAACAAAAGAGTGAAACATCAAAAGAATTAATGGACTTTGTCATCAAGATTGAGAATCAACTTGATTTAAAAGTTAAAATTTTCAGGAGTGACAATGGGACTGAATTTGTTAATTCTGACTTGGATTTATTTTGCAGGAATAAAGGTATTGCAAGGAAATTTAGTGCCCCAAGAACTCCACAATAGAATGGAGTGGCTGAAAGAAGAAACATAACACTTATTGAAACAGCTAGAACAATGCTAGCTGATTCACAACTTTCTATCACCTTTTGGGCTGTGGCACTAAATACAGCATGCAATGTTCAAACCAAGAGTTTCTTGTCTTCTTCGCTTTCTCTCTCTACAAATATCCGAATGACATGTGAAGAGAGGGTGATGGGCGGCCATGCCACCTTTATCACCAACTTTTAAAGATTTTGTCCTCTTTTACACTTTTTACCCCTTAACTTGGGTAATATATATCTTCTTTATTTTTCCTTCACTTATTATTTCTTTATTTGACTTTTAAAAGAACCGGGTGTTACAAGTCCACCCCCCTTATATAGGTTTCGTCCCCGAAACCTGTTAATCCTCAAACAACTATGGGTAATGTTGTCTCATTTCCTCCTCCGTCTCCCATGTAGACTTGGATCCCTTCCCGTGCTTCCATTATACACACACAAGAGGAACCATTTTATTCTTTAACCTCTTCTCTTTACAATCAATGATCACCACTGGTTAGTTCACATAATTGAGCCATTCATCTACCTCGATATCATCCAGTGTTACGACCATATCCTCGTCTACTAAGCACTTTCTCAGATGAGATACATGGAATGTCGGGTGAATTCCACTTAACTCATCTGGTAATTCTAGTTTGTAGGCCACCTCTCCTACTTGAGAAATGATTCGGAAAGGCCCTATGTACCTTGGGCTCAACTTGCCCCGCTTTCTGAACCGAATGATACCTTTTCAAGGTGAGACTTTCAACATAACTCTATCACCCTCCTGGAACTCTATCAGTCTACGTCGTTTATCAGCATATGAATTTTGCCTATCTTTAGCTGCCTTCATAAAGGCCTTGATCCTTTCCAGCTTCTTAGTCGTAGCCTCGACCACCTTGACGCTCCTTAACTCTTTATGGCCATATCACCCCAACACACGGGTGTTCTATATCTCCTACCATATAGCATCTCATAAGGAGGCATACCAATGCTGGCGTGATAACTGTTGTTATATGAGAACTCTGCTAACAGTAAGTGGTCATCGCAACTTCCTCCAAAATCAATGACACATGCCCGAAGCATATCTTCCAACGTCTTAATGGTCCTTTCAGATTGACCATCTGTCTGGGGATGATAAGCCGTGATAATATGCAACCCCGTCCCCATCGCATCATGGAATTTCCTCCAAAATTTTAGATGTAAACCGGGTGTCACAATCAGACACAATAGACACCGACACACCATGACGAGTTACAATCTCTTTGATGAAAATATGCACCAACCTATCGGATGAATACGTCTCGCGAATTGGAAGGAAGTGAGCACTCTTCGTCAAACGATCAACTATCACCCATATAGCATCATACCCTCGCATGGTATGCGGTAGCTTCTTAATAAAGGCCATGCTGATTTGCTCCCACTTCCACTCCAGTATATCTAACGGTTGGATCTTCCCATATGGGTTTTGATGCTCCGCCTTCACTTGCAAGCAAGGCACTTACTCACATACTCCACTACGTCACGCTTCATACCCAGCCACCAATAATCTTTCTTCATGTCTTGGTACATCTTTATAGCTTCAGGATGAACGGAGTATCGAGTTTTATGAGCTTCATCCATAATCTTCACAAGTAGATCCCTAAAATGAGGAATCCACATCCGCCTAAATCAGGTCCTAACACTGAGTGTGTTTTCACCCAATTCCGTAATCAGGCCTCTCAATGCCTCATCTTGAAACTGTTTGACTTGATTCATCACGTCAGAGGTCATAATTAATGGGTAAGCCTTTACCCGAATTGGCTCGGGACTCTCCTTTCAGCTAAGGTCATCCGCCACCACCATGGCCTTGCCCGGATGGTAATGGATCTCGCAATCATCATCTTTTATGTGGTCCAACCATCTCCTTTGCCCTATGTTCAAATCCTTCTGCTAGAAGAAGTACTTTAAGCTCTTATGGTCAATGAATATGGTGCACTTTATCTTGTATAAGTAGTGCCTCCAAATCTTTAACGCAAAGACCACAACTGCTAGCTCCAAGTCATGAGTAGGGTAATTAACCTCTTGAAGTTTTAACTGTCGGGATGCGTAGGCTATAACCTTTCCTCCCTGCATCAACACACATCCCATCCCCAAGTAAGAAGCACCAAAATAAACCACCAAATCTTCACTTCCATCGGGTAACGACAAGATAGGAGCTTGAGTTAACCTGGCCTTTAACTACTCAAATGCCTCCTCCTGAGCTTGACCCCATACAAACTTCACATCATTGCAGGTCAACTTTGTTAGTGGAGAAGCTATCATGGAGAAGTCTTGAATGAACCTTCTGTAATAGCCTGCAAAACCCAAGAAACTACGAATCTCGGATGGCGTCTTTGGTGACTTCCATTGCATTACCGCCTCCACCTTTGCCGGGTCCACCATAATCCCCTTGGGATTCACCACGTGACCCAAGAACTGAACTTCGCGCGACCAGAACGGGCACTTGGAGAACTTGGAATACAACTTTTCCCTTCTCAATGTCTCTAACACCTCTCGAATGTGATTGGCATGCTCCTCCTCACTCTTTGAATAAATCAAGATATCGTCGATAAACTCGATCACTGATTTATCCAACATCGGCCGACACACTCAATTCATCAAGTCCATAAAAGCAGCTGGTGCGTTAGTCAAACCAAAAGACATAATGAGAACTTGTAGTGTCCATAACGCATGTGAAGAACAGTTTTAGGAATATCTTGCTCCTTAACCTTTAGCTGGTGGTAGCCAGATCGAAGGTCTATCCTTGAGAACCAACTAGCACCGTAGAGCTGATCAAACAAGTCATCAATCCTTGGTAAGGTGTACTGATTCTTCACCATCAGCTTATTCAACTCATGGTAGTCTATACACATTCTCATGCTACCGTCTTTCTTCTTCACAAATAAGACCGGAGCACCCCACGGAGAGATACTCGGTTTGATGAACCCCTTATCAAGCAGCTCTTGCAATTGCTCCATCAGTTTCTTCATCTCGGTCGGAGCCAACCGATACGGTGCGTTAACTACATGCTAGGAACCTTATATCAAGTAAATTTGAAATTCGATCTCTCGGTCGGGTGGCACTCCTGGTAAGTCTTCGGGGAACACATCTGGAAAGTCACACACCGCTGACATGTCGGTCAGTTGTGGTGTTGGTGTAACCACATCCTTTACGTAAGCCAAGTAGGCACTACATCCACACCTCATGCACTTTCCCGCAACCACCATTGAAATCACTTTCGGATTCGTAGTGACTCCATGACCATAAACCGTTACCGAACTCCCGTCAGGCGCTATCAATTGCATCATCTTCTTGTGACACACAATATTCACCTTGTAGTCCTCCAATCAATCCATTCCTATGACTACATCAACCTGCCTAAGGTCATCACAAAGGGTCTAACAGGGAAATTGTGACCTTCTAATTCTACATGACAACCCTCTATCATCTCAGATATCCTAGTAGTCTTACCTATGGCAGTTTCTACATCGAATGGTGTTTTTATATTCTTACTAATAACAGGCAATTTAGCACAGAAACCAGTAGAAATAAAACTCTTGCTAGCACCAAAATCAAAGAAGATAGAGGCTAAGGTTTGGTTTACTAGAAACATTCCTGACATGACCTCGGGGTCCGTCCTAGCCTCCCCCTGAGTCATCGTGAAAGCTCTAGCACTCGCCATCTGCGCTTCTCCTCCAGCCTTCCTCACTCCCAAACCTTCAGCCCTTGGCTTCTTGCAGTCCCTGCTCATGTGGCCCTCCCCGCCACAGTTAAAACACCTCCCTTCCTTGCATTCTCTTGCCATATGACCTGGCTTCCCACACTTGAAGCACACATTCAAACCCCATCTACACTCTCCGGTGTGCTCCTTTCCACACTTACCACACCTTCTCAGTCTTGCACCAGATGTGACCACGCGTCGATCGTTCACCCGTGCACCTTTGTTGCTTGGAATGGCCCTGCCACGTCCAACCCGCTTGCCATTCCAATTCCGGTCACCACCACTCCTCTTTCTACCTTCAGCCATCACCATGGTCCTTTCATCATACAACTTCCCCGCCAAGTCAATCGCCGACCTAAACGTGCTCGGTCGGGCGGCGATCATGTGCCTACGGAGATTCGCCGGCAAGCCCTGGATGTACCTCTTAATCATTTGTGACAAAGGTATCACTTGATCCGGTACCAGCCGTGCCATCTCGTTAAACTTGGTGGTGTATTGCTGATGTGTCATTGTTCTCGCCTCCAGCTGCAGGAACTCCCTTTCCACCATATCCATTTCCCTATGAGGACAGAACTTCTTGATCACCAACTTCTTCTGCTCTAGCCACCTCATTCTTCTAATAGCCCGACTACCCTCAGCTTGGACAATATTGTCCCACCAGCACAAAGGTGAGTCCACAAATGAGTAGGTAGCGAACTTCACCTTCTGGTCTTCCCGACACTCGCTAATGTCGAGTATCGCCTCCATCTCTCACACCCGTTGGTGAGCAGCAGCAGCAGTATCATTACCGTGAAAGGTTGGGGGCTTGCACCTTTGAAATGCCCCATAGTTACAGCCTCGTCTTGTCTCCTGCACAGGCTCTTCCTCCTCCTCCTCATCATTAGAGAGAACCGTCTCAGTCTCCTATTGCTCCCGTCCTCCCGATGACTACTTCCCCTCCCTTCTTTCTCGTTCCCGCACTGCCTTTATCACTTCTGTCACAATAGACGGTAAGATCGTCTGCATGACCTGGTGCACCTCTTCAACACTATCCTCCTTCATTGAGTCTCTTAGGTTAGCACTCTCGTTCCTAGCCTCCGAACAAGGGGTCTCGGGTTCTTCATGACCCACCTCTTCGGCTCTAGGCCTTCCTCTCATGACCCGTGGTTCAACACCACGTCCTCCATGACCTCCACCACGTGAGGCTTTTGACAATCTACCACTGGCCATCCTCTAACACGCTATAAGATTCAAAAACTAACATGGTCATACAAGAGAATAGCTCAATTAATGTCAAGTATAGTAAGTCCTTAATTACAGTGGCCAGTTGTGATTAGCCACTTCCTTTACTCTTCATACCCCAAGCATTTCCTATCCTGACTACATCAGTATCTAAATCTACTAACAACACATAAACCACATACCATGCGCACATAATGCTAGTTAACATTAAGAAAATACCTAATGGCACGCAGCTACTCAGACTGGCACCCCTTCCCTTTCTGTCCCATTCTAAGTTTAAGCTTAGGTTTCTTTTGAAAATGTGCCCATTTCACTAAAACTTTGGCTCTGATACCAACTTGTAAGGCCCCGTTCCCGGGACACTCATAGCTGGTCAATCATCGCACATAAAACATATATTAAGTTACTAAAAACATGCATCAGAATCATTTAAACATCCAAATCATTTCATTATATTAGCTTTTGAAAAATAATACATCGTTATCAAATTACAAAATACTTGTTGCATTACATCACAAAAACATTATAAAACTGGATGCCATCCAAAATGAGCCAAATAGCCACCCCACCCCATCCGCAGCAACTATTACCTACCAACTGGAAACACATAAAAGTCAGCGTTGCTGAGTGAGTTCTAGTTTAAAAATAAAACATACTTTACTTGCGTTTAAAATCGTTCTTTACTTTCGTACATGATCACACATCATACGTACACATAAATAATATCATTATTATCTTCATCATTCATTCGTTAACTTCCGTTCATTCATCGTACATCATTATCATTCACTTTCGTTCACTTTCATACGTAACTTTCTTACTATCATTCGTACATTCATTACTTTCGATGACATTTACAATACCCCAAACATTATACACAAAGCTGGGTACTGGGCCTGAGGTCTTTCATATACCTCGAACATTGTGCATGAAGCTGACTCCAGCACCTAGGGCAAGTACATTCACCACTTATCTTTTATCTTTCATTCCGGATCAATGCCATATGCTACACCCTAAACATTGCGCAGGAAGCTAGTTACTGGGCCTAAGGTCTTTCATAGACCTCGAACATTGTGCATGAAGCTAACTCCAGTACCTAGGGCAAGCGGCAAGGATCCTATACATATGGTCAATCAAAAGGATTAGACCCCAGTGTGCATCCTTCCGGGGTAGCTAACCCGCACACAGTTGAGCTAACAGCCTTCATTGGGTGTGAACCTCCATACATTGCTTCCAAGACTTTGTTACTTTCATTCATTAATCCATGCATTACTTCACTACGTTCCTCTTTTGATTATCTTCCACTTTACGTTACATAATACTTTTCATTTCATTCATTAACATTCAACGTAAAGCCACAGGAAGATAGTGTACATAATAAGGAACATAAACATGAACATACAAACACCACCATACAAGGCACCATCATTCATACGTAGCAATCATCATACATACCATCATGCCTAAGCAGTAATCATATGACATCATCATTCATGCCACATCATACATTGCCCATCATATCATCTATGGCTTCAAAAAGTCAACTTACATAACCCTTGGGAACCTACCAAGTCAAATCCTACCTTTTACATTTCCCCCAAAAATTTGATAAATATTCTTATGTCTTTAGGCGCATGGGCACTATTGGGGCGCATGGCCTTCCGGGCGCATGGGAACACTTAGGCGCATGGGCACTATTGGGGCACATGGCCTTCCGGGCGCATGGGAACACTTAGGCGCATGTGGAACTTTCAAGCGCATGGGCACTATTGGGGTGCATGGGCAACACTTAGTCATTTCCGCGCAATTCTAGGCGCGTGGGCACTATGAAGGCGCTTAAGTGCCTAGGCGTATAGGAATCCTGGGCATATAAACACTTAGTGAATTTTAGCCTATTTCTAGGCGCATGGGTACTATTTGTGTGTATGAGGTTTTGGGCGCATGGGAACACTTACGCAGTTATTTCTGTTGGGCGTATGGGCCACTGTTTAGGCGCATGGGAAGTCTAAATCTCACTTATACATCATAATTCAATCCCCAATTATCATATAACCTATTCTAAGCTTAAATCATACATCCTAAGCCTTAGCATAATCATAACATCATCAACATATACATAGCCCAAAATCCAACTCCACCTGTAAACACACACACATAAAGCATACTGGTGAAAACCCATGTTATAAAAAGTTTCATACATGTATTTCCAGCCCTCAAAGCAATTTAAAACATGTAAAAAGGGGCCCTAGAACTCATTTAATAGCCTTTGGTTATGACTTCTTCAAAACCCGTTTGCAAATTGAGTTCAACCGCCTAGAAACCCACCAAAAACACACCCGAACACATATAAACACACATAAACATATAAGTGAGGCTAAGGCCAGTTAAGAAAATCACAAAACCATGAATTTTTACCTTGAATTCGATCTTTTTTGGTTCTTGTTCAAAGACCCAAAAGCTTCTGCTTTTCTTTCGTTCTCTCTCTAGAAATCCGAACGATATGTGTCAAGAGAGGGTGATGGGCGGCCGTCACCTTTATTCACCAACTTTTTAAAGATTTTGTCCTTTTGACACTTTCAACCCCTCTACTTGGGTTTTATTGTTTCTTTCCTTTTCGTTCACTTTTATTCTTTCTTTTTCTTTCATAACTTTAAAAAGAATAACCGGGTATTACACTAAACCACTCAAATTGCTTCACTTGGATATGTTTGGTCCAACCAATGTGATGAACATTGGAAAGAGATAATATTGTCTCGTGATAGTTGATGATTTCACTAGATTCACTTGCGTCTTTTTCTGAAAACAAAAGAAAACATCATAAACATTAATGGACTTTTTCATCAGATTGAGAATCAACTTGATTAAAAGTTAAAATTTTCAGAGTGACAATGGGATTGAATTTGATAATTCTAACTTGGATTTCTTTTGTAGGAATAAAGGTGTTGCAAGGCAATTTAGTGCCCCAAGAACTTCACAACAGATTTGATTAGGATCAATTGAGCTAATCTGTGATGATATTTGAACGAAATTCAAAGAAAACATATACAAAGTAATCGAATTCAAACAAGATATTAACAAATTCACAGTTTTATTAATATCATGCAAAGACAATTACAAGTAATGAGCAGTAGTTCATTCACTATCTTCCTCAAAACTCAACTACTAACTAAAAGTCTAAACTATTATAATGAAACACAAAGGAACTAACAATTACAAAAATAGTCCCTATACTATTACAAAATGTTAAAAGACAACTAAAGACAACATGTTAATCTTTCTTAGAGCACTAACAATACTCCCCCTAAGATTGACATGGTCTTCTGTCTTCTTTTCCATATTCAACTTTATCTTCAACTTTATCTTCAACTCTTTGTCTTCATCCTTCAAAGAAATCTTTTGGTTCTTCTTTGACATTAAACATCAGCTTCTGTTTGTACATCTCTAATTCTTTCAAAGCATTTGAAATTGCAGATTTGAATTTTCTTGCAAGAATGCCTTGTTCGGTTTTAGCTTCATTCGTCTTAATCTCCATCTGGTTCATTCTCTCCAACGTATCTTTTGAAAGACATGAGATATCAATGTTAGCATATAACTCAATAGGCTTTTGAATTTCCTTTGAGTATACTTCTAGTACTCCTTTTCTTGATATTCTCATGAATTCAATATCTTTAATATCATTCTTGACAATGTTGGCATAAGCAAGAGCCTTTTCAGAGATATTCTTTCCATAGCTGCATTCATCACATTAATAATGGAAATGAAATATTTCTTGTCTTGCTCTGCTGTTTGAGGAGATACTTTCTCAAAGTTTTGTACAGACAAAAATGAGATATAACTCAGATGTAAAAGCTTTAGCTCAAAAACTCCAAATAAAGTAATCATGTCCTTATCCCATATTTCTAAATTTCAGACCAACTTAAGCTTAAACGTCTCAGTGTTATAAAACCATCTGAGGATTGGCTTTGGGTTTTGATTACCATCTATTACTTTCAGACCAGGAGTTGTAACCTTCTTAAAATACTTGTCACAAAATTCAATCATAGAATGTTCCTCCTCTGATTGTAATCCCTTGAGCTTTTTATTATTCTTCATAGTAACAAAATACTCTTTATCTTCTTGCTCACATCTTGTATTAAGAAAATTACTTGATCGATCCAATCCTCTTCTTAATAATTCTACAAACATCTTGCCACGTTTTGAATCACAAGGATTGATCAGAGGTAATCTATTCAGCTCTTTCAGATCTTGCACAGGAAGTTTTATGATAGTAGAGTAAAAGTGATATACATCACACACAACATTTACTCTCTTTATCAAAAATGCATCGAATACTTCATCATACTTCCATGCGATAATCTTTACTTGGTTGGTAAAATCTGGAGCAATCATAACATTCAGCAGTTCAGCAACTGATTGTCCTCTTTGCAATATGTTTCTTACCAAGTCTCCAGTTGTTCTTGAATTATAAAAAATATGCCTTTGTTCAGTAGAGGCTTTGTAAGTTTGCCTTTCTGGATCAGCAAAAATTCAATCAACTCTTTTCTGTGAACATGTGCATCATCAATTCTTGATATTTGTTTGATCTTCTGTGGCTTTAACATTCTTGTTCTCTTTGTTATTTCAAGATACT
Source organism: Flaveria trinervia (assembly GCA_025506515.1). Taxonomy (NCBI): domain Eukaryota; kingdom Viridiplantae; phylum Streptophyta; class Magnoliopsida; order Asterales; family Asteraceae; genus Flaveria; species Flaveria trinervia. The sequence goes on along the minus strand of CM046449.1, from coordinate 56,940,835 downwards.
GAGGATTATCTGTATCAAGTACTATCATTTTCTTCAATTGTTTCTTAGTCTCTTGAAAACTTCTGACAAGATTCCTCAGTGATACACATTGTAATCTTTTTAGTTTCCTCCAAGGGTAGTTTCTAGATTGCAACCATGATCTTAGAGCTGAAATACTCATATCTTCTGGATCGGGATGGTGCAACTCAGAGGTAGATAGTTCTTCTACATTGATCACTTCTTTTGCTCTTGTCCATTCACCATGCTCAATAACAATCTCATTTGGATCTACTGGTACAACTGATTCTGCATAAATACATTTCTCATATTCATCGTTAATCTGAGAAACAGTCAGTCCGTCCAAATATACACGATTGTATTTCATCTTCACAAGATAATTATATCTTTCTTCAAAGTCTGGTGGTACTTCATCTTGTTCATGAGTATGTTCTTGTGAAGAGAAATGTGATACAAATTGAGCTTCATCAATATCTTCATCATCTAGAACTTCATCATACCAATCATCATTGTATACTTTCTCAATATCTTCTAAAGCCTTAATATGTTCTTGTACATTCTATTCTTCAACAGTTTCTTCAGTTCTTTGCATCTTAGAAGATGATTCAGTTAGAATTGTATCTTCTACTTCATCTACTTTTCTTTTACCTTTTATCTGCTCAAGATTTTCATCAACATTTATGTCAGTACTTATCACTTGTACTGGTGAGATAGGCTTCTAGGCTTCTATTTATTTTAGCAAATCATCTTTGAGTTTTTATTTTCTTCAGTTAGTTTCTCGAACTTCTCCTCAAGAATGTCATAGTCTTTGATCATAACTTCAAAATTCTTGATTACATCTTCTTTATCTTTAGCAAACCTCACAATCTTTTCATCTTTTGGGGCATTTTCTTCAGTTAAATTTAAGTTTTCGTCCTTAAGCTTTTGAATTTCTTTTTCAAGAGATATGTTTATCTCTTTCATCCTTTCATTCTCCAATTTCAATGCTTCAAGCTCTTTCTCTTTACACAGATTTTCTTCTTTCAATCTTTCCTTCTCATCAATGTCCACTGTCTCCTCTGTTTGTATAGACACATTATGTGTCATACTCATAGGAATTTCTTCTACTCCTTCGTTAACATCAACTTCAAATACTGGATTGTATAATATTTCATTCATAAAATCAGAATCAAAGGTTTGATTTTGTGAATCTATTTCATGTACAGCTTCCTCATGAATGTCATCAACATTTCCTTCATCCATATTTTGTGGTTCATCTCCCGTATCTTCCTCATTTATTTCTTCAGTTTCTTCTTGATGTGCTTCAGTGGCACCATCATTTACATCATCATCATTGTCATCACTTTCTTCACTTGATGAGCTTTCAGAATCTTCATCATCATTATCTTCATTATCATCATCAATCATAACTTCAACAACATCCTCAATGAGATCATTAGGATCTATTGGTTCATCTTCTGATAAATGAAAGTGTTGTTGATTTATATCAACTTCATCATTAGATACATTCCTTATATATTCAAACACTGGAATGTTTTGAGCACCAGTGATCATTGATAGTATTTTATATACAGATTCAGACATGTGCTCTAACTGTATCTTTTCACCAGTAACTCCTTCAGCATACAAATCTGGATTTGCTTCATTAATGATCAATCGGAGGAACCTTGGGTACATCAAGTATTTATTCCTCACTCCTCTTTCAAGGTTGAAAATGAAACCATTCATTATCCACTTAGACATATTGAATCTTCTATTTGTAGCTAAGGCAATAATGGGAGATGCAATGTCTACAGGGAATGAATCCCAACCAGCACTTCGTTTAGACATGCAATGTTGAAAAATATAGCATAAAAGCTTCCAATGCTTATACACTCAAGCTCTAAAAAATTGCTTTTTGGGAAAATGATCTGGATGACCCATTTGTAGAAAACCTCTCTACACTCATTGAAGGAATATTTTGATAAGTCTTAGAGCTATTCTGATTGCTTCTTCAAATACTTCAAGCATTCTTTCCGTTGTAATAAAAGCTCTTAGAACTTTGTTTCCTTCATCATCTCTTTCAATCTATGCAGTTCTCCAAAATCTCTTAATCATTCTTCCATTGATCATTGGTCTTGCACACATAGCATATACATACTTTGTTCTGAGCAGAATCTAATAATTTCTTCATATCCAATGGCTTCTCTGTTTTCATCATTTAAGAAGGCAGCCACATTATGCTTTGGCACGAACTTTAATTCTGCCATATGCAAAACACAAAGAAAGTATTATGGGAACATTGAATATTGATTAATGAAATTTATTTCTACATATGACTTTTGATTTTGACTTTTGAATTTGACCTTATTTTTACTTTTGAATTGAGATTTCAAGTTGTAAAACATTAATCTTTATTCATTTTGAATTCATTATCTAACATTTCAATTTTGATTTACTTCTTTTAAAAAATTTTATTTTATTTTATTCAAACTTTAGTCTGTATGTTCATCTTCTTTTTCTTCTATTGAAGAACCGACTGATTTAACAATCATCAAATCATTTTCACTTTCAGATTAGAAACATTACATCAACATACTCGCAACCATATTCTTATCAATAATCCAGTGTCAATTTTAGATAAGTTTCACATTTGATTAGTTAAACTTGAATTATATAGGATTCGAACGCACAAATAGCATTCAAACGCCTATATCAATACTCTAATTTAACCAAAAATTTACAGATTTGAATAACAACTTACGTTTATAAATCCAAATACTATCTATAATCAACAGGATTTGATGCAATTTCAGATGAAATGAGTATGATGATAGGTGAGTCGCAAGTTCAGGGGTTTTGTCTGTGAAACTTTGAGAGTGAATGAGGAAATAAGCGTAAGTGTTCAATTATATCAAGTGAAATTTTAGGTGTATGAGCCCTGTTTGGGCGTATGAAACCCTAAAATTCACTTACTTGTTAGACGCATGAGCACTGTTTGTGCGTTTTGACTCAGACGCATAGGAACTGTTCAGACGCATAGGAACTGTTCAGACGCATAGGAACTGTTCAGACGCATAGGAACTGTTCAGACGCATAAGCACTGTTTAGGTGCTTTTGCACTGTTTAGTTGCATGGATTTTTTGAAATGTCTAACACTTGATGTAATTTTGAAACTTTTTAACTATGTAGACTCATGAGACATGTCAAATGTCTAACACTTTGTCAAAATCAAACTCAAATTCACTGTTTAGGCGTATGGGATTAATGAAACGCCCAAACACTTGATTAAATTTTATGCTTATTGCAACTGTTTAGGCGCATGGGAATATGAAAAATGCCCAAACACTTGTATAAATTTCTGAAATATCACCATGCTCCTATTTATTTAGGCGCATGAGTTGATTGAGTTGACTTTCATGAGTCACACTTGGTGTTTTTCACTCTTCTTCACCTTCATACTGTTTAAACATATTAGTAATATTTCATACTAATATTTAAGCATTTTAAGCATAAATTTGAATTATCCAAAATTTTCACTTTAGTCCCTCAAATTTGAACTTTTTACATTTTGCACACTCAAAATTAGTTTTCAACAAATTCAAATTTTTTTACTTGATGTTTAACTTTGAAATTTTTCTTTCTTTTCTTTCCCTTCATTTTAGTCTCAAAACATAATCAAATCTCTATTTCTCAACTTTGAGAGAAGCATTTCCACTGGCAATTTTATATAGGTTCATATTATCATTTTCAAAAGTTTCATGATGACACTGACATAAACTTTGAACATATAGCATCATCCTTTCAATTCAACTTTCTTTGATTTTGATTTTCTGAGAAAAAAAACTCTTTCATTATACTGTAGCTTTCATTTATTACTCCCCTTAAACTTTTAAGTTGACACAACTTATAAGTTTCCAAAGGTAGCATAATAAGATCACACAACTCATCGTGACATTGCCTTCACACATAAAAAAACATGCATAAAATCAAAATAAAAGCAGAATCAAAATCTAATATCAACAAGAATTAATGTCTGCAATGAGATCATATCAATGAATATCAGCACATTAAAAGAAAAATTTTGTGGATAGTCATAGATAGTGAATAAATCCTGATCAAGTGTGTTCGAGGTCAGTGACATCACAACAAAGGAGACACAAGATCTAAGGACAGACAATAAGTGTTTTTGACATAATATCAGCTCACTTACTTTTCCAATTCTTGGATTGATTAGGTTATATTCATAGAGCTCAACTATCATCAAGACATGCAAGCAAGAACATATACTCAACTTATTACCTGAAACATATGTGTAATCAAATCTCATGTTACTTAAATGAATAGAGAATAATCATGGATAACCATTTGATCATCTCTAACTATCCATTTGAATAGATTGTGCACATTGGCATCTTTTGCATCAAAGAGAATATCCAGGTCTGTAATGACTTACAACAAAGGATATCTCAACACTTCAGGTCTACGATGACTCATAACAAAGAAGTGAAATGATGCTTGTAACAGATCTCATGATTAATTACATCACCATCAGGTGTGAGTGTTGTTACTCAACAAACAGTCAATCTGATAAGTCAAAACATCTCAAAAGTACTCAGATGAATACATATTAGTGTAATCACAAGAGTTTACTGTTTTAGTATAATAGCATGATAGTGTCTACACATCATATTTGATCATGTCAGACTTTATTAATGAGTGAAATATGCAACTGATCTCACTAATGTACTATCATTTCTCACATATTGCAAAACTAAATTCTTTTTAAAAAAACAAAAACAAAGAACTGGCAAATAGAAAAAGACTCTATTTTTTGAATATTGTTATATATGCTTTTGTATTTGTTTTTCTAAGAAAAAGAAAACACACATACAAAAAAAATAATAGGCAATTAACATTGAGAGTACCACTTATGATAGTCTGTTGACTTAGGGAATTCACATATGATTAATAAGACCAATTGATTCTACTAAGTACTCAAACCGTCCTGGTAGGAAGGCTTTAGTAAATAGATCTGCCAACTGTTTTTCTGTTGCAATTTGAATCAAAATGATCAATCCCTTTTCAGAGTTATCTTTGAGAAAATGATATCGAATTTCGATATGTTTTGTTTTTGAATGTTGAACAGGATTAGCTGTAATGAACATAGCTGCAGTGTTATCAATGTAAATAGGTGTTTTAAGAAAATTGAACCCATAATCCAATAGTTGATTTTGCAACCAAAGGATTTGAGAACATCCTGTTGATGCAGCAATGTACTCAGCTTCTGCAGTTGAAACAAAGACATTTGTTTTTTTCTTACATTGCCATGAGACTAATCTGGGACCGAGAAATTGACATCCACCCGAAGTAGATTTTCTATCTTGACAACAACCACAATAATCACTAGCTGTATATCCATGTAATTCAAAGTTACCCTCGTAAGGATACGAAAGCCCTAAGGCTGGTTTACCTTTAAGATACCTGAATATTCTTTTGACAGCAATTAAGTGAGATTCTTTTGGTTTGATTGATACCTGGCACATACACAAACAACATACATAATGTCTGGTCTAGATGCAGTAAGATACATCAAAGAACCAATCATTGATCTGTATAACGTTTGATCAATAGATTTTCCTTTTGGATCAGGTTCAGTCTTGGTGTTAACATCTGCTGGAGTTCGTATGGACTGACAGTCTTGCAACTTAAATTTCTTCAAGAGTTTGTCAACAAACTTCTCTTGATTGATGAAAATGGCATCGTCAGTTTGCTTGACTTCAAGTCCAAGAAAGAATTAATCTCTCCCATAGAACTCATATGGAATCGAGGTTTCATGATTTCTTCAAATTCATTGCACAACTTTGAGCTCGTAGAACCAAATATGATATCATCAACATACACTTGTACACATAATAGATCAACATTATCCTTCGTTATGAATAAAGTTGGATCAATTTTCCCTCTTGTGTATCCATATTGGATTAAGTGTTGTGATAATGTCTCATACCAAATTCTAGGGGCTTGATGAAGTCCATACAAAGCTTTACTCAGCTTATACACTCAATGTGGAAATTCTGCATCCTCAAAGCCTGGAGGTTGCTTCACAAACACATCGTCAGTGATAGGACCATATAAAAATGCACCCTTTACATCCATTTGATACACCTTAAATTTCATGAATGAAGCATAAGCCAGGAAAACTCGAATGGATTCAAGTCTTACAACCAGTGCAAACATCTCATCATAATCTATCCCTTCTTCCTGTGTGTATCCTTGTGCAACAAGTCTTGCTTTGTTCCTTATTACTATACCACGATCATCGGTCTTATTCTAAACAACCATTTCGTGCCTATAGCATTTTCTCCTTCAGGTAAATCCACTAAATTCCATACTTCTTGTTTGCAAAATTGAAGTAATTCTTCTTGCATAGCTTCTATCCAACCATTGTCCTTTAATGATTCGGTAACATTTTTAGGAACAATTTGAGACAAAAAACAAGAGTATAAGCACAAGTTTGCTTGTTCTGATTTACTCCTTGTTGTTCTCTCATTCAATGGACCAATAAACTGAGAAATTGGATGATTCTTGTGAATACGAGATGTTGCAATCTCATCACATTGAATTTTAACATCAAGATTTGTTTGGTTTAAGTTGGAGAGCTGATGTAACAAGTTAGAAGAATGTGGATTAAAATTTGGAACTTGAGTTGGTGAGTTAATAAAGTAATCAATATTACCAGTATCAACTACATCACTAGAGATGGATGATGTTCCAGACTCAGGTTGCATGAAATTATTACCATCATTAGGAAAAGGTTGTGATCCTTCCTGATCAATTGGGACTGAATGATTTGAAGCTGAATTAGCATGATCATTGTCATTTAGTCGTATTGATGAATCCTTGACAAATGATAAAAATGGGTAGTCTGAGCTAGAATCGTCTGGGTCATCAGAATCTGACTCCTCACTAAAAGATCCAAGATCTCCTCTAGAGTTCTTTTTACCTGTAGAATCAAAACAATTTGATTGATTAAACAAGTTAGATTGAAAAGAGTTTGGTAATGAATCTAATTCAAATAACCATGCAGGACCATTTGCAACAGATGGAAAAGATTTTTCTAGAAATTTAACGTTGAATGTTTCAAGAATTATATTTGTCCTAGAGTTGTACACTCGATAGGCTTTTGAAACAGATGAATATCCAACGAAAAATCCATTATTAGATTTTGCATCAAATTTTCCCACTGATCATTTGAATTAAGAATCATAACAGGACATTACTCATAAGAAGTTTTCGTTTTATCTTTCACAATTAAGGTTCTGTTCTGAACAAAACACGCAGTTGATATAGCTTCATCCCAAAAAGTTATAGGAATCTTTGCATCAGCTAACATAATACGAGCAGCTTCAATCAATGTTCTGTTCTTCCTTTCAGCAACTCCATTTTGTTGAGGAGTTCAGGGAGCACTGAACTGATGAGCTATCCCTTTCTAAGCACAAAACATTTCAATGTTAGCATTTTTGAATTCCGTTCCATTATCACTTCTTATTATTTTCACTTTATTTTCTAATTGATTTTCATCTTTAATGATAAATTCTTTTAGTAATTTAGCCGTTTCAGATTTAGCATACAAAAAGAAAGTCCATGAAAATCTTGTATAGTCATCAATGATAACTAAACAATATGATTTTCGTCTAATACTCTTGACATTTGTTGGTCCAAAAAGATCCATATGTAACAAGTGAAGAGGTTTGAAAGTTGAGTTTATGAGTTTGGTCTTATAAGAAGCTCTGTGTTGTTTTCCGTTTAAACATGTTGAGCAGTGATTAGTTGTTGCAAACTTCTTTGATGGAAGTCCAATGACATGATTTCCTGATGATGATGTGTGATTGATGCGTATGCATGATGATGATGTGTGATCAATGCCTATGCATGATGATGTGTGATCAATGCCTATGCATGATGATGTTTATGATGACTTATGCTTGTTGTGCATATGTTTATGTATGTGAATATATGATGCATGATGTTTATGATGATGATGTGTGATTGATGCCTATGCATGATGATGATGTGTGATTGATGCCTATGCATGATGATGATGTGTGATTGATGATGATTATGTATGTTATGTATGATATGTTCCTTACTACATATTATGACGTGACTTTGCGTGGTGTGATTATGATATTGAATGTAAAGTATTATCTTAAAGAAGTGAAAGATTTAAAATAATGACAGTGGAATATAATGAATGAAAGAATGAAAGGTCTTGCAAGAAAATGAAAGGTGGTTCACAACTCACTCAGAGTTGTTAGCTCAATTGTGTGTTTAAAGCGTGCGATTTTGGGTAACTCATAAGGGTTCATACACACAATAGGAGTTAGTCTTGGTGACTGCTCAAATATGTGCGATTTAGTAATTACTTTGTGTGATGTAGTGTGTGATTTTGGCTAACCCATAAGAGTTCACACACACAGGAAAGTTAGTCTTAGTGACTACTCTATACGTGCGATATGGGGTCCTTGTCGCTTAACCCTAGATGATATAGCTTTGTGCTCAAGAGGGAGGTTAAGCACATGACAGGACCTAGATAGAAGTGAAAAGATAATTAATGTACAAAAAGTGCGATAAGTACGAAATGTGCGAAACGTGCGAAATGTACGAAACGAACAATGACGAAGATAATAATTATTATCTTGATGTACATATGATGTGTGATCACGTGCGATTGTAAATAAAATGTTTTAAAGAATGAAAGGTAATATAATGTTTTATAAAAACTAGAACTCATTCAGCAACATTGACTTTTTATGCATTTTCCAGTTGGCAGGTGAATGTTGCTAAGGATGGCACGGGACGGCTACTTGGCTCTTTTGGATGGCATCCATTTTATGTGTCACACCCTCAAAATCCACTTGCGGAGTTTTACCGCGAGGCGTGTGAACAAACCAGGATCACAGTCAATAGTTACTCAGAACGACTCTATATGCCATAATTTAGACAAAATCAACCAAAATACAACTTTAAACAATGCGGAAGCGTTTGAAAAAACCCAAGGCAATGAAAGTATAACTATGGAAAAACAGGTGCCAACCCAAAAGAGTAAACCATAATTATTAAAATGCTAAAATTGTCTTGAAGATCATGTCTTAGAATGCAGTGAACCATGCAGTGCTCCTATGGCAAGCAAGCTAATGACCTGAGAATAGCATACTAAAAAATGTCAACACAACGGTTGGTGAGTTCAAGAGTTTGAGTTCAATAAACATATAAACAGTTGTGATATATATAAGCAGTGTATTGTAATAGATAGCTAGTCTATTAATAGTAAATATTAATACATAGTGATTTTGCAATTGAAGTTGACTGTGATAGTTGTTGCCTCCTGTCACGACTTACCATGTCGTGACAATTTTCAATAGGACAAATTGCACCGGTTGACCTCGAGTCACACAGGTGGGGCTCGTCAGACCCAGTAGTACTACCCAAGATTCCCCGCTATTAATATTAACAATTTGAAAGTGTGAGGACTTTTCCATGGTAAACAGCACAATATTAATATTATACACAACTTAAATATTAAAAGTGTTCGTAAAATACCAGTATGCTATCTCCCCCAAAAGAGATTAAGTAAAGAATGGGGCATGAACTCACCTGATGTATGAAAAAAGTACTTAGGGTTTACTTGAGAAACGAGAGGATAGTCAACCTTCAAAGGTTACCTAGATCATGTGAGTACATAAGTACGTGTAAATGAAATACATGTGAAACCCTAAGCATAACAAAACCAAAGACTCAAGCTTTCAGAAAAATAGGCACGTTTGACCTAGTTGACCCGTTTGACCCGTTGGTGAGATTATGAGTTATAATTCAAATAAAGCCAATGATCACATACAACATACATTATTAACATTCAAATAGTATCATACACATGCTACATTATCCATACATAACACTTAAATCATAGCCATGCCCATGGCATACAACATACACCATAATCATTACTCACCAAACCCAAACATGATATCCTAGCAACTAATCAACACCAACATCATACATGATCACCAAAGTCAAAATATCACCCATGATTATCCAAGCATGCCATACAACTAATTTAAGACGTTCTATCACACTAGAATTTATCCTTGAACATACTAGCAGGCTCCTATCATCCCAAACATGATCATAGCATCATACTTCAACGTTTACACGAATAAAGTTTCCCTTTTGGGAAAGAACATCCCAAAATCTATCAACATCCAAAGCATACATGAATTCATCAATACTATACCAATTCAAGCTCATACTAACACCTAAGCATGATCAACCACATCCAAACATCATAACTCATCAATTCATATCCAAAAGTTACTATCTTTAGTAATGTATGAACTATAACATGTGTTCTTGAATTCCCAATGATCACAACATCAATCTAACATCTAATCATCACCATGAACACATCCATAACATCAATTCATCGATAATTCAACATTACACGCAAGATAAAGTTACTATTCTTAGTAAGCTATGAACATCAACACCAAATCATCAATTCTTGCAAGATCCATGATTCCTAACATTCATACAACTTATTAATCATCACACATTCATCAAAAAATCATCATTCATCCATAATCATGCTCAAAATCGAATCAGGGTTTGACTAGAATCAAAAACCATGATTAAACCACTAAAAACATGTAATTCAACCATGATCGACGTTAACTAACATGTATTCAACCTAACTAACATATAAACATCATCAATTGATCAAAACTCAACACCAAGAACACCAATTTTGTGATTTAAGGTTCGGCCATAATGAAGAACATCACAAAAAACATGAAAAATCTAACCTTTAAACGTGTAATGTAACAAAATTGAGACTTGTAATGCGTTGTATGCCTTGAGATCGATCAAATCCAATGTGTTCTTGCTTAATCTTGATCAAAATCTCAGGTTGAGAGGGGATGAGGGAGGTTACGGTCGCACATGGGGAGGTGGGGGCTAGGGTTTATGTTTTACTTAATTAATTTACATATTTACCCTTTAAACCCTTGTGTTTGGTATTTTATAAAAACTAGACTTTAAACTCTTTTTAAAATGCCTTTAACTTAAAAATATAAATATATGAATTAATAATATTCATTACATAATTTATCTTTGCAAAAACACAAGACATACGAACAAATAGGCACGTTTCCGCATTACGCGATTAATTTCTACAATCAACAATTAAATCGCGTAAACACATAATTTTAACACAACAATCACATAATCAATTTAATTAACATTAGTTTAACATTATTAATTATTATTAAGTCACCAATGTTAAACTACAACTAGTGTGTGCTCACGACACGTGTATACAAGACTGAACAGAACTAACGGAGTTTGGTAACATAAATTTACGGATGTCACATATCCCCATGTTGAAAGAATTTTCGTCCCGAAAATTGCGTTACATGGTGAGAGTGTTCCATCACTGGTTCCATCACTGGTCTACTGCATTGGCACACATAAATCGAAATCGAGTGAGTTTTGGATGAGTTGTCATCACCCATGTTGAAAGAAATTTCGTCCCGAAATTTAAATCAATACCTTCGTCTGCAGACATCGTCTTATCGAATAGTTGAGGGTACTTAAGCTTCATTTGATCTTCCCGTTCCATGTGAATTCCGGTCCACGTCGCGAATTCCAACGGATTTTAACAATAGGCATCTTGCTTTGCTTAAGTTTTTTCACCTCACGGTCCATCACCTCAACTGGTTCTTCAATAAAACACAATTATTCATCCACCTGAATTTCCTCCAATGGTACGACCATTGTTTCATCAGCTATACATTTCTTTAAGTTTGAAACGTGGAACACATCGTGGATTCCGCTTAACGAATCTGGTAAGGCTAGTCGATAGGCCACTGGACCTATTCTTTCCACTATTTCAAATGGTCCAAAGTACCTCGGATTTAGCTTTCCTCTCTTGCCAAATCGAACTACGCCTTTCCATGGTAAGACTTTCAACAAAACCTTGTCACCAACCTGAAACTCTAAAGGTTTCCGTCTCTTGTCAGCATAACTCTTTTGTCTATCTCGCGCTGCAGCCATACGGTTCCGTATCTGCACAATCTTCTCCGTTGTCTCATGAATCAACTCAGGACCTGTTATCTGACTATCACCAATTTTTCCCAGCAAACGGTGATCTACACTTTCTCCCATACAGCGCCTCGAAAGGTGCTGCCTGCATACTAGTGTGATAACTGTTATTATAAGAAAACTCCACCAATGGCAGGTGAATTTCCCAGTTACTCCCGAAGTCAATGACACAGGCACGTAGCATATCTTCTAACGTCTGTATGGTACGCTCACTCTGGCCATCCGTCTGTGGGTGATATGCAGTACTCATATCCAATCGTGTACCCAAAGATTTCTACAAAGATTGCCAGAAATATGACGTGAAACGAGCGTCACGGTCAGAGATAATTGAGATCGGTACACCGTGTCTCGAAACGATCTCCTTGAGGTACAGGCGGGTTAATTTCTCCATCTTGTCGGTTTCCTTTATTGCAAGGAAATGAGCAGACTTTGTCAATCGATCCACAATAAACCATATCGTGTCACAACCAGTACCAGTCCGGGGTAGCTTAGTAATAAAATCCATGGAGATTTGTTCCCATTTCCACATTGGAATCTCGGGTGTTGTAACAGTCCGGATGGTTTTTGATATTCTACTTTTACCTTCGAGCAGGTCAAACACTTGCTCACATACGTAGCTACATCCGCTTTCATGTGGGGCCACCAATAGTGAGGCTTTAGGTCATGATACATCTTGTCGGATCCAGGATGTATAGAATACTTAGATTGTGTGCCTCGCTTATAACTAAATCTCTCAGATTTCCATGAAAAGGCACCCAAAGTCTATCCATGAAATACCGAATTCCATCCTCTTTCACCATTAGATGTTTATCCATTCCTTAACAATTCAGAAACAACAATATTTCTACTTTTAAAGCTTCTATCTGTGCCTCCTTAACTTACTCGGGCAGTTGGGTACTGATAGTAAGCTGTAAAGCTCGCACCCATCGGGGTTTAGCTGTTTGCTTTCTACTTAAGCATCGACAACTACGTTCGCTTTCCCGGATGATACTTAATTGCGCAATCATAATCATTTAGTAGTTCCACCCAACGTCGCTGCCTCATATTCAACTCTTTTTGCTCAAAGATATGTTGAAGACTCTTGTGATCGGTGTAGATAGTGCACTTGGTACCGTACAAGTAATGTCTCCAGATCTTTAAGGCCAAAACTACTGCACCCAATTCTAAGTCATGGGTGGTATAGTTCTTCTCATGAACCTTCAGTTGTCTCGAGGCGTAGGGTATCACCTTATCTCGTTGCATCAAGACACAACCCAATCCTTGAATGGATGCATCGCAATACACCACAAAGTCATCCGTTCCCTCTGGTAATGCTAATATTGGAGCAGTACAGAGTTTTTGTTTTAGTAATTGGAAAGCTGATTATTGACTCTCAGTCCATTTGTATGTCGTTCCTTTGTGAGTCAAGGTTGTGAGAGGTTGTGCAATCTTAGAAAATCCTTCTATGAATCGGCGGTAATATCCTGCTAATCCTAGAAATTGTCTTATCTCGCTCGGCGTTTTGGGTGTAGTCCAATTCCTTATCGCCTCATTTTGGTAGGATCAACGTGTATTCCTTTCTCATTAACAATATGACCTAGGAATTGTACTTCTCCTATCCAAAAGTCACACTTTGAGAATTTAGCATACAGCTGCTCATTTTTCAACAGTTCCAAGATCATTCGTAAGTGCTCTTCATGCTCCTCCTTGGTCCTAGAGTATATCAGTATATCATCATCGATGAACACAATGACAAATAATCCAGATAAGGTTTGCACACGCGGTTCATGAGGTCCATGAACACAGCAGGTGCATTAGTCAACCCAAAAGGCATGACCAAGAACTCATAATGACCATAACGAGTACGAAATGCAGTCTTGGGAATGTCTTCTTCTCGAACTCTGAGTTGATGATAACCAGATCTCAAGTCAATCTTCGAGTAATAGCTTGATACTTGAAGCTAATCGAACAAGTCGTCAATACGAGGTAAAGGGTATCGGTTCTTGACTGTTACTTTGTTTAACTCTCTAATCAATGCACCTCCGGAATGTGCCATCCTTCTTCTTAACAAAGAGAACAGGAGCTCCCCAAGGTGATGTACTAGGTCGAATAAAGCCTTTATCCAAAAGCTCCTGAAGTTGTGACGACAACTCCTGTAGTTCGTTTGGTGCTAATCGATAAGGTGCTCTAGCAATCGGAGCTGCGTCGGGAGTCAATTCAATCTGGATTCCACTTGGCGGTGAGGTGGTAATCTAGGTAGATCCTCTGGGAACACCTCTGGAAAGTCGCGTACTATGGGAATATCCTCCATTCTCTTTTCTCCTACCTGCTTGTCGTTTACAAGTGCTAGGATAGCCACACGGCCCTTTCGTAACAACTTTTGAGCTTTCATATATGAGATGATGCCTATCACAGCACCACTCCTATCACTTTGACGTAAGAATTTGATCACCAACCGGGATCCGTATGATCTTCTCGTGACATATGACTTCCGCTTGCTTGCTAGAGAGCCAATCCATGCCTATCACAACATCAAAACTCCCTAGTGTAACAGGCATGAGATCTATAGCGAAAGTATGGCCAACAAGTTCTATCTTACAATCTTTAAGGATATGCGTTACATGGATTTGTTTACCGTCGGCTAATTGCACAGTGTATTTAGATTCTAAAGCAGAGGGTATATCACTTAAAAGACTACAGAATCTTAAGGACACAAAACTCCTATCGGCTCCAGTATCAAATAGTACCGTAGCAAAACAACCATTAACAAGGAATCTACCAGTAACAGTTGTGGGATCATTTAGAGCCTCACCTGAGCCAATGACGAAGGCTCTCCCCTTGGCTCCATCTTTATTGCCGCCATTCCAGTGCCATTTCCACCATTGTTGTTATTATTACCATTGTTGTTGTTGTTACCATGGTTGTTGGTATTGTTGTTGTTGTTGTTGCCATTTCCGTTCCTCCTTAGTTGTGGGCAGTTTCGCTTGTAATGCCCTTCTTTCCCATATTCAAAACAACCTTGGGAGTTTCTTGAGGTTGTTGTGGCCTCCTCATTAGTTCACCACGACAATCCTTCGCAGCGTGTCCAATTTTTCCACAACGTTGACACTTGAACCTATCACACCTTCCCACATGATGGTAATTACACCGAGTACACTTCGGATGTCTCTCACCATAACCACTGGGTCCTTGATTATTTGCAGGCGTCTGGTTGGAGTTACGGTTATTGTCAAACCTCCGTTGCTGCTGAACCGGCTGTTGCTGCTGCTGAGATTGAGGTTGACCACTGGAAGATGATGATGTTTGGTGTTGTTGGCATTGTCCCACTTTCTTTTGTTGTTGGGCACGCTTGCCACAGCGCCCCGTTTGGGTAGACGTCCTTCCTCCACGGCTTGGTCAGTTAGCTTGTGAGCTAGTTGAATGGCTTGCTGAATTGTGGCTGGGTTGGAAGCAGTTACCATACTTTGGATTTCAGGTACCAATCCCCGTATGTAATGCTCTATCCTTTTATGCACCTCATTCACCATTCTCGGGCACAAAGTTGCTAATTCATGGGTTCTGGTGGTGTAAGCCTCAATTTCCGAGCCCTGCATTTTTAGTTGCCAGAACTCCAATTCTAACTTTTGTACTTCGCTGCAAGGACAGTACTCCTCGGTCATCATTGCTTTGAACTCATCCCATAGAAGTCCATTCGCCATCGCTTGTCCAAGCATCTGGACTTGCGCATTCCACCAAGACAGAGCAGCACCCTCCAAAGTCCCGGTGGCATACTTTACTTGATCCGCTGGTGGACAGTTACATTTGGAGAAAACTGACTCAGTCTTCTCTAACCAGCGTACAAGCCCTACAGCACCCTCTGTACCGCTGTAGGTGTGTGGTTTACAGTCCATGAAGGACTTGTATGTACACACTGGTGGTCCTGTTTTAACACAACACACATTAATCAGACATCCCCTACAGTTATAAAGGATATCAGATTTGTCTTTCTGTCATTGTTTACCTGCTGGCTGACCCGCGTGGGCAGCAGCCACTGCCGCCTGAACATGCTCATTAATTAGAGCAGCCAATTCTGCGGGAGTCATGTTAATAGCACCACCACCCTGTTCTCCGGTGCCACGTCCACGTCCGCGTCCACAACAGGTCCACGTCCACGTCCACGGGCATCCATTCTTTTCACTTTACCTTCACAAATACATTAATGAGTAACATCAAACGTATTTAACTCATTGAAGCATAGTAAACAGTAAACAAAAGAAATAACGATTCATCATAACCACAACATTCATAACAAAAATAATAACCAAGGTAAATAAATTGCAATGAGTCACAATGTATTTAGCAATGTCAAATTGAAGTTTGTCGTTCGTGTGGAGAAACAACCCTTCCCACATAGGTTTCAAAATAAAACACTACGTAGTCTAAGTCATATAAAGAAGTCAATCGACAATATCTGACCCATCACTATCATCCTCCATCTCCTCCGGTTCCTCTTCCTCGGGTCCTTCCTCGGGATCTCCTCATCCTCAGGGCCTGCTGCAGGAGCAGGAGCTATAGCAATCTGAAGTGCCTCTAGCTGGGCCTCTAAAATGGCAATCCTATTATCGGCTACGGCGTCCCGCTGTTCACGAGCAGTCACGCGTCCTTGGAGTGCCATAACACCATCTTGCATATGGTGACAACCGTTCAGAGTCTTCCCGTGTTCTTCCTCGAGTTCATCCAATTGGTGTCTCAGGTTGTACACCTCTTGCTGTAGTGTACAGACATCACCCGTGAATCGCCTTAGTCGATGCTGTTCAGTATCCAGTGCAGCCATTAGTGCAGCAATCAATTGCTCGTTGGACTGCGCCGTTCGTGGGAGTGAAGGAATGAGTTGATTGGCATTGTTCCTAGTCCTTGGCTTTGGAACAGGTACGCGCTCCCTAAACATGATATGGTCAACAAACCTAGGATAGGAACGACAGTCTCGCGGAGGGTCACGCTTCATCAATGCAACAATATTGTCGCTTTGCCCACGAGGAGCTCACGGATTTGCTTTTGGTTGCCCAGGTGAAAACTTCCCAGGGAGGTCACCTATCCCTAGATTGCTCCCACCTGAGCACGCTTAAGTGTGGAGTTCTCCTCTCATCCACAGCCAATATGCCAAAAATGCGTTGTTGATGTTAAAGGCCAGACATTCCTTATGAACCAGGAATCTCTCCTATCCATGGCTGATGCGAGATATGTGTAGGGTGTCACAAGCACCCCCTGTTTGGACTCATCGTCCTCCATGAGCCCAAGAAGTCACCATCCTTGGTGAGGTGTGTCCAACACCCGAACGGCATAGGAGTGGCTCTGATACCAATCTGTCACAACCTCAAAATCCACTTGCGGAGTTTTACCGCGAGGCGTGTGAACAAACCAGGATCACAGTCAATAGTTACTCAGAACGACTCTATATGCCATAATTTAGACAAAATCAACCAAAATACAAACTTTAAACAATGCGGAAGCGTTTTGAAAACAACCCAAGGCAATGGAAGTATAACTATGGAAAAACAGGTGCCAACCCAAAAGAGTAAACCATAATTATTAAAATGCTAAAATTGTCTTGAAGATCGTGTCTTAGAATGCAGTGAACCATGCAGTGCTCCTATGGCAAGCAAGCTAATGACCTGAGAATAGCATAGTAAAAAATGTCAACACAACGGTTGGTGAGTTCAAGAGTTTGAGTTCAATAAACATATAAACAGTTGTGATATATATAAGCAATGTATTGTAATAGATAGCTAGTCTATTAACAGTAAATATTATACATAGTGATTTCGCAATTGAAGCTGACTGTGATAGTTGTTGCCTCCTGTCACGACTTACCATGTCGTGACAATGTTCAATAGGACAAATTGCACCGGTTGACCTCGAGTCACACAGGTAGGGCTCGTCAGACCCAGTAGTACTACCCAAGTTTCCCCGCTATTAAATATTAACAATTCGAAAGTGTGAGGACTTTTCCCATGGTAAACAACACTATATTAATATTATACACAACTTAAATATTAAAAGCGTTCATAAAATACCAGTATGCTCTCTCCCCAAAAGAGATTAAGTAAAGAGTGGGGCATGAACTCACCTGATGTATGCAAAAAGTACTTAGGGTTTACTTGAGAAACGAGAGAATAGACAACCTTCAAAGGTTACCTAGATCATGTGAGTACATAAGTACGTGTAAATGAAATACATGTGAAACCCTATGCATAACAAAACCGAAGACTCGAGCTTTCAAAAAAATAGACACGTTTGACCTAGTTCACCCGTTTGACCCGTTGGTGACATTATGAGTTATAATTCAAATAAAGCCAATGATCACATACAACATACATGATTAACATTCAAATAGTATCATACACATGCTACATTATCCATACATAACACTTAAATCATAGCCATGCCCATGGCATACAACATACACCATAATCATTACTCACCAAACCCAAACATGATATCCTAGCAACTAATCAACACCAACATCATACATGATCACCAAAGTCCAAATATCACCCATGATTATCCAAGCATGCCATACAACTAATTTAAGACGTTCTATCACACTAGAATTATCCTTGAACATACTAGCAGGCTCCTATCATCCCAAACATGATCATAACATCATACTTCAACGTTTACACGAATAAAGTTTCCCTTTTGGGAAAAACATCCCAAAATCTATCAAACATCCAAAGCATAGATGAATTCATCAATAATATACCAATTCAAGCTCATACTAACACCTAAGCATGATCAACCACATCCAAACATCATAACTCATCAATTCATATCCAAAAGTTACTATCTTTAGTAATGTATGAACAAGAACATGTGTTCTTGAATTCCCAATGATCACAACATCAATCAAACATCTAATCATCACCATGAACACATCCATAACATCAATTCATCAATAATTCAACGTTACACGCAAGATAAAGTTACTATTCTTAGTAAGCTATGAACATCAACATCAAATCATCAATTTCTTGCAAGATCCATGATTACTAACATTCATACAACTTATTATATATCACACATTCATCAAACAATCATCATTCATCCATAATCATGCTCAAAATCGAATTAGGGTTTGACTAGAATCAAAACCCATGATTAAACCACTAAAAACATGTAATTCATACATGATCGACGTTAACTAACATGTATTCAACCTAACTAACATATAAACATCATCAATTGATCAAAACTCAACACCAAGAACACCAATTTTGTGATTTAAGGTTCGGCCATAATGAAGAACATCACAAAAACATGAAAAATCTAACCTTTAAACGTGTAATGTAACAAAATGAGACTTGTAATGCGTTGTATGCCTTGAGATCGATCAAATCCAATGTGTTCTTGCTTAATCTTGATCAAAATCGCAGGTTTGAGAGGGGATGAGGGAGGTTACGGTCGCACATGGGGAGGTGGGGGCTAGGGTTTATGTTTTACTTAATTTAATTTACATATTTACCCTTTAAACCCTTGTGTTTTGGTATTTTATAAAAACTAGACTTTAAACTCTTTTTAAAATGCCTTTAACTTAAAAATATAAATATATGAAGTAATAATATTCATTACATAATTTATCTTTGCAAAAACACAAGACATACGAACAAATAGGCACGTTTCCGCATTACGCGATTAATTTCTACAATCAGCAATTAAATCGCGTAAACACATAATTTTAACACAACAATCACATAATCAATTTAATTAACATTAGTTTAACATTATTAATTATGATTAAGTCACCAATGTTAAACCACAACTAGTGTGTGCTCACGACACGTGTATACAAGACTTAACGGAACTAACGGAGTTTGGTAACGGAAATTTACCGGATGTCACATTATCCCCATGTTGAAAGAATTTTCGTCCCGAAAATTGCATTACATGGTGAGAGTGTTCCATCACTGGTTTTCATCACTGGTCTACTGCATGGGCACACAAAAATCAAAATCGAGTGAGTTTTGGATGAGTTGTCACATCATCCCCATGTTGAAAGAAATTTCGTCCCGAAATTTAAATCAATACATACGTCTGCAGACATCGTCTTCTCGAATAGTTGAGGGTACTTAAGCTTCATTTGATCTTCCCGTTCCCATGTGAATTCCGGTCCACGTTGCGAATTCCAACGGATTTTAACAATAGGTATCTTGCTTTGCTTAAGTTTTTTCACCTCACGGTCCATCACCTCAACTGGTTCTTCAATAAAACGCAATTGTTCATCCACCTGAATTTCCTCCAATGGTACGACCATTGTTTCATCAGCTATACATTTCTTTAAGTTTGAAACGTGGAACACATCGTGGATTCCGCTTAACGAATCTGGTAAGGCTAGTCGATAGGCCACTGGACCTATTCTTTCCACTATTTCAAATGGTCCAACGTACCTTGGATTTAGCTTTCCTCTCTTGCCAAATCGAACTACGCCTTTCCATGGTGAGACTTTCAACAAAACCTTGTCGCCAACCTGAAACTCTAAAGGTTTCCGTCTCTTGTCAGCATAACTCTTTTGTCTATCTCGCGCTGCAGCCATACGGTTCCGTATCAGCACAATCTTCTCCGTTGTCTCATGAATCAACTCAGGATATGTTGAGAAAACAAATGAAATGGTGCTACTGAGGAATGTTGATGGAAAGAAAGGTGACAAGATAAGAATCTTTGACCAAGTAGAGATCAAACTACTCCATCTAAGCTAAACATCATACTTACATGATAAATTATTCCCAAAGTTGTCTGATGAAAGAGCACAAAATGATTTATGCTTATATATTCATTTGATACAAGTGGTGGATAAACTAGATGCAAAAGCATACAAGAGAAGAAGGTATAATGTTAGGCTTTTGAAAGGAGTTAACATGGAAAAAGTCTCAGAACTAAGAGTCTCAGAAGAAGATAAGCTAGAAATTGTCAATAATCAATGTGTTATGGAAACCCTCACAACAAAAGAAGACATTTTGGGGTTAAGTTTTAAGACTTTACAAAAGATATGCAGAAAGAGATCAAGTACAAGTATGATGATCAAAAGGATGGAGTTTCATTCTTCAACAAGAGTATGGTGTCTAGAATGAATGAACTTTCAATTTTGAAGAGTTGATTACAAGTGTCTAAGCCTAAGGGGGAGGATTGTTAGATCTAGAAATTATAGGTCTAGATCATTTTGTATCGGCTTAGAACTTTAATCAATATTTGTACTGAACAATTGTACTTCATTATTATGCATTATATATAGGTTGACCCGTATGTGTATTGATCTATGTATGATTGCAGGTACAAACATTATACTTAGTCAATTTCTGAAATTGACTAAGTGTAAGAAACATCTATGGATGAATACTTTTTGTTCTTCTGTAGATATGTTTCTCACAAAATCAATTATTTGGAGATCTCCTGCAGATGAACAACCAACTCTAAAGTTAGAAGTGAAGTTTCCTTTGGAAGAACAAAGTATCTTCCAACGAACAAAGTACATTCGGAAGAACAAAGTACCTTCGGTAGAACAAAGTACCTTTGGAAGAACAAGACTCATTCGGAAGAACAAATATCTACAGAATACCATATCCCTGCGGAGTCCAAACACTTGTATTTAATAATACAAGTGTTACAAGTCAACATGATAGCTATGCGAATCCCAAGAGATCTGGTGTTTCTTTAACAGAAACACGCATGCCTATAAATATGGATCCTAGGTTTCACATCAAGGGACAGAGACTACCATGAGTAGACACACGATCACAAACCACCAAACATGAAATCACGCAAACACAAACCCTAGCAGCCGTCACATCAACATCAATACATTCACACTAATTTTTTTTATTCATTGTTTATTCATCTATAATCATTAACATCTTTTAGTGAAATAATTTGAATTAACAATTTTTGTTTGATTATTAGTTCTGTTCTTCTTATTGTGTTCGTCTTAGTCATTAATCATTATTAGTGATGTTATTTATTAAAAACAATTAAACAAAGTTAATGTTGATTCCACAAACATTGACTTCACTCAAAAATTAACACTGATAATTCATGATTGTGATCCTTGTATTCATAAGCTTGATTAAGATCTTTATGTGCCGTACCAAGCTTCAAGAAAGTGATATGAGACTCTATCTTAGTCTTTGTGTCAACATGGCTACAAAAAGGGGTACTATAGATTGAACTCTCTTCATCAAAGAAACATGGAATGAGTTAATGCTAGTTCAAGTATTTGTGAATGATATTATCTTTGGCTCAACTAATCAAAAACTCTTCAAAGACTTTGAGAAGCTAATGAAGAATAGATTTGCAATGAGTGCTATGGAAGAACTCAATTTCTTTCTAGGAATTCAAGTGAAACATGTTGATAGTGGCATCCTCATAAGTTAGTCAAAGTATGTACAAGACATACTTACAAGATTCAACATGGCTGAATGTAAGATTGCAAAGGCACCCATAGCGAGAAACTACTCCTTTGGACTTGACATTGAGGAGGAGTGTGTAGATTAACACCTTTATCGGGCTATGATTGGGTCTCTTATGTATCTTACAGCTAGCAGGCCTGATCATGTTTGCCACATGTATTTGTGCAAGATATCAGCCAACCCCAAGATGTCACACCTAGTTACTCTCAAAAGGATTCTAAGATACCTCAAAGGTGCTGCTACATTAGGCCTTTGGTATCCAAGGAATTCTGACTTCAACTTGTATGCTTATACCAATAGTGACGATGGTGGCTACAATATGACTGCAAAGTCTAGATCTGGGGGATATCAATTCCTTGGTGGAAGGATTGTCTCATAGAAATGTAAGAAACAATCCCGTGTGTCTGTATCAATTGCTGATGTTGGATACATTGCTGTTGCTAGTTGTAAGTGCTTCGGATTCAGAATCAGATGCTAGACTATGGCTTTAACTTCAAAGAGACTCCTATCCACATAGACAACAATAGTGCTATCTCTGTTATAGAGAATCCTGTGCAACACTCAAGGTCAAAACACATCAACATAAGGTGTCATTAAATTATAGATAAATTTGGAAAACGATTAATCAAACTAGTCAAAGTTAACACAAATGAACAATATGCAGATCTGTTTACCAAAGCTTTTGATGAATAGAGATTTAAATATCTTATATCAGCTATTGGGATGATTAACTTTGAGTAGATTTTTTTAAAACTTAATTCATATTATTTCTAAAATCTATGTGTTCTAAGTTGTCTATTTTATTATCTTCATAAGCCCTGTTTATTTGGGAAGAAAAATCTTTTAAAATTCTTTCTCTTAGATTATTTAGAATTTTGATCAATTTTACTTCGGAAGATATCTCTTTACCTTCAGAAGAAAATTATATCATCTCAAACACATAACTACTTATTTCAACTTACCTTCAAAGAATATTTTCAAAAATCTTCCAAATAAAAAATGAATAGAAGCACTTATATGTTTTTGAAGAACGATTTTCATTCGAAAACAAATTAATTCTCGAAGGTTTTTATTTCTCTTAGAATAAAAATATCCAAGTCTAAATATCTTCTGAAGCGAAATTCTCTATATTCTTTGAAATTTCTTCAGAAGCCATTTACCTTCAGAAGCTTTTTAACAAATCTTCCGAAGAAAAAATACCTTTGGAAGATTTTCGACTTCGAAGAAAACTACCTTTTTAGGTACTTTTTGAGATGTGAGACCAACATCCAGATTTCAAAGTTTGTCCTTTTTCATTAACTTTGTCTCAAATCCAATTCATATAAATATACCCAATGGTTCCCCCTCTTTCACTCTCTTCTTCATCTACAACCACTCCTTAAACTAAATTCACCTAACACTGACCTTGTTCTTATCCCCTTTAACTATTAAGCTTTCTCAAATGGCCAACCTCAACCGTAGAAACAACCTTGATTTCTCCATGCAACTCTATGGGCATCACAATCAGATTGTTAAGTTAGACTCTGAGAAATATTCTAGTTTCTTAGAGGTCTGTTGCTTTCTTGCTCTAATCCAACTATTACACCTCCCTTACCATTGATCCTCCTGTCTATGAGGATCATCTATTAGAATTTTCAAAAACCTATCAAGAAGTTATTATGGATAGGAAGAAGAAACTGTCTGCCACAGTGCATTGGAGGACAATCTTCATCACTCTAGCCATCATCAAAACACACCTTCAGCTAGATGATCTAGAAGGTGAATTTTCCTTTCCTAAAGAAGTTGTAAATCATTCTTTTGATCAGATGGGTTATGAACCTTTCCTAAAGAAGTTGTAAATCATTCTTTTGAACAAATGGGTTATGAAGGATATTTCTCTATAAAGACCTTCACAAAGGGAAGATCTCATCCCATGAGAAGTATATGTTTAATGTGGTCATTCACAGCTTATCCAACAAGCATGGTGTATAGGACCAGATTTCTAAAAATCTTTCCTTCATAGTTCATGGAATGGCCCAGGGGGCCAAATTCAGGTATTCAAAATTTATGTATACCAATTTACTTGTAAATGTAGACTCCTAAGAGTATTACATGTTCCCTAAATACGTTCAACATATTCTCAAGTGTGAACTGGGCTCATAGTTGAGGGTTATAGGTAATATTCTTAAATTGTGACCGATGAAACCCAAAATCTTTAATACAATGAAGAAACCAATTGTTGGCTTCTCTTGGGTAGAAACAACCCTTGTCCGATAAATGTTAGAACTAATTGCTCAAGGTGACAACCTAGTAGCATAAGCTAGTGTTAAACCCACACCTTCTACTACTCAACCACAAATACAGTCAAAAATCCTCCTCACCTACAAAAGAAAATCCAAATAAACCCTTGCTCAAGCTATTAAGCTAGTGCAGGCCCCCATAGCATCACCCATATAGGTGGAAATGGACACTAGAGCTCCCACTTCTCCTAATGAGCAAACCACTCCCATCTTACAAACACTCAATGTTGAGGTTGCTCATGCTCAGCTTGATGAGCTCATTATCCAAGAAGCCTTAAGCATTCACTCAGAGTCTCAAAACTCTAGTGAACAACCTTTAAGGGATAGTTACCATCCCTAGCCTCTTGATCTCAATCAACTAATCCCCAACCTAGAATTCTATGATAATGAAGACATGGAATTCAGTGAGTACCATAAGTCTTTTTACACCTCCCTTACTCAAAGATAAATGAGTTTTCCTATCTCTCCTTATCTAGCCCACATCATTCACCTATTACTAAGGTGGATCTTCCTGAACCTATTTAGGAGGTCCATATATAAGAGGTTCTCTTCTGATGAGTATGAGGGGAACATGAGGCTAAAGGTGTAACAACTATCAAAAGCATGCTTCTATTTAGTCTCTAAGGTTAGTCACTTGGAATCTCAAGTGACTACCTTACAAAATAGAGTCAATGATTAGAAACTTGAGATTTCTTATCTCAAGGAAAAACTAGCTGAGAGACCCTTAAGGAGAGCACATCCAGGAACACAAGAACCTGTGGATATGATAGACCTAACTCCTAGCTCACCGATCCAAGTGGGTGATGCTACCAAAAAGGGGAGAATGTCTCAGCAATCATAGAAACTTTAAGTTCTTCATAGAGTATGGACATTGAGGAATCACCATTCTCACTTGTAGTTTTCCATACTCAACAACCTTCTCAAGTTCACATTAATTTGGACTCACTCATTCCGAGTTTATTCTAGGAGGGAATTCCATGGGCAATGTCATCCCCACCCCAAGGAGCCTCAACTTACATACTAGGGTGGAGGTATGATGCTGAGAGAAGAGCCCTCATCTTTATAGACTTCAAGGGCAGTAAGAGATCTTCAATTTTTAGACCTTGAAGTACGATGAAGGTCTTGATCTTGTCAACATTCCACTTGCCAATCCAACTCATCACAGCCAAGCTGATAGAATGGTTGCAAGGATACAGACTAGATTGTTGAAGTGTTCAAAGCAAGAAGACAAATGCGAGCAAGCAATATGATTAGTCGACTGGATGTTGACGTGGACCCTAAGATTAGCTTCAAAGGGGAAACATTAACTGAAGAGTCAATGATAGAACCTGTGAGCACTATCATAGAATCAACATCTACAGCATCCTATTCCCTCAGTTAAACACCTGCTAGTGAAGGTGTATCACAATCTCTCTCTGACTAGAGTCTGACTACTATTTTAGACAATGAAGGCCAAAGCTCTCTCCACCCTGAGTCACAAAGGTCTCTAGGTGACAAAGGGAAAAGGATAATGACTTTTGAGGAGATTGAGGAGGAAGAGAGAGATAGAGGGGAAGAGGAAGCTAAGAGAGAAAGTTCTTATGTCCTTAGGATATATGGAAGCTGCTATGAAGGCTACTCATAGAACAAACACTTAAAATGATAAGTTGAGAGCAGCCAGGATGCACTATTAGGGATCAGGAACTATGATATTGATGAGATCATATCTGTCCCCTTAGAAGATTGAATGAACTAGCAGACAAAGAATTGTCTAAGGAGAGGAAGGAGACAGAGGATGCAGATCTACTACTCAAAAATAAGGAAGAAAGAAGATAGAATAGGTTGTACAAACATGCTCCTACCCTTTCTCCAGTTCAAGAAAGTCCTAAAGAAGAGGTTGTGGCAACTGAACAACCTCAGGTAGATAAAACGACTAACAAAATGATTAACTACCCGAGTACCGTAGGTCTCTATCAGACAGCTGTACTTCTTCCCTTATCATATGAGTACATTAAATTTAAATACCTTAAGAAGCTTGAGCTACAAGTTCTCAGTGAAAAAAATCAAGGGCCATCATCTAAAAAAGTCAAAAGAAATCTGCTGATAAGCAAAGGATGATGAGCTTCTTGAAGCTGTATGGATTCTCCGAAAGTAGACTTGGTCCAATGTCTTTATCCACCATGAATGAACACATTAGAGTGATCAACCAGAAGATCAAAAGAGGAGAGCTTGTTTACTTACACTCTCCACCCAGTCAAGCCCCTCTAGAAGTGGAGGTTAAGGTTGAACACTTTGAGACAACACAACCTAGTCCTCTAATTGAACCTTAGCAAGCTTTATCTTCTGATGCACAACATGGTCCAACTCCCTCTCCTTCTAAACCTATAGGGATAAGGATCAAACTAAAAAGGACAAAATATAACAATCCCATACTGAAATCCAGTTTACTCAGTTGTAGAGGAAGAAAAGAATGGCCACCAAGTCTGTATCAAAGAAGAAATCAAAGTCATCTACTTCTAGACCTTAGGATGAGTCATAACATCCTGAGGAAGTGCAAGAACAGGCTTCTCAACCCACTCCAACTCAAGTAGAGCTCTTGTATCAGGAAGACCGATCTTGTAGTGGACTTTTGCTGCTAATCTGGATAGATGGTATGTCACAAGAGATCAGGGTGGTCAAGATGTCTACTTCTAGCAAGAGATGCTTAACTTACCTCTGTATGATCTCTTTGTCATGAGAAGGTATTTTGAGACTCTAAGTGATCCTGCTAGTTGATAAAGAAATGAATGGTCATATCTGAAGACACTTCTCTGTTTTGGTAGCATCAACCTAGGGGGAGTTTTGTAAAGATTATGAAAAGGTGTTAGGATGAGTGATCTACGTTTGATTGATTAGAGAGTATAGCAGTGGAATTCTAACGATGAATTAGCCAATTCACAAGAACGAAAAGATATTCAATGAAGAACAAAAACGGTTATAGATAGAGAGAATTCTGCATATATATTTCATTCAATATTCCCTTTCGTGGTAACGGAATGTCACACTTACAATTAGGTCGACACCTCTTATATAAGAGATGTGACGTCTGCTGATGTCACTTGATAGTGACATCTAACAGAATTATTCCAACTGAAACACAACTACTGAAGATGTCAAAACAGCTGTCATCTTCTTACAAAAATACTAAGTGTTATCAGTTACTACAACTACTGAAAAACATAAAACTACTGACACTACAACGACTGAAGAACAAGCTCTTCAGTCGTTTTACAAAACTACTGAAAGTAAAAACATAAAACTACTGATATCACAACTACTGAAGAAGTACTCTTCAGCTGTTGTGACAAACTACTGAAACTTCAGTACTTGGTCTTCAGACTTGAACTTCAGACGTTTCATCAGCTGATGACTTCAGTAGATATCATCAGCTGATGTCTTCAGTCTTTGTCTTCAGACTTTGTACACCAGTTGTTGATCTTCAGCACTTATAGACTCTTCAGCTGTTGTACTTGAGTACTTTGGTCTTCAGCTTCAGCACTTGTGTTCTTTAGCTGTTCAGCTTCAGCACTTGTGTTCTTCAGTTGTTGAGCTTCAGCACTTTAGTCTTCAGCTGTTGAAGTCTTCAGCACTTGTCGAATTGCTGATGAAGCCTTTAGCAGTTATTGTGATATCATGTGGGACTTAGAGGTTTTCTGATCTTGGCTCATTGGTTCTTTTGGTCCAACAAACTCCCCCTGAACCAATGCAGCCAAAACCTCTAATTGATTTATTTTCCCACTTATTGTTGGCAGAATGGTTGGTCTTTTTCCTTCTTGATCAGTTGAGAAGATGACCCATATAAGCACTGGCCTGGGAAGAAATCTCAGAGATTTGTTTGGCAAGGTATGAATGGGAACTCTGTTTTAGGGAATTGGACACAGAGTTGTTATCCCATTCATGAGATCTACTTCCCCATTATGAGTCTGTACGACTCTCGAACATAGGCCTCAAGGAGAACAACATGTTCCTCCTTGGAGAGTTCTTGTACTCCTCCTCCAAAGAAGAACTCTGGACCATAGTACTCAGATAAGTACTTTACAGTCCTGCCATTCTTCAACTCCACAGTAGTTACCTCCCTATAGACAAATTCATCAGGATGAGTGCCCTCAAGGAGTAACTGGAGCTCATTCTTCTTAATGTCTTCAAGCTTCTTATATAATAACCCCTTTTTGATCATCTTGTTTTCCAGTAAGGCTTGAGGAGTCATTTTTGATTGATGAGCCTTCTTGAATTCATCGATTATTTTCCATGGTGAGACTATAATGGCCAACATGATTGTAGAGTCTATTGTTTTTCTAACCTGGCCATTGTATCTGTGTGGAATGGATCTTTTGTGGATTCTAGAACAAAACACAACAACCAATTGAACCAAGAGAGATCTCAAAATAAATGAACGAAAGCGTCAGAAATTCAATAATCTATAACCAGTTCTTGCGAATATGCTAATTCAATCAAACATAGATATCAATTAGCAGTTTTAATGATCAATTGTTAGATCGATCAATGATTAACCTGCTCTGATACCACTTGTTAGGATCAGTGATCTACGTTTGATTGATTAGAGAGTATAGCAGCGGAATTCTAACGACGAATTAGCCAATTCACAAGAACGAAAAGATATTCAATGAAGAACAAAAACGGTTATAGATAGAGAGAATTCTGCAGATATATTTCATTCAATATTCGCTTTCGTGGTAACGGAATGTCACACTTACAATTAGGTCGACACCTCTTATATAAGAGATGTGACGTCTGCTGATGTCACTTGATAGTGACATCTAACAGAATTATTCCAACTGAAACACAACTACTAAAGATGTCAAAACAGCTGACATCTTCTTACAAAAATACTAAGTGTTATCAGTTACTACAACTACTGAAAAACATAAAACTACTGACACTACAACGACTGAAGAACAAGCTCTTCAGTCGTTTTACAAAACTACTGAAAGTAAAAACATAAAACTACTGATATCACAACTACTGAAGAAGTACTCTTCAACTGTTGTGACAAACTACTGAAACTTCAGTACTTGGTCTTCAGACTTGAACTTCAGACGTTTCATCAGCTGATGACTTCAGTAGATATCATCAGCTGATGTCTTCAGTCTTTGTCTTCAGACTTTGTACACCAGTTGTTGATCTTCAGCACTTATAGACTCTTCAGCTGTTGTACTTGAGTACTTTGGTCTTCAGCTTCAGCACTTGTGTTCTTCAGCTGTTCAGCTTCAGCACTTGTGTTCTTCAGTTGTTGAGCTTCAGCACTTTAGTCTTCAGATGTTGAAGTCTTTAGCACTTGTCGAACTGCTGATGAAGCCTTCAGCAGTTGTTGTGATATCATGTGGGACTTAGAGGTTTTCTGATCTTGGCTCATTGGTTCTTTTGGTCCAACAAAAGGCTAATGCACTCAAAACAAACAAAGTCTCTCCTACAAGCATGCACTTAGTGCAGAGTAGATGTTGCTTTGGAAGTTTTACACCCTGCATGAGAAATACTCTATGTGTAAAATCTTCTAAAGCCAAGACCAACATCTTTTAAAGCCAAAAGTGAATTCTTTCGAAGCTTCTAAGACTAAGTCTTCCAAAGCCTAAGAAGTGAAGATATATTTTTTCCATAGACTTTGAAGAACATGCTTTTCTTATGTACTTTTCATAAAGTCGACTTTTCGCTGCAACTCTAATGTCTCACCAACTTATACAAGTTGGTGAATGGTCCATGCTTTTTGTAACTATACATTGAGGTCTTAAGTCTGTAACTTTATACTTTATATACTTTTATCTTTTTGTAATATATTAGGATATGAGCTATGACATGTCATAGTCACTAGTTAAAAGATTGATTTGCCTTTTGACTCTATATTGATTTTGTTGTCTACATCAATGTTTCGAGCTGGCCTTCTATGTATGGCCAACTGTAGGATGTAATATAAAGTGTCTCAAGTCCTTGTAACTTATTCTTATGCTTTGTAATAACTTGGAATAGAACTTGAGAAGCAATATACTGCAATCTTTAAAACCAATATTTGTGTTTTGTCCTTAAGCTTTTCTGTCTCTTGTTTACTTATGTTCATAGTATCATAACTAAGTTCGAGTTCCCTATTTAATATGTTAAGTATTTTATACACTCTTCTCATTTTGAGACTAAGTACGGTTTCCTATTTGATATGTTAAGTATTTTATACACTCTCCTCATTTTGAGACTAAGTGTATTGGCTATCTCTTCAGTGGTCTTGCAAAAAATTATGTTACTAAAGAATCTAAAATGTGAAATGAATTTCACCGGTTTGTGGGTGTCCAAACAAATCATACACAATCATATGTTCATCATTTACCATGAACTTTGGTCTAGTAAGTTGGCATTGATGTAAAGGTACAATTATGTTAATCCGTGTTGAATTGACCAAACATTAGGCTATTTGGTTGCGGTCCACGATCAGAGCCAAAAACCAAATTTTGCAAATTATAATTTCTAACTATGGACTTCCAGGTTTATCTTTTTATGGGTATGATGATTTGAGATTTGTTTGAACTAATATTTTCAACCAAGGGTTGCCAAAATTGTCAAATAACAAACCTTCTTTGATTAAGAATTTTTCCATTCATCTCAAACTATTATTTCATCAAAGTTGCATTTACCACCGTCACCTCCTTTACATGGTGTGCTTTTTGTGAATCCAAAGATCAGTATCAGGAATTATCAAGTTAGATCAAATGAACAATAATCATGGATTATCACTGTTCATAGTATTAATCAATTGATGATGAAATAACAATTGTAATATAAATTAATATGAAGAACAATTCACATAAATAATAAAAACAAATGAATAAAAGGAATAGACATCAAGTTTGATTCAAATAGTTTTCATTATCATTGACTAATGATTACAATTGAATTGATGATCGAATATTGCTAAGGTTTTAATGATATTGTTGTCGTTGCTAGGGATTGTTGATTTGATTGATCTCTGATAATTGGTCTATTGATGGATGCCCTAATGTGTGACCCTATGCCTTGATTTTATAGGCACATCGAGTTACTTGTAGGGTAAGAGTAACTTTCTTATTGGGTTAAGAAAGTTACTCAAAGAATGTCATGATGTGACATTCTCTGACTAAGTTAAAGTCGTCTATAGGAGTTGACTTTATAAACACATCGAGTTACTTAGTGAAGTACATGCAAGTGTTGATCTTCTGTAGAACTTGGTCTTTAGTAGATCTTTGGTCTTCAGTAGGAGATTTGACTTCTATACGAGATTTTACTTGCCTTCATCCATAGCAATTTTTCATCCATAGAAGATGCTCGAATCCATGAATCATTTGTTGTTGCTGCAGAACATCTACGGAAGTATAAGTTTTACATCCATAGATAGTTCTTATATAGAGTCAATTCAGAAAATTGATCAAGTATACTATTATTCCTGCTATCATAAATAAAATGAATATATAATAGAGTTAACCTTTATACATTCATTACATATAAAATAAATAAGATGTGTAAGAGTTTATTACAAATCATGATTAAAGTTCTAAGCCTATACAATGGATCTAGACCTATTGGAACTAGATCTAACAATACTTCCCCTTAGGCTTAGAAACTTTTAATAAATCCTTTAGACTTGAAAGCTCCTTTACTCTTGCTACAATCTTATTGTTGAAGTATGATACTACAAATTTTTGGTCATCATAGGTGTAGTTGATCTTCATGTGACTGATTTTCCTCAAAGTCTCAAAACTTAGACCAAGTACATCCTCTTCACTTGTTAAAGTTGCCAAACTATTGTTGTTATGCACTATCTCCAGCTTATTTTGTTATGAAATTCTCAGTTCAGAAATTTCATCTATCTCTGTTCCAATCAACTAACCATCCTTAAACTTTTTTCCTTTTATAGGCCTTGGCATGTAGTTTATCAATGACTTGAATTAGGTGTACATATGAACATAAGTCATTTTGTGCTTGTTCATCCTTGAGCTTAGGAAAATACTTATCATGTAGATATGAAGTGTAGCTCGGATGTAGGAGTTTGATTTCCATGGGTTCAAATGGCCTTATGCTTTGAGCCTTTTTCTTATGTTCAATTCTTAACAACACCAATTCTTTTTTCCTCTCAACATATCCCCACTCAGTTATGAAAAATGTACATTGATTTTCTTCTATGATCTTGATGGTTGTTGTTTTTCTATTTGAGTATCCAACACTCCTAAGGAATTCATCATCAACCAATATGGAGGAGTTGGATTTTGATCTTCTTTTCCCTTGTGATCTTCTATTGTGCTCAGCATCATACTTTCTTGCTTCTTTCAAGACATCATCTTTTAACTTAGTTTTTAACTTACCCACAGCTATAGAGAAATCTCTTTCTCTTGGATTAATTTGATAGTTAGTGATGATTAATCTTTGAAGATCAAGAATATTAGAATCAGGGCGAGTCAAAATTGTTTCTACCGAATGAAAGTACTAAATCCTTCTAGAAGTCCTTTTAATTACTGCGCAATCCTATTCTAGATCATATTTCCAGGCCGTAATAATGTTCTCTTTAGCAGATTTGGGAGTTGTAAGATGATCAGATAGTTCAATCAATGTTGACTTCTCTTTAGTATCTCTCTTATTGTTGTACCAAGTGGCCATACTTTGCATCGTATCACTTCTCTTGGTTCTCTAATATAAATTTCTTTCCCTTTGTATTGATATTTTCTTTCTACTGTGATTGGTTCAGTAGAAGAAGGTTTTGATTGATGAACATATACAGGGTTTGGTGCTTCTATTCTAAACTTCATTCCAGTCTTCAACACTACTTTGATCACATGCTCCATCATTCCACTTAGCTCAGCCATTGATCTCCCTTTAAGCTCAGGCATCTTGTAGTTATGACTTTGCAACCAACAAGTCTTGTTATACTTGCTAAGTTTGGTTTTATCACAAAGACCTAAGTCTTTCTTGCTTTTCTGAGTAGCCTGGAAAGTTGAGAACATTTCATAGTTGCAGAAGGGAAGCATGAATCTTGCAAGATCGAACTCTTTAAGCACATTCTTCATTTCAGTCATATTCATTCTTTCCACTATGTCATATAGAAAGGCATGGTTGATCAAGGTCATGAACATTGCTAATTATGGCCTTTCTTCTAGTATATCCTTTGTTGTCAGCAATTCATCAATGTTTGATTCTAATTGATCTTTGGGAGATTCCATCTTTTTAAGCTCTTTCCATTCTTTATTACTCTTAGTATCATCATGTGACATATGTTTCAAAGTGGATAAATCCACTGAAGGAGTATAATATGGTGACATAGTCTTTTCCTTCTTTGGTGAATATTGGACTTCTGTTACTTCTTTCTTGAAACTCTAAAGATATTGTATTTTTCTGTTGTATTAAATGATTGGCTTTGCAGTATCAGAGGAATCTTTTATTTTTTTTGTTATTTGTGCATTTGATTCAAGTGCACATATTTACATCTTGAGCTCATCAAATTCTGCATCTTTTCTTTTCAGCTAAGGATATTATTCATGGAGAATCTTGTTTGCATTACTGATCTCCATCGATTGCTTCTCATATTTAGTCTTCTCATGTTTAATAGACTCTTTGAGTTATTTGACTAGCTCATGCAGAGCATCAACTACTTCATTGTTTTCCTGAACGTCCTCTCTTATTCTTTCTAGGGAAGCTTCTTGTTCCATCAACTTATCCTCCTTTTCCCTTATCATCCCCTTCAACTCCTTTATTCTCTTTAACCTCTTGTTTGACTTGATAGTTAGCTTGTTGTACTCATCAACCAAATAACTTTTGTTTACATCAATGTCATCATCGTCTAAGTTATCTTCATGAAAAGCTATGACATCCACATAATTGGTTCCACCTTCACCTTCTTGGTTAACATCTTGATCTTGTTCTTTATTCACTTCCAAACAAACTTCTTTAGTTTTCTCTGCTTGTTCAACATCATTATCTTCCTTAAGGTTTATTACTTTTGTTGGTGCAACACTTGTAGTGCTTGAGTTTGATTCAACTACCAGGGATATTGGTTCTGGTTGAGGTGATTAAGTTTTATGAGATGGTGATTAAGGTTTTGTGGTGTTAGAGTCGGCTGGTGATTAAGGTTATGATATTGATAGAGGTTGGGTATTGACTTGTGACACAAGTTTAGTAGCAGAATAGTTGTCTGATCCTTGCGAGTATATCGGGGAGATGGGCGGAGTATGTTCACTAACACAGGATTGCTCTTGTAGAGATTGATGGTGATGAAGAATGGGTGATTGTGGAGGTGATGATGCTTGTTCAGTTGCAGTAGGAGTCATTTCTTGTTCAGTTGCAGTAGGAGACATTTCTTGTTCATCTTCAAAAACAAGTTCTTGAGGAATGTTGGCATTTGGATCAAGTACATGAACAAACATAGGCATCTCTTCTCCTTCATACTTGCCACTTATCTTGTTCAGTACTAATCTTCCAGGTGAGCTAGTACAAACACATCACCATCTCTTTCAATAGAAGGCAGTTCTGCATTGAGAATCAGTTGGATGAACCTTGGAAACATGAATATCTTGTTAGCCTTTTGGACCCTGGTCTGATCACAAAGGCATCAAATTATATATTTTGAGTAGTTGTAGGTTCTTCCTTCAAAAATTCCAATGATGCTTGAGGATATGTGCCTTGAAAATTGATCTAAACCAGATTTCCTATTTGAGATACACTTTAGGTAAGTGTAGGAATCTGTAAAGCTTGCATAGTATCCCTGTCTTGATTTCTCCCATTTCGTAATCTCCATCATATCCCAATAAGTTGAATATATTTTCAACAAAGTCATGTTCAAAGACATCTGGATGACCTTCCTCTTGTTCTCCCAAATCAAGTACCCTCCTAATAATTTGTGCATCAACTCTAAGTCTTTCATT
Source organism: Flaveria trinervia (assembly GCA_025506515.1). Classification (NCBI taxonomy): domain Eukaryota; kingdom Viridiplantae; phylum Streptophyta; class Magnoliopsida; order Asterales; family Asteraceae; genus Flaveria; species Flaveria trinervia. The sequence goes on along the minus strand of CM046449.1, from coordinate 56,905,099 downwards.
CTTAATCTTTGCATATATTACCTCATGATCTCCTCCTTCTTCTATTCGAGCAGAATTCCAGAAATCGATGATGTATGCTTGATGGATGACTAGATCTGTTGACAAAGCATAGAACAACCTACATGTCCTTAGGTAGTTGATAATGTGATGACACCCTTCAGCCATAGAGTCGGAAGCATTTAAGAATGCATAGACATTATGTTCTCAAGCAAATTTGTTTTCCATCTGCACAGAAGAATGAAAAATTAGGTCATAAACAACATTTCCGACATGAGAATATAAATAGTTTTACTCATACATAAGGATCAAAATGTTGATTTTGATGTTTATAATATGATTTACCTTGAGATTATTGAAATTATGATCAATAAAAATCAAGGTTTGTGTGTGGTTTATTGTTTGGTGTTGGTAATTTTAAATGTTGGTGGAGTGGAGTTTATCTGAATGTTTTTCTAGGTTGAAAAATGTTCTGAAAAAGTGATGGATAAAAATGACAAGTGAAATCATTTATAGTCCCTAGGACTTATTAATTTCTCTTATTAAATGATGTGGGACCTGCAATCCTCATTATCCTCCGTAGATCATCTACGGATGACTAAACTTCAAAGAACTAAATCTGTTTGAAGTATAATTTGATTTTCTATAGGTTAACAATCTACAGAAATCTATAACTCGTTAAAACATTAACACATTCGTAGGTTACCAATCCATGGTTGGTCATATTTTCTTGTTTTAAGTTTTGCATTGTTGCTTTTATCGAGATGTAAATTTTGCAATATAGCTTCTGCTGAAGTGTAGATTTTGTAATGTATCTTCTGCTGATATGCAAAGTTTGAAACTTACTTAACTATATGATTATAACAAATTTTTAGAATCATTTGTTGCTTTTGGACCTTGTTGACTTGGTTCAGTGGTAATTGTGCGAGAAATTGATTTGATTAAGTCTTCTGAAATCCTACAACCAAGTTAGTGCTCAAGTTCCAAAATTTCTTCATTATGAGTAACTCATGTTTCATGCAAACTACTACTCCCCTTAAATTTTTTATTAATGATGAACTTATCAATTTATCAAAAAATTATATAGAGAATAGCATGAAAATCAATGGAACTATCCTTCTTGTTGAGTAAAACATAAAAAGAAAAAAGTAAATATATATACAAGCAAGTACACATTTGTGGGATCATATTATGGCATAGAGTAATTTTCCTCATGAAGGTTGATTAACTTAGTAGACACATATCTAGTGATGATTGCAAGTATATTGATCCACTTCAATTCAAAAACGAGTATAGTTTCAACATGTCATGAAATTATAATGTTGTGTTCTTGATTAAAGTTAGACAAACATGGACTCCACATTCAAGTCGCAGTAAATTTTGTCCCTCCATAGATGAGTCAAATTCTCACTTTGTCACACTTGAAAACTATGTTAATTATAACATAACTTCTATCTTAAGATTTCTATGAAATCTTATAAATGTCGTTCGATGAATAAGCTCTATAATTTAATTTAAAGTTGATCATATTGGATTCTATTTAGAACTTAGAGATGATCATCATCAGGTCACCAAGTCTTTACTTATATAAAACAGAGGTGCCTTTAACCCAGGAATTTGTTTACACAAAACAAAGGGATGATAATGACCAAACTCATGAAACCAGTTGTTTACTGAGGTAAACAGAAGGTGTGTATAATCCTAGGTCTTTGCTTATGCAAAACAAAAGGCAAATGAGTTACAAAGATAGAAATTAATGTATGTTATAGCATAGTGTGTTTAGGTGAGTAATGCTGATCACTTAGGTGAAGACTTACTTGCTTGCTTCTTAAAATGGAATTGACCACAATTAGTCATCTAAGCATTAGGTTTGCGCATGGAATTGTATATTTTCTACTCTTGTAGAATCTACTCACATATCAAAACATATCTGACTAGTCTTTATTATAACTTAAATCAGGAAAGAAACCAAAGTCATAATGTACTATCATTTCCCCTACTATTCATGCTATAAACAGAAAACAAATTTTTTTGTATTTTGTATTTTTTGTGAATGTTTTCGGACTTTTTCATATGAATTAAACAACAAGGATATACTTATTCTTTTCTTTATTAAGGATGATTAATCTAAGTTGATCATGCCTAAAGATTTAATTAGAAAATTAAATCTAATAAAATCAAAAGCTTTAGTGAATAAATCAACAAGCTATTTTCTTGTATCCTGTAATACCTGTAATTTTAATGAAAAGAAGAACAAAAAGGAAGAAAAGAAAATAAGCCCAAGATGAGGGGCTAAAACTGTGCAAAGGACAATAATTAAAATAATATTTGTACAAAAGTTGGTGTGGCCACCCACACCCATGTTCCATCACCTTTTCATTCGGATTTTAAAGAGAGAAATGACTAAATTCTCTGGTTTTAGAGAGAAGAACAAGAAGAGATCGGGTTCAAGGTAAGGACTTGATGTTTTTAAGTGTTCATTGCTGATTATAGCCTTGGGTAGGTGCTTACATGTGTATTTTATGTTTGGTTGTATGCTTTGATGGGTTTTAGGTGTTTTAACTCGTAGCATCCGGGTTTGAAGGAAGTCACACTCGAAGTTGCAGGAGGTGAGTTCTAGATCCCCTATTTTAAATGTTTTAAAGGTCTTTGGGGCTGGAAAATGCATGTATGTATGTTTTTACAAAAATGGGTATATTACCCATATGTTCATGGGTATGTGTATGTGGGTGGGGTATGTTTCGGGTGTTTATGATATTATAATTATGTTATGTATGTGTTTCTATTGCTTAGAGTGTAAGAACTAAGCTTAGAACATGTTAGAATTGGACCTGGGACAGAAATTATGTTGGTTAGTTAAAGTTAGTTGCTCATGTGGCTAAGTCCCACGCGCCTAAAACCCATGCACACTAATAGTTCTCATGTGCCTAGGTTTATGCCAACTTGGCTAAGTGTTCCTATGCGCCCAACCGCCTATGCGCCCAACCGCCTATGCGCCCAGGTGCCCATGCGCTTAGGAAGTTGCCCGAACTAATTAAGTGTTTAGTCATGTGCCTACATAGTGCTCATGCACCTAAAAGTTTCCCATGCACCTAAGTGTTACCATACGCCTGAAAGGTCATGAGCTTACATAGTGCTCATATGCCTACATCATACGCCTAAAGACCGAATATTTTCTAGAATTTTGGGGAAAAATGAAGTTTTAGGCTATGACTTGGGATGTTCTCGGGGATGATGTAAGATGGTTATATGATGCTATATGATGTGGTATGGTGATGTTATGTATGGTTATGTGATGTATTCTTTATGTTCCTTGTTACGTATTATATTATGTGCCTTTGCGTGGTATGTTATTATCAATAAACGTATACTATTATGCAAGGGAAAATGGAAGCTACTGATAATGAAAAGGGGAACATAAAGAATAAATGAATGAATGCATGAATGAAAGTAAGAATTGAAGTATGAAAAGTATTGCAAGAAATGTATGGAGGTTCACACCTAGTGGATGTTGTTAGCTCAACTATGTGTAGGTTAGCTACCCCGGAAAAATGCACACTTGGGTCTAATCCTTGTGATTGACCATATGTATGGGACCCTTGTCAGTTGCCCCAGGTACTGGAGTCAGCTTCGTGCATAATATTCGGGGTCTAATCATAGACCTCAGGCCCAGTAACCAGCTTCGTGCATAATGTTTGGGGTATAGAACATGGGATTGGTCTGGATGAGAACTGAAATATAATGATGTATGTATGAAATGTACAGTAAGGAAGACAATGAATGAGAAGGAAAGATAACGATGACGTAAAATGAATGATGAATGATAATGAAGATAATAATAAGATTATCTATTTGTACGTATGATGCATGATCGCATATGAAAGTAAAGAACGGTTTTTAGAAAAAGGTATAATATTTTTATAAAACTAGAATTAACTTAGCAACATTTACTTTTTATGTATTTTTCACTTGGTAGGTAACTGTTGCTAAGGATGGCATAGGGCAGCTACTTGGCTCGTTTTGGATGGCATCCATTTTGTATTATGATAATGTTTTTATGATGTAATGCAACAAATGATATTTGTAACTTAACAATGATGCATCATTTAGCAAAAGCGATTATTAATATATGAAATGGTTCAGTTAAATGATTTCATTGTAGTATTTTAGTAAATGTAAATGAATGTTTTATGTTTTATGGGCAATGATTGACCAACTGTTAGTGTTCCAGGAATGAGGCCTTACAAGTTGGTATCAGAACCACAGTTGAAGAGAATTGGGTAAACATTTGCTAAAACCTAAACTTAAACTGAGAATAGGACAAAATGGAAGGATGCCAGTCCGAGTAGCTCCGTGCCATCAGGTATTTTCTTTAGTGTTAACCGACAATATGTGCGCATGCTATTTGATTTATTTGCTTTTAGTAGATTTGGATATTGATGTAGTCAGCATAGGAAATGCTTGGGGTATGAAGAGTAAAGTAAGTGGCTAATCACAACTAGCCACTGTAATTAGGGACCTAATATACTTCACATATACTGAGCTATTACCTTAAATGACCGTGTTGGTGTTTGAATCTTATAGTGTGTTTAGAGGATGACTGGAGGTAGATCTTCGAAGGCTTCTCGAGGTGGAGGTCATGATGGACATGGTGTTGGGCCACGGGTCACAAAAGGCAAGGCTAGAGCTGATGAAATGACTAATGAAGAGCCCAAGACCCCTCATTTGGAGGGTGGGGATGAGAGTCTGAATTTGAGGGCCTTAGTGAAGAAGGCTGTGGTTGAGGAGGTTCATCATGTCATGTAGACGATCATGCCATCTATGGTGACCGAAGTGATTAAGGCTGTGAGGGAAGGAGAGAGGAAGGAGAGGAATAGGTCCTTGGGGGAAAAAGAGCCACTTGAGATTGAGACGATTGTCTCTAGTGATGAGGAGGAGGAAGAAGAGCTTGTGTATGAAGCAACATGACGCTATAACTATAGGGTATTCCAAAGATGCAAGCCCTATAATTTTGATGGCAATGGCACTGTTGCTACTACTCATCGGTGGGTGAGAGAGATGGAGGCTTACTTATATTAGCGAGTGTAGAGAAGATCAAAAGGTGATGTTTGCCACCCACTCATTCGTGGACTCAGCCTTGTGTTGGTGGGACAACATTGTCTAGGCCAAGGGCAACAAGGCTATCGAGAGGATGAAGTGGGTAGAGTTGAAAAAGCTAGTGATTGAGTAATTATGTCCTCACATGGAGTTGGACAAAGTAGAAAGGGAGTTCTTGTAGCTGTAGGTGGGAACCATGACGCATTAGCAATACACCACCAAGTTCAACGAGATGGCACGACTAGTGTCGGATCAGGTGATTCCACTATCACAAAAGATTAAGAGGTATATCCAAGGCTTGCCGGCGGATATTCGTAGGCACATGATCGCCGCTCGACCGAGTACGTGGTTGATCTGGCGGGAAGTTTGTATGATGAGCGAGAGGTGGTGGTACCTGAGGTGAGCAAGAAGGGTAGTGGTGATCGAAATTGGAACGGGAAGAGGCTTGGGCGTGGCGGTGCCGCCCCAAACAATAAGTTTGTGAGGGTGAATGACCAGCGTATGGTCACACCTGGTGTGGGGTCAAAAAAGTGTAGCAAGTGTGAAAGGGAGCGTACAGGTGATTGTTGGTGGGGATCAAATGTGTGGTTCAAGTGTGGAAAGACCGATGTAGATACATATGTACCTAGTTTATGAGGTTGATGTAAAAGTCTTTTATGTCTTACATATATGTAAATGGACGGTTGAATGAAATAGAATGTGTGGTTTATGCTTATAATGTTTAATATTTCATTGGTTATTGTGTATTAACGCTTATTGAACTAAATATATAGGTTTGTGGTTGTTTGAATAGATCTAAGTCAACTAATGAATGTGAAACATATTCAAACTTAATTATATGAAGTTCTCATGCGAATGACCCATGCTAATGGACCATACGCATGAATAACTTCATGCTAATGAACCAGTCGCACGACTGAACCAGGAGACTGGATCAGTCGCACGACTGAACCAGGAGACTGGATCAGTCGCACGACTGAACCAGGAGACTGGATCAGTCGCACGACTGAACCAGGAGACTGGATCAGTCGCACGACTGAACCAGGAGACTGGATCAGTCGCACGATTGTAACATGAGATTGGCTCAGTCGCTTGACTGAACACTCAGTCGTGCGAATGGATCAACCGCATGAGTCAATCGCACGACTAAACCATGCAAATGGTTTAGTCGCCCGAATGAGAAATCCTAACCTATAAATACCACTTAAATCATGGAAAAACATAACACTTCGAAAACCTACATACTAAATTGTACCCTAGCCGTCCAGAGACCTCTAAGAACCTATTCCAAGTTCATAGATCACACTAGATCGATTACCAATCATTCTTAATGTTTAGATTCAATCTACAATTGTTTCTACGTGCATTCTCACTAATTGGATCGCCAATCAAATAGGATTCCGAACTATTTGACTTGGTATACACGTATATCAGTTAGTATTTCATTCAATACACGATCCTAACTAGTGGTATCAGAGATTTGGCTCTTGAGTTATGTGTGATTCGATCGTTTTTGATATAAAAATTGTGTTTTTCCACCATCACAAGACTTGACATCATCTGGTTCGCAAGGTGAATCGACTACCCATTCAGGGGGAGCACTTGAAGCTAGTGACTATTCCTCTGACGATGAAGCCATGGAGGATAATCAGAACAATTAGGAGGAACAGGTTCCTGTTACTGCAAGTCCATAAGTATCTGACAATGACGCCTTTGTGTCTTCAGAACCTTACACTCCTTCTGCCTCAAATACAGAACCAAATGTTCATAATCTTGATTCTGAGGTAGTTGTTCCCACCACTCATGGATCACGCCTCAATGTCTATCATCCCCTGGACAATGTCATTGGGGATGTAAGATCAGGAGTTCAGACAAGAAATCAGCTGTATTCAGCTGACTATGCCTCGGTAATGGAGAAAGGGTACCTTCACGATGGTGCTTATCGTTGTTTTGTGTCTTAGATCGAGCCAAAATACGTTAGTGTAGCCCTAAATGATGAGGCATGGGTGAGTGCCATGCAAGAAGAACTTCTTCAGTTCAAGAAGTTAGGTGTATGGACACTGTTGATAGACCTAAAGGTGCTAAAGTCATTGGTACCAAATGGGTCTTGAAGTGTAAGAAAGATAACTAAGGTGTCATCATCAGGAACAAGGCTCGACTTGTAGTTCAAGGATTTCGACAGGTCGAGGGAATAGATTACAATGAAGTATTTGCACCTGTGGCTAGAATGGAAGCCATCCGTATCTTCCTAGCCTATGCCTCTTACATAAAGATTAAAGTATATCAATTGGATTTAAAGAGTGAATTTCTTCATGGTGAAATCCGAGAAACAGTGTATGTCAGTCAACCCGAAGGATTTGAGGATCCATATCATCAGGGCAGAGTTTACAAACTGGTTAAGGCTCTCTACTGGCTTCATTAAGCCCCGAGAGCATGGTATGAAAAACTCTCATCTCACCTTGTGAAACACGGATTTTGCAGAGGTGTAATTGACGGCACATTGTTCATCAAAGAGAAAGATGGTGATCTGCTGCTGGTTCAGATTTATGTTGATGACATAATCTTCAGTTCCAAGAATGAAAAATTATGTAAAGAATTTGAAGCGGTAACGAAGGCAGAATTTGAAATGAGTGCTATGGGAGAGATGAAGTTCTTTCTAGGGTTATAAGTGGATCAAACGCCAAAGGGGATATTCCTACATCAGACCAAGTATGTCGGGGATACTCTCAATCGGTTTGATAAAGAGAATGCTTCCGCAGTTGGGACTCCACTTGCTACAAACCATGATGTAGCACCCGACGAGAATGGTGATCTGGTTGATGCCACCATATACCAAGGAATGATTGGATCCCTCATGTAGCTCACTGCCTCAAGACCTAATATTATGTATGCAACATGTCTGTGTTCAAGATATCAGGCAAAACCAAAAGTTAACCATCTGATCGAGGTCAAAAGGATATTTCATTATCTAAAGGGTACACCAACACTTGGATTGTGGTATCCTCATGACGATGACTTTGAGCTTACCGCATATAGCGATTCGGATTATGGCGGCTGCAAGATGAATTACAAATCTACATCAGCAGGTTGTCAATTCTTTGGGAGAAGATTAGTCATGTGGCAGTGTAAGAAGCAGACATCAATTGCATTGTCAACCTGTGAAGCTGAATATGTTGTTGCAGCAAGCTGCTGTTCTCAAATCATCTAGATTCAACAACAGATGCGGGACTACGGTTTGCAATTTTCGAACACCCCTATCTTTGTTGATAATGCTGCTGCAATAGGCATTACTAAAAATCATGTCCAACATCCTAAGACCAAACACATTGGCATAAAATATCACTTTATACATGATTGTTTTGAAAAGAATCTAATCGATGTTGTTAAAATAAATACGGATTTCCAACGCCCTGACCTCTATACAAAAGTTTTTCATAAACCACGTTTTTTATATTTGTTAGAGGTCAACGTCGTTAAAAAGAAAAGTGAGGTAATTCAAGAAGATGACCATGCTTCGTCCGATGCGTAAAGTCAAATTTTCTTTTATTTTCTTTAATTTTAGTTTATTTTCTTTAATTAATTTTATTACTGTTATTTCTTCGCCTATTAAAATTCTAGAAACACAATTCTTTTATAGTTTTAGAATTTTAGGGGGAGAATAGGTTAAGTCAGTAATTAAAAAAAACTAGGGAGGAGGACAGGCAAGCTGATAGAAATGAGATCATCTGAGATATCGATTCAAAGACTATGGAAAATGATAGTACACAGCAGCAAAACATTTGGGACTATAAAAGATTAAAATTGAATTAGATGCGAAATTCAAAGTATAAGTCTGAGAAGTCTAAGCAAAAGTAAAAGGAAAAATGGTAGTAAAACTAGCTACTACTAAGGTAACACGGAGAAAGTAGACCTAGAGGTTGCTAGACCATTAGATGATATGTCGGTAGATTCAACACAATAGATAAGTAGACCTCTTTGGTGATTTCAAGATCAAACTAAGTTGTTCAACAAGCTGTGTGTTATCATCTTATCCCTGGTTAACACAATCAACAAAGTTCCAATAAGGTTGACGAGCAAGATAAAAGCCACAAATGTGTGCGGATGACCAACATATGCGCAAAGCACATGATGAAAACTGCAAAAACCAATCAAACTGATAACCTATGTGTAAGGCCCCATTCCCGGGCACCTCATAGTTGGTCATTCATTGCACTTAAAACATTATAAAACGTACATTTAATTTGCAGCGGAATTTAAAACTTTCATTAATATCTAAAAACATGTCATTTCATTCATTTACAACATTTGTTTTCATCTCAAAATACAAAGACTTGTCAAAATACGGATGCCAGCCTCAAAATGCTCCTGGTAGCTTATGCATCCATACGTGCAACTCCTCAGCATCAACAAATACCTGCCAACTATCATGCATACAAAAGTCAGCGATGCTGAGTGAATTCTAGTTTTATAATAAAACATACTTTTCTTTGTTAAAATCGTACTTTAATTTACTTCAAAATCATACTATACTTTACATTCATTCGTGATCATACATCATACGTACACATAGATAATGTAATTATTATCTTCATCATTCGATCACACTATTCTAGATCTGGTCAGACTTTACCCTCTTCGTGGCACTCAGCCACCATTACTGAGGTCGAATGACAAAGATCCCGTTTAGTTCATTATTAAAATATTTCGTTAACGTTCATTTCATACGTTCGTTCTTTCCATCATTATCTTTCGTTCATTGTTCTTAATTACACGAATCTTCTCTCATGCAATATCCCCGACTCATGCTCGAAAGCTGATGCGGTGCCGGGGCCTGTACACAAACCCCCGACTCATGTCCGAAGACTGACACAACACCGAGATACGCGACGAAGATCCCATACGAGTCAATCATAGGGATTGAACTCTATCCGAGTTTGTTGCAACACAAAGTCGCTCACCTCATATGTATGTTTGGCTTTATGCCACACCCCAGAAGTTATACGTAACTCGGGTAACAATCATATATTTCACGCCAACATTATGGGTAACTACACCCCCATCGAAATGGGTAACCACACTCCCATCGAAATGGGTAACTACACCCCCATAGAAATGGTAACCACACCCACATCAAAATGGGTAACTACGCTGAAGGTCAGTCACAAAGACTGGAACCCTTGCGTGCACACTGTAGGATTAGTTGAACCTCATGCGGTTGAGATTAAGGCATTTAGAGCCATGCACTTCACTACACTTCGCTTGCAAGCCTCTCACGTTCTCATTCATTACATTCCTCTCTTCATTATCTTCCACTTTACGTTACGTAATACTTTTGTTAAATTCATTAACATTCGATGCAAAGCCAAGGAAAGACATACATCCATACATAATGAGGAACATACACATAATTATAAACATACACCATCACCATACAGGCAATATCATACACACATCAGACATAAGCCATCACATCATCACCAGGCCTATCTCCCAATATTACCCCTTAAAAACCACTTAGAAAACCTTAAGTCCAAATTGGGCACATGGGACCTTCCAGGCGCATGAGCATAAAATTCTAAGTGTAAAACAGTCTGGGCGCATAGGCACTATTTGGGCGCTTCTGCCCTGTTCAGGCACTTCGCCACTATGCAGGCGCATAGCACCTATTCAGGCGCATCACCAACACTTAGCCGTTTCAACACTTGGGCGTACGGGCACTATTTAGGCGCATGGCCAACACTTGGGCACATGGCCAACATGCTGGGTGCATGGACCACAGTTTAGGTGTATGACCCCCTCTTAGGTGCATGGCCAACACTTAGGCGTCTGGCCACTCATGCTGGGCGCATGGACCACTGTTTGGGCGCATGAGCCACCTCTAGACGCATGGACTACTTTCATGTTCATCAGAACCTTCTGAAATATTTTATATGCTACCAACATCACCCGATTATCATTCTAATGATACCCAAGCATAGATCTAACATACTAGGGGCACCTAAACATGCTAAACCTCAACACTAACCCATAAGCAACACTAAAACATATATACATACATCATATTCGAACATAAGGCTGTAGACCCACGGTTACTTTCAAAATGTTTACTTCGTATGCATAATAGCCCCAAACAAGTTGAAAATCAGTAAAAGAGGGGTTCTAGAAACTCACCTTGAGCAGCCTTTAAGCAACACCCTTCAAGTTCGAGACCCACCTTCGATTCAGCTCTTGAATCCCGAAAATAACACTAGACACCTAGAACTTCGGTCAAGAACTCAAAACCCAGCTGAAACTGAGCTCATATAAGAGGAGACTTACCCTTGCAGCAGCTTCTTCCTCTTTCTCTCTCTAGAACTGGGGCTCTCTCTCTCTTCTTTCTTCCTTTCAGCCGAATGAAGAAGATGAATAAGAAATGGGTGACCATGCCCCTTTAAACCTCAAAATAAAAAAGATTTGTACTTTGTACACTTTATCCCCCTCCACTTGTGCTCATTATCTATTCTTTCTATTTACTTTTCTTTTCCTTTCCTTTAAATAGAAATTCAGGGTGTTACAAGTCTACCCCCCTTAAATAGGTTTCGTCCCCAAAACCCGTCGCTTCTCGAACAGTTACGGGTAACACTATCTCACCTCTTCTTTGATCTTGCACTTAAACTTAGATAACTTTAGGCTTTACTACACCCGCACAAGTCAAACCATCATCCTCGTTAGCCTATTCTATTCTTCTTATTAATAATGGCCACCAGTTGCTTCTCGTGGTTGGATACTTTGTCCATCTCAGTGTTCCTAGTAGTATGATCATATCCTTATCGGTTGAGCTCTTTCTTAGACGAGATGCATGGAACATCAGATGAATTCCACTTAACTCATCAGGTAGCTCCAGTCGATGTGTCACTTCTTCTACCTGAGCAACAACTGGGAATGACCCTCTACACTTTAGTATTAGCTTTACTCGATTCCAAATCAACCAATCTGCTTTCCTGGTCGAAGTCTTCATCATAATTCATTTTCGTAGGTCGTCATCGAACTCTGGTTGTGCACGGTTGATCAATCCATCTCCTTGTAACACTTGGGGTTTGAGTCGTAGATTACTGATCAACTCACCCGGAGATATACATCTATCCACCTACGCCTATCTTGAACAGTCTAGTAGGAACAAGCGCTCTTTCTCTCAATTCTATTGCGCAATCCTCTAGGGCATTAGGTAACCTAGTGGACTTACTAATAGCAATGCTTAAATCGAAGGGTTCATCGATCTTCCTACTCCTAAAGGGTAACATTACAGAAGATAGCAGCAACAAAACTACTACTAGCACCATATTTAAAGTATAGATGCATAAATCTAAATTACTAAAAATGTACCTCATGTTACCTCGGAGTCTGATCTAGCCTCCTCCCGGTCATAGCAAGGCTCTAGCCTTCACCCTCTATTTTCCTTCCTCGTACCGGAGCTTCCTACCCTCGACTTCTTACGGTCTCTACTCATGTGACCTTCCTCACCACAAGAATAGCACCTCCCCATACCGCAGTTCTTCGCTACTTGTTCGGTCCTTCCATAATGGAAACAGGCATTGCTCCCCAATCTACATTCCCAGGGTTCTTATGTCCAGACTTGTCATACCTGTCCGACCCCGCATCAGTTATGACCACACGCTAATCATCTACTCGTGCACCTTTGTCACCTGGAGCGGCTCCGCTACTTTCCAATCACTTCCCATTCCAATCTTGATCACCCTTTCCTTTCTTGCTACCTCCAGTCACCATCACAGATCTTTCATCATATAATCTCCCCGGGAAATCAACCGCCGACCTAAACGTGCTCGGTTGGGCAGCATTCATGTGCCTACGGATGTCCGTCGGCAAGCCCTGAATATACCTCTTGATCTTTCACGAAAGAGGTGTGACCTGATCCGGCACCAGATGTGCCATCTCATTGAATTTAGTGGTATACTGTTGATGTGTAATCGTTCCCGCCTCCAGCTGCAGGAACTCCCTCTCAACTTTATCCATCTCACGGTGAGGAAAAAACTCCTCAATCACCAGCCTTTTCAACTCTGACCATCTCATCCTTCTGATAGCCCTGCTTCCTTTAACCTGGACAATATTGTCCCACCAACACAAGGCTGAGTCCATAAAAGAGTGAGTGGCAAACTTCACCTTCTGGTCCTCTCGGCACCTGCTAATCTCAAGGATAGCCTCCATCTCCCTCACCCATCGGTAAGCAGCAGCAGTGCCATTACCATCAAAGGTAGGGGGCTTGCACCCTTGGAGTGCCCCATAACTACAACCTCGAGCTACTTCAGGCACAAGCTCTTCTTCCTCCTCTTCCTCGTCAGTAGGGATAGCCCTCTCGGCCTCCGGTTGTTTTCCCCTTCCCGAGGACCTATTCCTCTCCTTCTTTTCGCCTTCTCTAAAAGCTATAATCACTTCGCTCACTACAGATGGTAAGACTGTCTGCATGAGCTGGTGTACTTCATCAGCAATCGCATCCCTAGCTGAGGCATTCAACTTAGCATTCTCATTCTCTTCGCTCCGGCCATGACCTCAGGTTCTCATGGGTCATCTTAGGAGCCTTAGCACTACTCCTAGTCACACGTGAACGACCTCTACGTCTAGGAGCCTTGGAAGATTTCTGCCCAGCCATCCGCTAACACACTATAAGATTCAAACACCAACACGGTCATTCAAGGTAATATCTCAGTTTATGTCAAGAATAGTAAGTCCTTAATTACAGTGGGCAGTTATGATTAGCCACTTACTTTACTCTTCATACCCCAAGCATTTCCTATCCTGACTATATTAGTATCCGAATCTACACAAAAGCACACTAGCCACATAACATGCGCACATAACACCGGTTAACGTTAACTTACTTTAAACGTTTACATAAAACCTTTACCTGCAGGCACGTAGTTACTAGGACTGGCATCCCTTACCTTTTAGTCCCATTCTCAGTTTAAGATTAGGTTTTTCAAAATATTTACCCAATTCACTTAAACTTTTGCTCTGATACCAACTTGTAAGGCCCCGTTCCCGGGCACCTCATAGTTAGTCATTCATTGCACTTAAAACATTATAAAACGTACACTTATTTTGCAGCGGAATTTAAAACTTTCATTAATATCTAAAAACATGTCATTTCATTCATTTACAACGTTTGTTTTCATCTCAAAATACAAAGACTTGTCAAAATACGGATGCCAGCCTCAAAATGCTCCCAATAGCTTATGCATCCATACGTGCAACTCCTCAACATCAACAAATACCTGCCAACTATCATGCATACAAAAGTCAGCGACGCTGAGTGAGTTCTAGTTTTATAATAAAACATACTTTTCTTTGTTAAAATCGTACTTTAATTTACTTCAAAATCATACTATACTTTACATTCGTTCGTGATCATACATCATACGTACACATAGACAATGTAATTATTATCTTCATCATTCGATCATACCGTTCTAGATCTGGTCAGACTTTACCCTCTTCGTGGCACTCAGCCACGATTACTGAGGTCGAATGACAAAGATCCACTTTTGTTCATTATTAAGATATTTCGTTAACGTTCATTTCATACGTTCGTTCTTTCCATCATTATCTTTCGTTCATTATTCTTAATTACACAAATCTTGTCTCATGCAATATCCCCGACTCATGCTCGAAAGCTGATGCGGTACCGTGGCCTGTACGCAAACCCCCGACTCATGTCCGAAGATTGACACAACACCAGGATACGCGACAAAGATCCCATACGAGTCAATCATAGGGATTGAACTCTATCCGAGTCTGTTGCAACACAAAGTCGCTCACCTCATATGTATGTTTGTCTTTATGCCACACCCCAGAAGTTATACATAACTCGGGTAACCATCATATATTTCACCCCAACATTATGGGTAACTACACGCCCGTCGAAATGGGTAACCACACCCCCATCGAAATGGGTAACTACACCCCCATAGAAATGGTAACCACACCCCCATCAAAATGGGTAACTACACTGAAGGTCAGTCACAAAGACTGGAACCCTTGCGTGCACACTTTAGGATTAGCTGAACCTCATGCGGTTGAGATTAAGGCATTTAGAGCCATGCACTTCACTACACTTCACTTGCAAGCCTCTCATGTTCTCATTCATTACAATCCTCTTTTCATTATCTTCCACTTTACGTTACGTAATACTTTTGTTACATTCATTGACGTTCAATGCAAAGCCAAGGGAAGACATATATACATACATAATGAGGAACATACATATAATTATAAACATACACCATCACCATACAGGCAACATCATACACACATCAAACATAAGCCATCACATCATCACCAGGCCTATCTCCCAATATTACCCCTTAAAAACCACTTAGAAAACCTTAAGTCTAAATTGGGCGCATGGGACCTTCCAGGCACATGAGCATAAAATTCTAAGTGTAAAACAGTTTGGGCGCATAGGCACTATTTGGGCGCTTCTGCCCTGTTCAGGCACTTTGCCACTATGCAGGCGCATAGCACCTATTCAGGCACATCACCAACACTTAGCAGTTTCAACACTTGGGCGTACGGGCACTATTTAGGCGCATGGCCCACACTTGGGCACATGGCCAACATGCTGGGCGCATGGCCAACACTTAGTCGCATGGACAACATGCTGGGTGCATAGAGCACTGTTTAGGTGCATGACCCCCTCTTGGGCGCATGGCCAACACTTAGGCGTCTGGCCACTCATGCTGGACGCATAGGGCGCTGTTTGGGTGCATGAGCCACGTCTGGGCGCATGGACCACTATTCATGTTCATCAGAACCTTTTGAAATATTTTCTATGCTACCAACATCACCCGATTATCATTCTAATGATACCCAAGCACAGATCTAACATACCAAGGGCACCTAAACATGCTAAACCTCAAACACTAACCCATAAGCAACCCTAAAACATACATACATACATCATATTCGAACATAAGGTTGTAGACCCACGGTTACTTTCAAAATGTTTACTTCGTATGCATAATAGACCCTAACAAGTTGAAAATCAGTAAAAGAGGGGTTCTAGAAACTCACCTTGAGCAGCCTTTAAGCAACACCCTTCGAGTTCGAGACCCACCTTCGATTAAGCTCTTGAATCCGGAAAATAAACACTAGACACCAAGAACTTCGGTTAAGAACTCGAAACCCAGCTGAAACTGAGCTCATATAAGAGAAGACTTACCCTTGCAGCTGCTTCTTCCTCTTTCTCTCTTTTCTTTCTTCCTTTCAGCCGAATGAAGAAGATGAAGAAGAAATAGGCGACCATGCCCCTTTAAACCTCAAAATAAAAAGATTTCGTACTTTGTACACTTTATCCCCCGCCACTTGTGCTCATTATCTCTTCTTTCTATTTACTTTTATTTTCCTTTCCTCTAAATAGAATTCAGAGTGTTACACTATGGTGTTGGTGCGAACTGTGCAACAAAATAATTTTCTCAAACAAGAAGATAGGTATGTGCCTCTCTACTGTTTGGTGGCACTGACCTGAGGATAAGCATAATCTATATATTCTAGAATTCATTGTTTTTTGCCGCCTCTCGACTGTGCAGTGGCACTGACTTGAGGCTTGGCTTCTCTTTGAAAGCTCTAAGAACAATTTCTTCTTGTCAAAATACCCGTAGACCGCTCAAAAATCTCCTGAGGAATATTGATTACCATATAATCATGGGATCCACAAATTCTTGTTGAAATAATTAAAACTTAAAATATCACTAATTTGTGTCAAAAGTCTGTGTATGGATTTAAGTGGACATGTATACGGACAATCATCGTGGCTGCAATTCTTGAAATTCCAAATCAAAGTGTGCGTGTTATAGTACTAGTATGATTTCCTAAATTTCCTAGTTAGTTTTCGAGGATAGACCTTCGATCTGGTTACCATCAGTTTGTGGTGAAGGAGCAAGATATTTCTAAAGAAACTTTTCATATGTGTTATGGACATTACGAGTTTCTTGTGATATCATCTGACATAACCCACATGCCAGCTGCTTTTATGGGTTTGATGTATCGAGTGTGTCGGCCAATGTTGGATCAATCAATGATTGTGTTTATTGATAATATCCTGATTTATTTGAAGAGCGAGGAGGAGCATGCCGGTCACATTTCGGAGGTGTTAAGGACATTGATGAAGGAGTACTTGTATGCTAAATTCTCCAAGTACGTGTTCTGGTTTCACGAAATTCAATTTTTGGTTCATGTAGTGAATCTTGAAGGGATTATTATAGACCTGGCTAAAGTAGAAGTGGTGATACAATGGAAGTCTCCAAAGACACCATCCGAGATTCATAGTTTCTTAGGATTGGGGGGATATCATAGGAGATTTATTCAAGACTTCTCTAAGATAGCTTCCCTATCGACTAAGTTGACCCGTAAGGATGTGAAGTTTGTATGGGGTCAAGAGAAAGAGAAGGCTTTTGAAAAGTTGAAGAAAATGTTGACTCAAGCTTTTGTCTTGTCATTACCCGAAGGAAGCGAGGATTTGGTTGTTGACTAGTTGGTGAGAATGAGAATCTCACTTAGGATCGAATATGGTAATCAAGTCAGAGATTGAATTGCGGAAACAATCAATCAATAAACACTTAATGCAAGAATATACTCATAAATGCTTCATATATATTGATGAAGGTGATTGATTACAATAAATGCTAGGGTTTTAGCAAGAACAATAATAATGCACCTAGAGAATACAGAATATTCTGATTGTCTATATTGTGTCACCTCATGTACGACGTTTTCTATTCTATTTATAGGCAGACAATTTGCCTTTTTACAAAATGACTAAACTACCCCTGACCTATACATTAGAACTAGTATAAGTCTTCATTTGTATTTCTTCTTGTTCATCCGCATTGGCAAATGGGGATGAGTTGACTTGATCAAAATTTCTTTAATTGATCTTCCGCATTAGTATGTTGGTCATCCGCATTGGGTAATGCGGATGAAGAAAATATATTTGTGCATTTGTCCAGTCATCCGCATTGGCAAATGCGGATGAACAAAATCTTGTCCGCATATCTTCTGGTCTTCCGCATTTGTTAATACGGAAGAACAAATACTTGTCTGCATTTTTTCTTTGCCTTCGGCATTAACAAATACGGTAAGCCAATACTTGTTCTTATAATGCATATTCTTCTTTCACATTAGTTCTTGGACTTAGGGAGTTTTTAGCATAACAACCAACAACTCACCGATTAAATTGGCATGTATGATCCTTTCAGCGTTTAACAATACTCCCCCTAAGGATGATACAGCCAATGTTCTGCAATGGTTTGGTGGTGGTTGAGGTTGAGAGGATTCAGCTTGGTCTTCTAAAAGGAGTAGTGGTTCAGCTTGTGGTGGATCCAAGATGGACTTTATCATATTGACAAAGTCATTGGCATCAGACATCTGTTCTCTATTCAGAACATGTATTCTCATCTTACACATAGTATGGATGGATTCCAAGGGCAGTTTCTTAAGAGAAACAAGTTCCCATATAGATAGAGTGGACAGTCCATCCCCATGAATCAGTAGAGATCCATCTATATCAACTTCCAACTTTACTATGTTTCCTAACTGCAGAGGAATCTTTTTCTTCTTTCTCTTTTCAATCTTGGCAATGATTTGATCATATGCCATTTTCAGTAGTTTAATGCACTTTAAGAAGAAGTACATGTCCTGTTCTCCCAGTTTGTTGTTTATTTCTCTAAAATGTCTGGTATATATATAGTTGATATAAGATTCATCAAGCAGCCTTACTTCATATCCACTAAATAGTCAAATTTCAGCTCCTTCCTTTCCTCCCCATTTTCTTTCTATTACCAACTCATAAGTCATTTCATTATAATACCCATCTGAGATGGGTATGGAGGAATGGGTACCAGACACCATCTTTCTTTTCACAGACTCTATTGGTTTCACCCTCAGCTCTGGAAACACAACCTCCTTAGCCGGTGTTCTTTGTTTCCTTTCAAGAGGATTAATGAAAGTACTATCCTTCCTCATACAGATGGCTTTCATTGATTTGATGTTGTTGGTTCTTTTGAACATTCTGAGTATATCTTCAAATTCATATCCTTTGAACATGCCCTTGTGATTAATCAGTTCCAAGTTAGCCAGTTCCTTAAGTCATGAATCTCAAGGGCATTTACAAGAGCAGAGTACTCTGTAAAGAATTGAACTAGCCCTGAGATCCATTTGACCAAAAACATATTCCAATCACTATCATACTTCAAGGCAATGATTTCTGATCAGTTTTGCCCTTAGGAGTAGACACACCTCTGATCATTTCTACAGTGGTCAGCCCTGCTTGAAGTTTTAGTTAAGAAGGCTCAGCAAACCACTTAGGATATCAGTGAAGCACATGTGCCAAAGAGTCTTAATCTCGATGGGTGAGTTGCATGTGTTGAGCATACGCTCTGGTTCTTCTCTTTTTGCCAGTAATTTCTTCTTCCAGAGTTTTGAGTCTCTATTTTTTTCTCAGTGATCAACCTAAGGACAACAGCCCTTAGGGAATTGGTTTTCATGTTACCAAGCTTCCTCTTGGTGAATCCTTGACTTGATAGATAATCCTTCATTTCCCTATAAGACATTTTATAGGGATCAGGATATAAAGGTTGAGGAGTTGAAGTTTGTTTCTTCATGCAATTGTTTGAATGGATAAAGGTGTCCACATGATCACTTATCTCATCCCTTGATTGTTGAAGAGCAGCTTTTAATTTCTCTATCTCCTTTTCTTTATCCTTCTTTTCAGCCTCATAACTTTCTTTCATTTCTTTCAGTTCAACCTGCTTTTCATTTCTTTCCGTCATTGCCACTTTTTGCAAAAGTTCAAAGATAAGCTCATCCTTTTCATCTAGTTTATTCACTCCTGATTCAGCATAGCTCTCAAAAGGGGCAGCCTCAGAAGTTGTTTTCTTTATAGGTAATTGGCTAGGGTGGTCCTCATCATCAGAAGATGATTTGGATTTCTGAGACGAGCTAGTAGAATATCCAAATTTAGCTGGTTTAGTATTGGCATGGGATGGTTGAGTTAGTGATATTGGAGAGTGATGAGGTGGAGATATTGGTGGAGAAATGATTGGTTGTGCTGGTGGTGAAGGGATAGGTGATCTATGAAGTGAAGTAGTTAGTGTTTTGTGGGGTGATGGTATTGGTGATGGTATAAAGGGAGATGCTATGTCATGAGTTTGAGGTCTAGTGAGAAGATCATGCCATACATCTACCTGTGGTGACACTGACCTATGACTATCAAATCTTTCCTCAATATGCTTATGAGCAGCTTGCTAATCTTGACCAGCTTGTACTTCCTCTTGAATGGGCTCATCAACATTAGGCTCTTGTTCGTCTATATGTTTATCAAGATTAACCTGCTGAAGCATCCATGGTAGCAGAGGAGAGGGTGCTCCAGTGTAGAAATTTCTTGGATCTCTTTTCTTGATATACTTGTAGGATTTGGCATCATAGTGAGGAATGTCCAAAGTAGGTCCTTCAAGTACTAGGTCAGGTAAGGCTTCATTGATTAGACATTGCCGAAATCTTGGGTACATAGGGAACATATATCTTCTTCCTTCTTGTATGTTTAAAGTTAGGACATTGAACACATATGCTGACATGTTGAATGGTATGTTGGCACATAAGGCACATATTGCTGAAGAAGTAATCACAGGAATACGATTCCATCCTGTTTTTTATTTGGACAAGTGGTGTTGAAAAAGATGATTCAGAAATCTCCATGGTAAGTCTACCAACCCCTTTACTATCTGGTTTCCCTCATAACCTCCTTCATATCCAATCTCAGCAAAGAAAGTGGTAATTTCTTCATCTTCCAACTAAATAGGAACATTAGCATCATCACCAAACTATAGACACTGTCTCATAGCATGTTCAGAAAGTGATCATGAGTAATTCTTCCTGTTAAAGTCTTTTCACCATCCACATCACTTACCTCTGCAGTACTCCAGAATGACCTAATATATCTTTCATAGATAATGGGTCTAACAGTAATGGCATGGGCTACTCTTGTAGTAGAGATAAATCTAATGATATCTCTTAGTCCTTTTGCCTCGGTCACATCAGGGTCTAGAAATCCACTGACATTATGGAGCTTGCTCCATGTCAGATTAGCCATTTACCCTGCATTAGAGACATATAAGTTAGATTGATAAAAGTATATGTTCTACATTATGCATACCTCACCAGTTTGACTTTTGATGGTCAAAGATGAGTATTGATGGTACTGTTTTATAGAAATCACTTCAAAAGTTGATATTTTTCAAGAGTTACATTGTTATTTTTTATCATTTTTGAAGAGATGATTTTTTGATGTTGTTTGACCCTTAATTTGATTTTATTTCAAGAACTAATTTGGACATTTTTGTTTTCATCATCCTCTGTTCATATGACGAACTTGGTTATGAATTTTTTTTGTTTCTCTGATTTTCATCTTAGTTTGCATGTTCATTAAAGTCGAAAATGTTCCTCTTTTCTTAGAATGGGTCTGATTTTGGGTGTTCTTTGTTAACCTAGGGTTCTAAGTTCATTATCAGTTCAAACGTCTGAAACATTAGGTTAGAACAATGTAAAACTTAAATCTAATACTGTTGTGTTGTATCTTATATGAGGACAGATTGGGTGAAATGAACTTAAATCTTTGATTGTTAAAGAAGAAGATGATTGATGAAGATGAACAAAGTTTTTGCTTGTCGCACTATAAAGTCTCTCAAATTTGAAAAGTATTAAATGACCTCTTGAACTTGATTTAAATAGTCAAAAAATGTCTTTTACAAAATTTTACAAGTCTGAGAACAAATGCGGTTGGAGTTTTTATTCACACTGTAGCAAATGCGAATGGTTTTTATACATCCGTATTTGTTTACTGTTGTAAATGCGGAGAGTTGAACTTATGATTTTAGACATCCGTATTTGTACACTGTAGCAAATGCAGAAATTTGAGTACTTAAGTTTTCTTCTATTCGTATTTGTGCACTGTGGCAAATGCGGAAGAACAAAGTTAATCATCATTTGTTCACTGTAGCAAAATGCAATAGAACAAAACTCCACATTTACATGATCATCATTCATTATGACAGAAGAGATTAAGTAATTGTTTATTTATATTTGAAAGTACATGAAAACTAAAGATACGTATCCACAATGCAGTTGATGATGAAATCAACAAATGCGGGTGAGTAAAACAAATGCGGAAGTGTAAATTTCATCCGCATTGACAAATGCGGTTGAACACTTGAAAGACATTTTATCTGCATTGACAAATGCGGTAAAACACTTCTGTTCTGCATAGGTTTTAACATTTCAAAATTTTCATGTATACTTGTAACACACCAATGCGGTAGAGTACAATCTTTGTCCGCATTAGTTTCACTTAGAAATAAATAGTTACCCGCATTGGGTATATGCATGATTTAACTTCACCTGCATTAATCAATGCACTTACTTGCATTAACTTTTGAACTTAATCAAAGTTTAATGTTTCTATTTTGGTTTTTCTTGTTATGAAGAGATGTCATTGATTAATTTTTCTTATGAAGTTGTTGACTGTTGAGATTGTCAATTCTTGCTTGGATTGACTTGTATGTCAGAGGTGATACAAGTTTCCCATTGTTTTACTGATCTTGGACTTTTCATGCTTCCAAGAATCTGCAGGCTGAGATACTATGGTATAACTTCTGCAACAACATATGCATTTTCTTTTTGTTTTGTTTTTTTAAGAATGTAATTTAAGATAGTAAAAATCTATATAGACTTACTAAAAATTTTTAAATTACTCTCCCTAAGTTTATATCCACTTTTGGATAGAAAATTTAAAGATTTAAAAAATTTTTGAATATAATTTTGATTATTAATAATGAAGAGAAGTATAATTTTTTTGTTGGGATAATATCAATCTTACATTACACATGTGCATCATTTATGATAAAATGGACATGTTGATGAACTTGATGATTGAAGGTATGTTTGTCCTCATAAACTCATACCACATTGATATTTTGATGCAAGTGATATTTAGAATGTTTTTGGTTGATTTAATTATTCAATATGTACCTCACACACAAAAGTATGGAATGATCAACCATCCTTATACAATGCATGGTAGAACTATTTCACAACTTTTCTTGCCAGGTTACTTAAGTTATGAGACCTCATTTTCACTGATCCTCATTGGGATTCTTTTACTTTGATCTTTTTCATGATGATCCACATTGGGATTCTTTTCACTTCACTTTGGAAGGTGATCCATGATTGGATTCTTTTGTTCATTCACTTGGAATGTATTGCTTTTGTAGATTCATCCAATTTGGATGTGTTCTCATTGGGAATGTTTTGGATCAGTACATCTGCATTATGTGCTTGTTTCATCAGCTCTTTGCTCAGCAAAACAAAGATGAAACTTGATGTAAGTGAAAGAGATTCATAAAGTATCATTACCTAGTGTGTTTAGGTTACTACACACACATGCACTCAGATAAGTCAATACATACCTATACCTTGAGATGAGTGTTTCACTATTGAATAAGATTTTAATTCATCACTGCCTGTATCTTCTCTTCCATGTTAAGCCTACCAACATATCTTGTAAGTCATGATAGTCTCTCAAATTTTGAAATTAAGCACAGTGAATGATATAAGGACTGTTATTTATATCATTTCCCATTATACTCTTTTCTTCATCAAACTTGACTTTTTTGTGAATTCTAATGTTTTTGAAATATTTTTGATATTTTAATTGGTTTTACTCAAGGTTAATCATGCCAATTGATTGAACTAGGAATTCAAACCTACCAGGTTCAAATGCCTTAGTAAATAAATCAGCCAATTGATTTTCAGTGGGTATTTGAATCAATTTGATTAGCCCCTTTTAAGCACAGTCTCTCAAAAAGAGATATCTAATTTCAATATGTTTTGTTTTTGAGTGCTGAACTGGCTTATTTGTAATAAAAACAGCTGTTGTGTTGTCAATATGAATTGGTGTGTGCAAGAACTTAAAACCATAATCAAGCATCTAGTTTTGAATCCAGAGTACTTGAGAGCAACAGGCTAAAGCTGCAATATACTCAGCTTCTGCAGTTGAGATAGATACGTTTGTCTGCTTCTTGCACTGTAAGGAGACCAGACTGGGACCAATAAATTGACAACCGCCAAAGGTGGATTTCCTGTTGAAGATGCATCCTCCATAATCACTATCAGTGAAAGCATAAAGATTGAAGTCTCCTTCCTTTGGATACCATAATCCAAGAGTAGGTTTGCCCTTAAGATATCTGAATGTCCTATTGAGAGCATTCAGATGTGATTCTTTAGGATCAACTTGATATCTGGCACATAAACAAACACCGAACATATTGTCAGGCCTACTGTTGTTAGATACATAAGTGAACCTATCATAGATCTATAATGAGTCTGATCCACTGATTTGCCTTTTGGATCAGGTCCAATCTTCACTTTAGTATCCACATGAGTTCTAATAATCTGACAATCAGCAAAGTGGAACTTCTTCAACATAGTTTCCATATATTTTGATTGCTTGATAAAGATTCCATCTACTGTTTGTTGGACTTGCACCCATAGAAAGGAAGTAAGTTCCCCCATTGCACTTATTTGGAATTTTGCATGCATAAGGCCTTCAAACTCTTTACATAGTTGCTTGTTTGTTGAGCCAAAGATGATATCATCCACATAAATCTGGACTAGAAGAAAAGATGATAGAGTCTTATACCACTTCCTTGAAGCTTGGTGAACACCTTACAGAGCTTTGTCAAGCTTTTAAACTCTGTGAGGGAAATCTGGATCTTCAAAGCAAGATGGTTGACTCACGTAGACTTCTTCAAAAATATTTCCATATAAGAAAGCACACTTCACATCCATTTGGTAAATAGTAAACTTCATGGATGCAGAATATGCAAGAAAGACTCTTTTTGCTTCTAGTCTGGCAACAGGTGCAAACACTTTGTCACAATCGATTCCTTCTTATTGAGTGTATCCATGTGCCACTAATCTTGCTTTATTTCTCATGATGATCCCTCTATCATCAGTCTTGTTTCTGTACAGCCATCTGGTATAGATAAGGTATTGTTGGACCAAAAGAACCAATGAGCCTGATCAGAAAAACCTCTAAGTCCCACAGACATTGCAACCGCTGAAGAAGATCACAACAGCTGAAGACATGAGCTAATTACAAGGTCTGAAGACAAAGTCTGAAGAAAAGATCTGAAGATTTCTACTGAAGACAAAATCTGAAAGTAAAGTACTGAAGACAAAGTCTGAAGACAAGATCTAAAGACTTATACTGAAGACAAAGTCTGAAAGTAAAGTACTGAAGACAAAGTCTGAGGCTATTAGCTGAAGACAAAGTCTGAAAGTAAAAGTCTGAAGAACAAAGACTGAAGACAAAGACTGAAGAGCAAAGTGATCAGTAGTTGTCACAACAGCTGAAGTTATTAACTTCAGTAGTTGTCACAACAGCTGAAGTTATTAACTTCAGTAGTTGTCACAACAGCTGAAGTTATTAACTTGAGTAGTTGTGATTGTTTTCCTTTTCAGTACTTGTAATTTACATTTCAGTAGTTTATAGTTTCAGTAGTTTTATGTTTTTGTACTTAGCATTCTCTGAGATGTAATCAGTAGTTGAGAACATTCTCAGTACTTTGCATAGTTTCAGTAGTTTGTATAATTCTGTTAGATGTCACTATCAAGTGACATCAGCAGATGTCACATTCCCTATATAAGGAATGTTGACCTAGTTGTAACGTATGACACTCAGCCACCACGAAAGCATATGAATGAAATATTCCTTTTGCAGAATTCTCTCTCTATAACCGTTTACTTTTCATTGAATATCAATTGTGTTCTTGCGAATTGGCTAATTCATTGTTCAAATTCCGCTGCAATCTACTCTAATTAATCAAACTTAGATCACTGATCCTATCAAATGGTATCAGAGCGGGATAATCATTGACCGATCTAACAATTGATCATTGAAACTGCTATTTCGATATCTAAGTTTGATTGAATTAGCATATTTGCAAGTATTGGTTATAGATCATTGAATTTCTGCTGCTTTCGGTTATTTGCTTTGAGTTTTCTCTTGGTTCATATTGAGTTTGTTGTGTTTTGCACTAAATCAGTTAAAACTTAATTGAATTAGGATGAATCTAAGAATGACTACTCCTTCTAATGACCCTCACAATACTGGTTCCTCAACCAAGCCTCCGATGCTGGTTAGGACTGAGTATAACATATGGCAATGAAGAATGCTCCATCACGTGTCTGTTAACAGTTCAGGTTGTTGGACATCTGTGGTACATGGTCCACACAAGCCTATGGTGAACAATCCGGAAACCAACCAAATGGTTCCAAAGAAGAAGGAACAATACTCAGATGAGGATCGAAAACTGTTTGAGATTGATGTTAAAGTGCATGGTATTCTGGCCATGGCTCTGCCTAATGAAATCTATTTTGGGCTTATGCATCATGAAACTGCTCATGACCTCTGGAATGCATTGAAGGAACAATTTAGTGTAACATATGAGGTCTTAGCAAACAACAGAGAAATCCTTGCCCAACAATATGAGACATTCTCTCATAGGAAGGGTGAGTCACTGACTCAACAGTTTGAACATTTTTCCTGTTTGATCTCTGAGCTAAAAATGGTCAAACATGAATACATTAATAGCCAGATGAACAACAGATTCCTCAGATCACTACCTGAGAGATGGGACACACATACCATTGTCCTACGCTCCAGTGCAGATCTGAATAGCCTATCTCTCACCCAACTCCATGGGAAACTGCTTACATTTGAAAGAGAGATAGAGCAGAAAAGGAAACTGACATCATCAGGAAAGCTCACTGATGACTTTGTACCAGGGAACACTGCCTTGGTTGGTCATGAGTCAGAATATGCTGCATGAGAAAGCAATTATGATGAGCATATAGATTTCTCTTCAAACAGTTCTAATCATGCATTTGTTAGTGTTGATAGTCAGTCAGGCTGTAATAGTGACAATTTGTGCTTCATTATGGATGATTTGAAAGGTATTGCTGATGATGACTTAGAAGAGATGGATATTCTAAGCCAAATAGCCTTGATTAATATCAGATCTCAAAAGTTCTACAAGGAGCTGGTAGGAAATTTCCAGGACCCTCTGGCAAAACCAAAGTTGGTTTTGACAAGAGTAAGTTGAGGTGTCACAAATGCCACAGGCTTGGACACTTTGCAAGAGAGTGTAGATCATCTGGATCTAACTCCTCTGCACCCTTTGTGACTTTTCCAAGAAATAGTCCACAAACAGAGGGCAACATCCTGCTAGTTCTGGTCATCACTCACAACCTATATCTCCTGCATATTTTGTCCCTCAGGGTCCAATGCCATATCCATATCCCTGCTATTACATGCCACAGCCAAATCAAGTTCAAGTTCCTATTGCACAATAACCTCAAGTCTTACCTGAGCCTCTACCATCTCAATCATCTCAATCACAACCTCATCACAGCTTCTTCACCCCTGGTGTTGTTGACTGGAGCAGTTTACCAGATGATCTCTCTGGTAATGAGCAATTATTTGCTGGTGATGGTCAACATGGTGGTGAACATCCTTTTGGGAATCTTGCTCTCATGGCCCTGGAATCTACTAAGAGTTCATGCTCCAATGCATCTTCTTCACAGGTAACCCAGGTATCCTCTGAGGCTAAGGCCAAGCTATGTTCTGAATCTTGCATAGCTACATTTATCTCTATTAGAGAGGCAAATGTAGCTTTAATAAATCAAAATCTTGAGCTTGAGCAAACCCTTTCCAAAAGAGAAGCTGAGTATGAGTACGTCTTAAAGATAAAGATGATGAGATTTATAAGCTTAAATGCCAATTAAATGATGAAAAGGCTAAGCTAGAGGTCATTCTTGAGAACCACAGAGAACTCAAAGAAAATCTTGCAGCTACCCAAGTTGAGTGTGACTGCTAGGTATCTTCCTGCAAGGGATTTGAAATGCTGCTCGGCAAGCAATCTGCTTCGAATGTGAAGTTTGGAATAGGTTACAATCACATTGCCCCACCTACAGATTTTACTCCAAAATCAATAGTAAAACCTGAAGGTGAAAGTAATTTCCAAACCACATCATCATGTGTATCATCCTTAAGTGATCTCCCAAGATCAGAAGATGAAATCAGTGTTAATACCTCAGCAAATCAATTGCCTGATGGGTTAACTACTCATAAGCACATGAAGCTTAGTACTTCAGATGTTGTCCCTCAAAGTACCTCAAGTATTGAAGGGCAAGTCACAACATCTGAAAAGCATTTCAAATCAGCTGAAATAAAAGGATTAACAACTGCTGATGAATCTATCATACGATCTTTCAGGACGGATAGAGAACAGCTAAAGAACAAGTCTTCACTTGTTACAGATCCTTCAGTACTAAACAAAAGTACTGAAAGGAGGAAAGTACTGAAGATCACACCTTCAGTAGTTTCCACATCAGTAGTTGATCAATCCAAGATGAAGAATAAGCCATGTGAAATATGTGGTAAATTCAATCATCTTTCTGATGAATTTTGGTACAGAAGGGTTCCAAACTAAACAGAGATAAGCTCATTAAAATCTAGATGGATGAAATGAAAAATGAGTTTGAGACTAAGTTTGTACCACAGTCATCCCATTGTGATAAACCCAAGACTTCATCCAAATCCAAAAAGAAGGATAGGGTTTATCATAAAACAGCTGATAGTGCTTCTCATGATAAACATCAGACTAAGTCTGTGAATTTCAAGGAGGAAATGGTGGGCCACAGGAACTCATCAAAAACAAGTACTGATATGTCACAAGAGCTGAAAGCTTTAGCTACAAATCAAACATAACTTCTTATGATGGTTCAGCATTTGTTGGGGAGAGTTAACCAACTAGATGCACCTATGATCAAATCACTGAAAAGGCATTCCAAGCCCAAATCCAAGGAATCCATTTCAGCACCAATCTCCATCTTCATCAGCTGTTAATCATGAGAAACAAGTTATGGTTAAATCTATTGATGAAAACAGACCCAAAACCAAAAAGGTTTGGGTCTCAAAACCTAACTAGTTCTTTATGATGAATGCAGGGTTCTTCAGCATGCCAAAGGAACATCTGGTATGTAGACAGTGGAGGATCTATGCATATGACTGGGAGCAGTTCTTTTCTTAATGACTACTCTCAAGGAAAGAAGGGATTTGTTTCATTTGGAAATGATGCCAAGGGTTACATCATCGGGAAAGGATATGTGTCAAATGGACAAATCAGATTTGATGATGTTAACCATGTGGAGAATCTTAAGTATAATCTACTGAGTGTCAGTCAGATGTGTGATAAAGGGCATGTTGCACTTTTCACAAGCCAGAACTGTAGGATTTGTCTTCCCAAGTTCTAAGGCTGATTGAAAAGGTATTGGATGAACATACTCTCCTGAAGGCCAACAGGATTGGAAGAGTATATGCCCTGGATTTGTCAAAGAAGATTGATTTGAAGGGACATCCTTGCCTGTTCTCCAAAGCGTCTTCTCAGGAATCTAAACTGTGGCACAGAAGGCTGGGTCAAGTTAATCTCAAAAACAGGAATCAGCTGATCCACAATAGTTTAGTAAGAGGTCTACCAATAAAGGAGTTCCACTGTGATGAAACCTGCACTGCTTGTTTGAAAGGAAAACAGCACAAAGTCTCATTCCCTCCTATTGAAGAACCTAAGTCCACTGCCTGCTTGCAGTTACTGCACATGGATCTATTTGGTCCTGTGAGAGTGATGAGCATGGCAAAGAAGAAATACTGTCTGGTAATTGTGGATGATTACTCTAGATTTGTATGGACTTTCTTCTTGCATTCAAAGGATGAGGTTGCTCAGACGATTATAAACTTTGTGTTGTATGTTGAGAAGCAGTATTCCCTATCAGTCAAGTGTATAAGGAGTGATAATGGAACAGAATTAAGAAACCATACACTTGATGATTTTTATCTCTCAAAGGGAATCAAGAGGCAGTTTAGCATCCCAAGGACTCCAGAACAAAATGGAGTAGTGGAGAGAAAGAACAGGACCCTAATTGAAGCTACAAGGTCCATGTTGGCTGACTCTGGTTTGCCATTGACCTTTTGGGCTGAAGCTGTCAACACAGCTTGCTATGTGCAGAATAGAGTGTTAGTAAATCAGAGGTTGATGAAGACTCCATATGAAGTTCTACATCATTTGGCTCCTCTAATTTCATTTTTCAAAGCCTTTGGGTGTCCTTGTTTCATTCTCAACACAAAGAATCAACTCCACAAATTTGATCCTAACGTGGATGCAGGGTATTTTGTAGGTTATTCATCCACATGCAAGGCTTATAGAGTCTTCAATTGCAGAAAAAAGATAGTTGAAGAAACCTTGCATGTGAAATTCAATGAATCTCCTAAGGATAAAATTCCACAAAACCCTGTGGAGTTGTTTGATCCGGACATACTGCAATATGTTCCTTATCACCCTCCAGCTGTAGCAGATCATGTGAATAAATCATCTTCTGCAGCAAGTCTTCCACCTAGTGGTACTGAAGATGATGATATGAGTACTCACCTTTTCAAGTTTAGTGATCAACTACCTGAGTCCACTAAACTTGATGTTCCTGTAGCCTTAGCAGCTCCATCCACAACAAATGCTGATGAGATTTCTATCATTTGAATTGCCATCTCATACTTGGTTTCAAGAATCTGGATCATCATATCTGCTGCAACTGAACCTGCTACAAACACTTGCACTGATCTTATAGTGTACCAAGAGCTGAAGAGTCACCCCATGTCTCAAATCATTGGTGATATCAATGTTGGTGTCTCAACCAGAAGTTAATTGTCCAACTTCTGCTTCTATGCTCTCTTCATCAGTCAGCTAGAGCCAAAGAACTATCATGTTGCCGTAAGAGACAATGGATGGGTTGAAGCCATGCAGCTTGAGCTACTTCTGTTCAAAAAGCAGCAAGTGTGGGAACTGGTTCCTCTACCCCCAGATTTCAGGCTGCTCCTAAAGAGTCTCATTTGATTGCAGTCAAGAGGATCTTTAGATATCTGCAAGGTACACAATCTCTAGGTCTTTGGTATTCCACTGGACACTTTTGCAAATTAGTTGCTTTTTTTGATAGTGACTATGCAGGGTGTAAGTTAACCAAAAAGTCAACTTTTGGTGGATGTCAATTCCTAGGCAACTGTTTGTTTTCTTGGCAGAGTAAGAAACAAACATTTGTTGCTACATCCACTGCTGAAGCAGAGTACATTGCTGCTGCAAGTTGTACTCAGGTACTCTGGCTTCAGAATCAATTATTAGATTATGGCATTACAGAGACTAAGACTCCATTATTAATGGATAGTGCTTCAGCTCTGTGCATTGTCAAGAATCCAGTCCAGCATTCTAGGACCAAACATATAGAGATCAGACACCATTTTATTAGGGATTATTTTGAAAAAGGTCTGATTGATCCAAAGTTTGTGCCAAGTGCTGATGAGCTTGCAGATATATTTACTAAGCCTTTGGATGGTTCAACTTTCCAAAACCTTGTGTTAAGGCTTGGTATGCTGCAGCTAGAATAAGTGAAAACTACTGATGATCTCAGTAAACAAGTACGGATGATCATTAGTAAACATGTCACAAATATGTACTGATTCTGTTAAAAGAAACTGATGCAGTTACAACTACTGATGTAGTTATAACTACTAATGTCAGTAAAAATAGCTAAGTACTGATGTCCTATGAAACAACTGAAAACAGCTAAAAAGTCTGATGAGTAAGTGTTGAGGACAGTATGAAACAGCTGAAAAGCTAAGAATTGACGAAAACTACTGATGAGAAATTTCTCTTCAGTCGTTTCCACAAACAGCTGTTTCACCTTAAATAGCTGATGACAAAACCATGTCTTCAGTAGTTTCACAACTACTGAGGACTAACACCAAGTTCTCAGTTTTTTACAACAACTGATGACAAAACCATGTCTGTGAAACTACTGATGACTAACACCAAGTTCTCAGTTGTTTACAACACCTGAAGACAAAACCAAGGATTTCAGTAGTTTCACAACTACTGATGACTAAAACCAAGTCTTCAGTTGTTTTCAAACGTCTGATAGTTAAAACCAAGACTTCAGTTGTTTTCATAACAACTGATGACAACACCAACACTTTCAGTCGTTTTCTTTTCAGCCTTTTCTTAACCTATAAATACCTGCACTTATAGCCAAACATTTCATTAGCCATTTTCAATCCTTTTCTCTCTCAACAATGGCGACCATGAAACTCAAACCCCGACACAACTGTGTTGCCTACCTTTCGAAATCGGCCTTCTGGAACAAGTTTGATAATGCCATCGATCTTATGGTGGATTCCCAATACCGAACAGCCTTTCTTCTGAATTCTACCATATACCCTG
This sequence comes from Flaveria trinervia, assembly GCA_025506515.1. NCBI lineage: Eukaryota > Viridiplantae > Streptophyta > Magnoliopsida > Asterales > Asteraceae > Flaveria > Flaveria trinervia. Next base: position 56,872,580 of record CM046449.1, on the reverse strand, counting down.
ATTCCTTAACCCAATTCTGGACCAACGTCTCTGTAACAACTGGTGAGAATGATAGCCAAATCACTCTCCAGTCGTTGGTCAACCAGAAAGAGGTGCTAATCACCCCCGACATCATTCGCAAAACCCTAAATTTGCATGATGGCACCTATACTAAAGAATACCCGTAAGGCACCACTGATATGTCTTTCATCAACAATGGGTATGAAGGCAACTTAAGTGCTACAACCATTCTGAAAAAGCACTTCCATGATGCTGAACGACTTATCTTCCACATGGTGAATGTCTGCCTTGCTTCAAAGACATCTTCTTGGGATTAGATGTCTTCACGAGGGCAACAGGTATTGTACTCTATCTTTGAACGCCAAAATCTAAATTTTTCTGAGATAGTGTTCATGGAACATAAGGATCTGGCTCAGAAACCTGTGGCAAACAAATGGCTACTTTATCCCAGGTTTCTGATGGCCATAATTTTGAATCAATTAAAATCTTATGGCCTTGTTGGTCTTGGAGTCCCTGCTCTAGCTGTTTTAGCTGAGGTATACTCCAGACAAAACTCAGACCCTACTCTAAAAGGGGCTGCCCGGATGCTAAAACCCAAACAGAGGGAACCCACAGCCTTCACCTCCAGATCCAAAGTCCCCACCAAACCCAAATCCAAAAAAACCCAAAAAGGCTACTCAGGGAGATAAGTCCCCTGAGGATGCCCCTGTACCACAAATACAGGAAACACATACTGGTTCTAACCCCCCAGTTATGTCAGAAACTCAACCTACTGAAGCCGCACAAGTATCCTCTCAACAGGATCCTGTTGCAACAAAATTAGGGGATCCCACATTACTGGAACCTATCTCAGTTGAGAAGGTTACCATTGAAGAGCACCTCTCACCCCAGATGCAGTCTGCTTCTGACCAATCTCCATATGCAACCACCCCTCAAAGCCTAACACATATAGTTGCTAAAGTGCTGAGTCAGTTGCATTCCTCACCCCCTCCCCAGAAACCAATCAACACTGGGAATACCTCAACCATTGAGGGGGAGGACCAAAATGCTTCTGATAACCCACAGCACAGGGGTTACAATATTAAATCTCCAAGTGTAGAAGAGGAGATTAGAACATCTGGTCAGGCTGCCACTTCTACTGATTCAGCAAATGATCAGGATGAAGTTGGTAATATATCTAAGACCTCACCAGAGGCAACTGCCAATGAAGGACATAGTCCTGAGGCAGGAAGTCCCCAGTACCAAGAACAAGGGGCACATGCTTATACTGATCTACACTCAGGGCATGTACATCCTCATTCAATCAGGAGGTCAGATGATTCAACAAAGACTGATGATGACCTGGGCTTTTTCTATGATGTCTTAGCCCATAATACCATCCTTGAGAATGAGGTAAGCAGACTCAAAGAGCTGCTAGCCAAAATGTCTCAGGATCAAAGTCCATCTACCCCAATAACCCCATAGATGGCACCTTCATTTGAAGGTTCACCAAACACTTCGCCTACACACTTAACTGAGCCACCAGCCACTGATTTTGGCACCAACTCTCAGGGACAGAACCCCTCTGAGCAGATGGTTGCTACCTTTCAACACTCCTTACCTCTCATCACTCCCATCATTACTGAGATTGTACATAAAGCCATTGATGAGAGGATCTCCTCAGATCTACAAACCCTCATTGATGATGCTGTTCACAAGTCTCTTTCTACCTTCCAAGCCCCTGATCCTAATGCAACCAAAAAGGGGGAGACTACTAAGTCTAAGGTAGTGAAAGAAAATAAAAGGAAAAGAGTTGATGATAAGAAAGAACCTGAAAAAGAGAAGGAGTTGGAGAAAGAACTGATCTCAGAACAGCTGATCACAGTGCAAGAGCCGAGCACAGATAAAGAGAAGAAAGATCAGCTGATCGCATATAAGGGAAGAAAAGTGCTAAGTCAAAATCTGATGAAGAAAAATCCTTAGAAGATCTTGTCAAAGATGCTGATGAAGCTCACAGCAGATCCATGGATAAAATTATAGATCAGCTCTTTAGACAAGGTCATAACACAGCCACATTAGATACTGAGATCAGAAGGCTAGAAATAGAAGAGATTCAAGCAAGATAGGCTGGTTATAGTGTTTTGGAAAGGGAAAGATTGGAGATAATGATCAGATTTATTGCCAAATACCTTGGAAGATCATTGATAGAGATAAAGTCTTGGTCCAGAGACAGTATCTTGGAGATAACCAAGAAAATCTGCTCTGCTGGAGGCTACAATAAAGGGTTGATCATCGAAGCATTGGATGAAGCAGGTGCTGGGAAGAGAACTGAAATGGCAAAGCTCTCCAAAGACAAACTCACCACCAAAATGCTAGATCACTCTTCTCATACTCCCACTCAAAAACAACCCTCATCTCTAAAATCTCCCAAATCTATCCCTAAACCAAAACCACCCACAACTCAACCCACAAAACCAATCTGTTTACCCCAAAAACCACCTCAAACCTTACCCAGTGATACACCCAGAAGGAGGAGAAGTGTGTTGAGGGTAGAAGAAGATGAAGAAGAGGATGATGATGAAGATAGTCTGCCAATCTCTGTTGTTCTCAAACTTAAATCACCTAAGCACAGAAGTCAACAAGTGATTACACCTGACTTGCAAATGCAGATGGTGAAAGTAAAGATTGAAGAAGCAGAACAGCAGAAGCAGCATGATGAGCAATTTCTCAAGATGGTTGACAAGGACTTCCCTCAGTCCTCATTCATTCAAGAAATGAAGAAACAAGCTCTGAGGCTGTACACTCTTAGACATACTTTTCAACGTCAAAGAGAAAGAGTGCGGATTTGGCCAGACCCCAGGGTAAGTTCTAGAATTCATAAGAAGAACATACCTAGTAGATATCATGGCCAAGTGAAAAAGATTTTGAATGCTGCAATTATGTTGGCCATGGTAGTCTCACCCTGGGAGATAATTGAAGAATTCAAGAGAGATCACAACTCCAAGACAACCCCTCAATCTATTCTTGTGAACAAAATGATCAAGAAGGGGTTGTTATACAAAAGACTTGAAGATCTTCAGAAGAGTGAACTCCAGTTGTTGTTAGAAGGCTCTCACCCTGATGAATTTGCATACAGAGAGATCACAACTGTCGAGTTAAAGAATGGGAAGACAGTGACATATATGTCTGAGTATTATGGCCCACAGTTCTTCTTTGAGGGAGAAGCAGAAGAACTCACCAACGAGGAACAAGTTGTTCTCCTTGAGGCCTATGCTAGTGAGTCTTACAGACTCATTAATAGGAATTAGGTTTCATGGTTGGGATAAGACTCTGTGTCCAGTTTCCCCAAGACAGAGTTCCCTTCCATACTTAGCCAATCAAAAGATTAGAATCCTTTTCCTGGCCTGTGCTTAACTGATTACCTCTGAAGCTGATCAAGAGGGTGTTTGTGCCAAGAATAAGTGGGATCATCAATAAGTTTAGAGGTTTTGGCTGCATTGGTTCAGGGGGAGTTTGTTGGACCAAAAGAACCAATGAGCCTGATCAGAAAAACCTCTAAGTCCCACAGACATTGCAACTGCTGAAGAAGATCACAACAGCTGAAGACATCAGCTGATTACAAGGTCTGAAGACAAAGTCTGAAGACAAGATCTGAAGATTTCTACTAAAGACAAAATCTGAAAGTAAAGCACTGAAGACAAAGTCTAAAGACAAGATCTGAAGACTTCTACTGAAGACAAAGTTTGAAAGTAAAGTACTTAAGACAAAGTCTGAAGCTATCAGCTGAAGACAAAGTCTGAAAGTAAAAGTCTCAAGAACAAAGACTGAAGACAAAGACTGAAGACCAGAGTGATCAGTAGTTGTCACAACAGCTGAAGTTATTAACTTCAGTAGTTGTGATGGTTTTCCTTTTCAGTACTTGTAATTTACATTTCAGTAGTTTATAGTTTCAGTAGTTTTAGTTCAGTAGTTTTATGTTTTTGTACATAGCATTCTCTGAGATGTAATCAGTAGTTGAGAACATTCTCAGTAGTTTGCATAGTTTCAGTAGTTTGTATAATTCTGTTAGATGTCACTATCAAGTGACATCAGCAGACGTCACATTCCCTATATAAGGAATGTTGACCTAGTTGTAACGTGTGACACTCAGCCACCACGAAGGCATATGAATGAAATATTCCTTTTGAAGAATTCTCTCTCTATAACCGTTTACTTTTCATTGAATATCAATTGTGTTCTTGCGAATTGTCTAATTCTTTGTTCAAATTCCGCTGCAATATTTACTTGCTTCTTGTCATGCTTTCATTAAGTTCACCAATAATGGTTTCAACTGGATGATTCTTGTGTATTCTGGTGGTTGGAATTGAGTCACCAGCAATGGTTACATCAAGATTGGAGACATTTAGTTCATTATGGTCAGAGGCACCTTCATCTTGAACTGTTAGGGAATTGAAGATAAACAGACTCCGTTTCATTGACTACTTCAACATAAGCAGCACTTTGATTGCTTTCATTATTTGATGTTCTTTCTGTTTCAGTTGGAGGAGTAGATTGTTTTTGATTTCTGACCTCTGTGGACAGATCTTCTAAATGTGATGGTAATAGGCTTGGACCTCCTTCAGTTGAAACACTTTGGTTTTGTGATGTTTGTCTAATGGGATCAGCTTGAAGAGGAACAGCTCCATTCATGTATTCGGTAGATATAAGAGGAATCAATGGAAAGTCATCTCTTCTTTCTACACCTCTAGAGGATTCACTTGAATGTAGATTTCCTGCAACAAACAAGTGAAATTAATCAAATAATTTTGTAAATGAGTTAATATCAAACAACCAGTTGTGACCATTTGTAGATTTAGGAAACGAATGTTCCTTGAATTGAACATTAGTTGATTCATCAATAGTGTTTAATCCAGGATTAAACACTCTGTAAGCCTTTGAAACAAAAGAATAACCTATAAAGAATTCTCTTCAGACTTGGAAGAAAACTTTCCCAATAGTCTTGGGTGTTTAATATTGAGACTGGACTACCAAATGATTTAAAGAATCCAATAAATGGTTTTCTGTGAAAGAGAAGTTCATATGCTGTCATGTTACTTTCTTTTACAATCAGCGTTTGATTTTGCACACAACACGATGTGTTAACTGCCTCTGCCCAAGAGGTAATAGGCAGTTTAGCATCAGCTAGGATTGTCCTTGCCGCATCAATCAGTGTTCTATTTCTCCTTTCAGCTATCCCATTTTGTTGAGGAGTTCTAGCTGCACTGATTTGATGAGCAATGCCTTTGGTTGCATAAAATGAACTCATATCTTCATTTGTAAACACAGTTCCATCAATACTTCTGATTGTTTTGACCTTAAGATCAAGTTGATTTTCAATTTTTGTGATAAAGTTTTGTATTATTTGGGATGCCTCATTTTTATGAAGTAAGAAGAAAACCCATGTAAATCGTGAAATGTCATCAATGATCACGAAACTATATTGTTTCTTTCCAATGCTTATTACATGAGTTGGTCCAAACAGATCCATGTGAAGTAACTTCAATAGAGTATTGTTTGTGTTCACCACCTTGGATTTGTTGGAAGATTTATGTTGTTTTCCTTGAGGCATGCTGAACAGTGATCAACAAAGTGAAATTCTTTTCGTGGAATACCAATAACATGGTTTCCTTTCACCAATCTATTCATGTTTTTAAAGTTTGTGTGCCCCAAACATCTGTGCCAAAGCTAGGACTCATCAAATGATGCTTTTGACAAAAGGCATATTTCTTCTATTGGTGTTGTAGAATTCAGGTTTAAGACATAGGTGTTATTCTTCCTCGAAGTCTTTAGGACAACCCATTATTCAAAGATCTGAAATCCAGGTTTCAGAATGTAGCAATGAGTGTCGGTAAAGTGAGTTGAATATTTCTTGTGGTAGATCTGTGACACGCTTAGAAGATTAAAGTATAGTTGTTTATAGTAGTTCACTCTATCAAAGCTTAGCATCCTGTTTGTCACAGATCCAACACCTGTAATTCTTCCACCTTGTGAATCTCCTCTAAATGTCATAGTAGTTCCTTGTATTTTATTGAAGTCATGAAGGAGGGAACGATATCCAGTCATGTGTTGGGAACATCCACTGTCCACGTATGATAGGCTGTTGGACCTATATGGATGACCCTGCAAGCACAAAAGAACTAATTAGAATGTGAAACCCAAGCCATGATGGTCTTGGGTTCCCGTTCCTATCCATTATGGTGACCTCTTGATACTTTCCTCTAAATTATGATCTATTTAGAGGTGACCTTCGAGATTGCTTGTGATATTTTGCTGGAGTCCTCTCATCAACATCAACTAAAGAATTAAATGAGTAGTGAAATCTTTGATCTCTATTCTTTTGAAGATATTTAAATCATTTTTGATTTTCAAAAATCAGTTAAAGTTTTGCAAAGTCAAACTTTTGGTTGATAATGGGATGGTTGTTTCTTTGACTTTTCAATATTTCTTTTGTTTTACTCCTGTCATTGAGTGATCTAGATGTCCTAGATTGATTGGTGGGCAAATGACTCCTGACTTGTGTTTTGCCAGATGATATTGTTGAGATGGGTTTGTTCTGAGCGATTCTCACTCCCTTCTGATTGAAGTAACAATAAGATGTATTATGATTGTTCATATCACATACTAAACAATATTTGTTAAAATAACAGTTTTTGGTGGAGTGGTTCTTCATGTCACACATAGAGCAATATTGATTGTAAAAGCACTCTTCTATTTTGTGATTGAACATATCACAAATGTCACAATACATCTGTTTGTTGCTTGAATCATATTTTGATTTATGGGACTCAGCTGATTTTCTTATTTGCTGCTGAGCCACTTTCTTTTGCTTAGGGGATGAATCAAAATCAACCCTTTTGTTAGATTTTCTGGGTTGTTTTTGTTTCTTCAACCCTTTCTTTACCTCTTTCTCAAATTGATCAACATATTCCTTGTTGCATGTGTCAAAACCAACACCCTGTCTTAATTTTCAAGATTGAGGGTCTGACAGAGCTTTACATGTTGAAATCAGTGATCTCTTTTGTTTCTTTTGTAGTGAAACCTTGTCTGATTTGCTTGATTTGTTTGAAGATATAATCTCATTATCAACTACTTTCAGCAGTGGGTTTCACTGACTTCACAAATTTCTTTTTACCTTTTAAAACAGAAGTATGAATTTCACAAATGGAACAATTACCTTTATGGGGCTTGTGGGTTTGATGACACTGATTGCCTTGTCTGAACACTCTTTGATTTTGATTGGGTGTCCTAATTTGATTTTATCATCATTTGTTTCAATGTAAACATTTGGTTCGTTTTGAGGATTTGTGATTTGTTTTACTATGTATTAGGTTCAATTTTCTCATTGAGTGTAATAGAGTTAGGCATGACAGTATAGTTGTCATTGTATGGTGGAGGACAAGTGTTATACCCGATCCTAGACATGTCCTTTGGATCCTTTTGAGAATCAAGCATCTCTTACAGCTTAACTGAAGACAGTTGAAACTTTTCCTGTTTTGCTTCGGTAAGTGTATGTTTAGCTTTAGATTAAGTCAACTTTTCAGTCAGTTGCTCATTCTCAGCTGCAAGAGTGTACTTTTGACCATGTAATTTCTCAATGTCAGAGATGAGAGATTTTATTTTTATTTCAAATCCTTTTATTTCTCTCTTGAGCATATCTGACTTAACCTTTTCCTCTTTTATTTTTTCTGCAAGTTTATGGTTATGCTCTCTATAACCTTGCAATTCACTAATACATTTTTCACTACAAATGTTAGATTTTACCTCAGTAGGCATTGGAGATGGACCATCGTTGATATGAGCCATGAGTGCTTGATTTTGAAATCGAGGCTTGACTTCCTCTGTATACAGGCTCCAGTCACATACTCTATCTTGCTTTATCACAGGAGCATTTAAAGATGAAAAATTTCTTTCATGAGCTTGGTTTGTCAGTTGAGGTTAATTTTGATATGACTGGTGTTGTTGTGGATGATGATACTGCTGAAGATGATTATTGGAATGAAAGCTTGAGTTTAACTTTCAGGATGACTGGCTTTGAGAATTTGTTTGAAAGTTGTTTCTTTTGGGGCATTGCATTCTCTGGAAATGTGGCTAGCCAGCCACAGTTGAAGCATTTCACTTTGGATTTATCATATCCAAGTTTTGTGTTCTCATTAAGGCTGAGCTTTCTGCCTTTTCAAAAAAATATATTTGCTCTCATAACAATCATGGACATTTCCATTGCAGATCCATTTCTTCAACATCATCTGGATCCATTTCTTCTAAGTCTTCCTGGATCAGATGTGCTGATGTGAGTCTTCCTCCAAATATGCTTCAAAGCTTGCAACAAAGGCATTGTAAGTTGGCTTTTGTTCTTCGGATCTTGTGTCATCAGGAGTGGTTGTAGGAGTAGTAGTGAATCCGGATGCTTGGGATGATGTTCATGGATGATTATTTGATGGATTTGCAATGAACCCAGTTTCAGTTGATCTCTTGAAGAGATGAAATCCTCCTCCTCAGTAATGAAGGAATTTTCCATAGAATGAGATTATGATGTAAACTTGTATGCCTCAATCACTTTTGGGTCCCCCCAAGTTTCTGTTCTTTCATCTAACTCCAATGCTTCTATCTTGGCTATCATTATATCCAGAGTTGTACTCTCAAGACCAAGGGTGTTCTTTAACATGGTTACATTTTGTTTCCAGGTTTCTGAAAGACTGTGTAGCATTTTCTTGTTTAATTTCTTGACCTTGTAAGTTACTCCCATGATTTCCAAGTCATTTACCAACTATACAAATCTATGTAGTTGTTTGGATATCGACTCCCCTTTGGAGTGATGAAATGTTTCGTACTGATTAACAAGCTTATCCTTGTTAATTTCTGCAACTTCACTGCTTCCTTCACACATAATTGGTAGTGCATCCCATACTGCTTTAGTAGTACCATAGTTCTCAAGTCTTTTTAGTACATCCATGTTAAGTGCTTGAGTGAGGATGGTGTAAGCTTTGAGATCAATCTTGATTTTCTTGTAATCTTCATCATCAAGAGTCGGATCTTCAATGGATATTCTTGCTATCTTGTAGATGGCAGCTTGACTTGCACACAGAGTGAAGATGATGTGTGGCCCCTTTCATATTGAGATCCAAAAGTCAGGATCTACACCTGTGATGTAATTTCTGAATCTGATTTTCCACTGCTTAAACTAAATTTATGTTTAAGCATGGGAGGTTTAGTGTATGACCAAGTTTTGAAAAAGTATGAGAATCCATTTTAACAGTTAGTTTTAACTTTTATAAGTATAGTGTTAGGATCGTGTACTAGACGAATACTAACAAATTTACAAGTATACCGGATCAAATAGTGCGGAATCCTATTTGATTGGTGATCCAATCAGTGAGAACCCACGTAGAATCAATTAAAGATTGAATCTAAACGTTAAGAATGATTAGCAATCGATCTACTGCAATCTATGAAGTTGGAACAGGTTACTAGAGGTCTCTGGACGGCTAGGGTACGTCTGGGTATCTAAATATTAAAAGTGTCTCATTTTTCCACGATTTAAGTGGTATTTATAGGTTAGGGTTTCTCAATCGTGCGAATGGACCAATTGCATGGTTCAGTCGTGCGATTGAATCACGCGGTTGATCCATTCACACGACTCAGTGTCCATTCGTGAGACTGAGTAAATCTCATGTTTCAATCATGCGACTGATCCAGTCTCCTAGTTCATTCGTACGACTAGTTCATTACCATGAAGTTATTCATGCGTATGGTCCATTAGGATGGGGCAATTGCATGAGAACTTCACATGATTAAGTTTGAACATGTTTCATAGTCATTAATTGATTTAGATATTTCAAACAACCACAACCTATATAGTTAAGTCAATAAGCGTTATTACATACCAACCAATGAAATATTCAACATTATATAAGCACAACCACATATTGTATTCATTAAGTACCCATACAATTACATATGTGTAAGACAATACAAACATATTACATTAGTCCAGAAACTAGGGACACATGTATCTACAAACTCCCCCTTGGACCTAGTTTCGTCTAATGTCTTACATCCTTCATGAGTTCCTCAAACTTCTTGTACTTCTCTTCTCTAGTGAGTCTGACATGTATCTTAAAAGCAAAACAGAGTCTTATAACGTTCTGAAATTGTAGAGCTTGTACAATATCTTGAAAGTCATAGTACAGTGGCCACTTGTATAATGTATAAACATCATTTGTAGACAAGTTTGTAAGCCACATTGGGTCAAACACCCTGATGGTTTCCATTACACAATTCTTGTTCAAATCTATGACTGCCTCTCCTGTCCTCCGATCATAGTACCACCATTTGAAGTGTGGAGTGAAGTCCTGTGGCATTTCCCGTAGAGGGATCTTAGACATTGTGTGTGGACTCCACTTCAGCACTATTTTATATTTTCCAGTAATGGCATCAACCTCAGACTATCTAATATACCTCGTTGGCTATTGAGGTTTGAAGTTGACCCATATGGTGTGGTAGTCTCTTTTTAGAGCAGTCTCAAACCAGCCTGACATTTTCCGTGGGTCAGCATATAGCAATTTTAACTTTGCTAACTGGTTTAGATCAATACAAGAAGAGTCTTCAGGTCATGTGGGAGCTTGAAGTACTCAATCCCTTTCCCACGTTTAACTACATAAATGTTGAGATCTTCAAAATACGCCCATGCTATGATTTTTCTCGACACCTTTTGATGTTTCTTCACTTTGTAAAGCTTGGTGTAGACAGTTGACATTGAAGCACTGCGTTGGGCTCGTATTTCTTCAAAGCATGCAACCCACTCAGCCTCTCTGATATTGACTTCAACATCCGAGGCTTGGGCTGTATCTTCTTTCTTATCCGACTCTTGTTCCATTCTATCCAGAGTCTCCAAAATTTCACTGACAAGGTTGTCTCCCAGATTGGGAACGACATTACCCTCATGTCAGTGTACTCTGGATAGTGTTGGTCTGTGACATCTTCGATCTCGATCTCGATATCATCAACATCGTTGAGCTTGTCGTCACTTTCCACATGGACTGTTGGAGCATCTTTCATGATCTCATCTAGATTGAGTCAGAATATTTCAGAAAGTTGCTCGTCTGTGCGATCATGAATTATCTCTCCTTCTTTAGGAGTGTAATTCACTGATCTCCTGACTATACCCTGATCAAGAATCATCATGAGCTGAGTATGGATTTGTTGGAGGGGAGCAACATCATATTCATCTCTTTGATAGTTTGGATCTACTAGATTTAAAACATGTAGCACATCAACCATTAGTTAAAAATCAAAGCTAGTAAACATCAACAATAATATAAACATTAATTACATTAATTTGATACAAGATTCAAATACACATGATTTAAATAACATAAATAACTAAGTATTACTCTTGTCTTGTATCATGTGCTCCTTTGCTGACAGGGCTGAAGTGGAGGCTCCTTGATCCTGTGCTCTCTTGGTCCTCCTTTCACTTCCAGATGTGGCACCCGTAGCAGAAGTATCATCATCTCCATCATCATCATCAACATCATCACTAGCATCAATATCCTCCCCTTGATCATCACCATCATCATTATCAGCATCACTGTCATCATCATCACCATCATTTCCATCTCCCTCTCTGATCTTTAGTGGCTCCTCTTTTGATCCTTTGAGCCTTAAAATGATGGTCTTGTTAGTAGTCTCCAACTCCTCTATCCTTTTGGCTAAGTGAACATGTTGCTCCTAGAGTTAGGAGATCTCTGAGCTCTATGCAGCAATCAGCTGTGTCTGCTTCTCAATCAGCTGAGCCTATTCAGATATCTGCTGAGATTGTGCAGCACAAGATCTACTAGCTGACGAATCTGGGCAGTCTTCTTGTCATCGGCTGCCAACAGCTTCAGCACCATACGGTTAAGTGCCGAGAGCTGTTCCTCTACCCCACTAGGAGGTACAGAGGATCCAGATGGATAGGAGGGGTAAGATGACGGTCCTGCATGGTGGCTAGTGGTGGTAGTGGTGGCAGTGGTGAAGATTGGGGTGGTATAGATGAAGGTGGTGGTGGAGTGGTGAAGATTGGGGTGGTATAGATGAAGGTGTTGGGGAGTGGTTTTAGTAGTGGTGTGTGAGGTGGTAGATAAGGTGGTGGATGGGATGGTGGTAGTGGTGGAGTGGTGGTAGTGGTGGTAGGTGGAGTGGTGGAGGTGGTGGTAGTAGTGGTGGTGGTGATGAAAGTCATCCTCCTCCTCTTCTTCTTCAAATTGTGGGGCTAAGCCATCCTTTTCATCCTCGAGCCCCTCGAGGTGGATACTCCCCATTGAACACTACCAGGCTGATCTAGGGCATAGGTAGGATTAGTGTCAGCCTGCCCAGACTCACCAGGGCGTCCACCAACCTCCCGATCACCTCGGTCGGTGGCGAACACCCTGCTCCCCATAGTATGAGTTAGGGGCTCCCCGTCCGTCTTCTCCTCATCAAGACGAAAGTCCTGATAGAACCCTGCAGCCTCTACTCCACCTTGGGTGGATGCTGGAGATGCTACATCAGCAGTGGGGGCCCTCAGTTGAGTGGGCCCTGCATCTCCACCATCACCGCTGTCGTCGTCGGAGTCATCTTCAGGGAGCTCCAACTACTCGAAATCCGAATCACTATCTACGTGATGCCATTTATGCCTCCCTGGCACCACGTAGTCCACGTTGGCCAGATGGCCGATGAGTCTCTTTACCGGGGTTTGACCTGCTTTCCCCGTTATACCTTTATACGACCCGGTGTCGTATCGTCCATAATCTCCAATGCCACTTCATCTTGGCTCTCATTAGGCAAAGTGGGCAGCTTCTCATCAAAGATCATTTGTAGAAACCTAGGGTACATGCAGAAACCCTCTTTGCCCTTCGCCTCCAGATTCTCTATCAAGTAAGAGAATATCATGCTAGAAAAGCTGAAAGGGTGGTTCAGAACCAGTGCCACATAGGCATTTTGAATCTGGTCTGAAAGATCATCAAACCCACCTATTCACGAAGCCAAGCACTTGAGGATGACGTGTGCCAAGTACTTGTACTTGGGACACAAGTTGCTCTTGTTGAGCACACCTGCGTTAATATCCCCAGCGTACTTCATCGTCAAGTAGCACCCTCTCACCGTCAGCGGGTGAAGTCTGGTGGGGTGGACTGCATCATCACCCAACCTAAGTACTTGCTGAATGTACGTAGCAGTGATATTAATATCCATCCTAAAGATAGAACTCCTCATACTGTACGGCTCATGGGAGCGGTCAACCGATGCCTCTCCCAGAAGGCCTGCTGAATAGGCCTGTAGGGAGTTCATGGTGTAGATATCGCCTTGTGGATCCTGGATCGCTTGAGGAAAGCGATGATCCCTGCAAACTCGGCACCATTCCGAGTCGTGGAATCTAGATGAGCACAGATGTATGCTTGGGGTTGATGGACCATCTGTCCGCCATCAATCTGTAATACAAGACACATAGACATTAGCTAACCACATGTCACAAATCAGTTCTAATTAACTTGGTTGAATTCCTTCTGGTTCATTCATGCGATCGAACCATGTGACTATGTTCAGTCGGTTGACTTGGCATGCGACTGTATTCAGTCGGGTGACTGAGTAGGCGACTAAGTTCAATGGGTTGACTAAGCCAGCGATTGGTTTAGTCGGCCAACTGAGCTCATTCGTATGATCCATTCAGCCGATTGAGCCATTCGCCCAGCTCAATCGTGCGATTGGAGTTCATCCTAGCGTCCAGTCGCATGACCCACTATTCGGTCGACTGTGATTCGAAATTTAACCAATTCTTGAAATTAGACGTCGTGTAATGGTTTTTTAGACTCGCATTCAATATACTAATAACCTAATAACCTTTATTTCAACATTTTACTTGGTTTAGTTAGGTTATTAGTCAATTTAAGGTCTCGGGTCTTGTCAGGGCCAATTTCTTGATTTTGAAGTCTAATCGAAGGAATTTTTGGCATAATCACACCGCATTTTACATGTATACTCAATAACAAAGGTCAGAATATGAGAATAAGTAAGATATTTGGGTCAGATGAAAATTTGGCAGAGTAACGATAGGCTGTGTGATTTTAGGGCGATTGGGGTGATGAGTTGAATGCGATCGACTGTGGCCCTATTTATACTGAATCTGATTTCAATCGGCCGACTGGACCCATTTGCTCGGTTCGTTCGAGCGAATGGACCTCAGTCATGCGATTGGCTCAGTCGGTCATATTCAGTCGGCCGACTGGATGTCAGTCGAGAGACTGACTCATTCGCATAATTCCATTCGGTCGACTAGCTCATTCTGATAAGCCATTCAGGTGAATAGTTCATACACATGTTCCATTCGGTTGTTTAGTGCATGAGTATGGTCCATTCGTATGGTTGGTCCATACTCATGTTCCAGTCATGCGATTGCATCATACTCAACTTGCAGCAGCAACGTATTCAGCTTCATAGGTTGACAAAGCAACTGAGGTCTGCTTCTTACACTGCCAGGCCATTAATCTCCTCCCAGAGAATTGACATCCCGCTGATGTAGACTTGTAGTTCATCTTGCAGCCACCGTAATTCGAGTCACCATACGCTGTTAGCTCGAAGTCATCATCGTGAGGATACCATAACCCAAGTGTTGGAGTACCCTTCAGATAACGAAAGATCCTTTTGACCCCTATCAGATGGTTAACATTTGGCTTTGCCTGATATCTTGAACATGTGTCATGTACATGATATCAGGTCTTGAGGCAGTGAGGTACATGAGAGATCCAATCATTCCTCTGTACATTGTGGCATCGACCAGATCACCATTCTCGTCATGTGCTACACCATGGTTTGTAGCAAGTGATGTCCCAATTGCAGAAGCATTCTCCATGTCAAACCGACTGAGGATATCTCTACATACTTGGTCTGATGTAAGAAAATCCCTTTTGGTGTCTGATCCACTTGTAATCCGAGAAAGAATTTCATCTCTCCCATGGCACTCATCTCAAACTCAGCCTTCATTACTACTTCAAACTCTTTGCATAGATCTTCGTTCTTTGAACCGAAGATTATATCATCGACATAGATTTGGACAAGCAGTAAATCTCCATCCTTTTCTTTTATGAACAGTGTACAATCAATGACACCTTTGCGAAAACCGTGTTTCACAAGGTGAGTCGAGAGTTTCTCATACCAGGCTTTGGGAGGTTGATGAAGCCCATATAAAGCCTTGTCAAGTTTGTAAGCTCTATCCCAATGACATGGATCCTCAAATCCCTCAGGCTGACTGACGTACACTGTCTCTCTGATCTCACCATGAAGGAATGCACTCTTCACATCAAGTTGATAAACTTTAATCTTCATATACGATGCGTAGGCAAGGAAGATACGAATTGCTTCCATTCTTGCCACGGGTCCAAACACTTCATTGTAGTCAATGCCCTCAACTTGTCGAAATCCTTGAACAACAAGTCGAGCTTGTTTCTGATGATCACGCCTTGATCATCTTCTTGTATTTCAAGACCCATTTTGTGCCAATGACCTTAGCATATTTAGGTCTATCCACCAGAGTCCATACACCTAAGTTCTAGAAGTAAAGATGTTCTTCTTGCATGGCACTCACCCATGCCTCATCATTCAGGGCTTAACTAACATACTTTGGCCTGAACAGAGACACAAAGCAATGGTATGCACTGTCATGAAGATAGCCCTTTTCTATCACCGAGGCATAATCAGCTGAATACAACTGATTTCTGGTCTGAACTCCTGATCTCACATCTCCAATGACATTATCCAAAGGATCATAGACATTTAGTCATGATCCAGGAGTGGTTGGAACAACTACCACAGGATCAAGATTATGAACATTCGTTTCAGAATCTGAAGCAGTAGGAGTCTGAGGTTCCGAGGACACAGAGGAATCAATGTCAGATGCTTATGGACTATCGGTATGGGGAACATGTTGTTCCTGGTTGTTCTGATCATTCTCCACAGCTTCTTTACAGAGGAAGAGTCACTATCTTCAAGTGCTCCCCCTGAGTTGTTAGATGAATCACCTTGTAGTCCAGATGATGTAGATTCCTGAGATGGTGTGTTTAGAACATCATACATCATCTTTGTTGCTAACTCATCATCAGAAGTGGAGAGAGGTATGTTAAAAGACTTGAAGAATCCATCACACATCATCTTTGTTGCTAAATCCTTTGGGTAGATTGACGTACACTGTCTCTCTGATCTCACCATGAAGGAATGCACTCTTCACATCAAGTTGATAAACTTTAATCTTCATATACGATGCGTAGGCAAGGAAGATACGGACTGCTTCCATTCTGCCATGGGTGCAAACACTTCATTGTAGTCAATGCCCTCAACTTGTTGAAATCCTTGAACAACAAGTCGAGCCTTATTTCTGATGATCACGCCTTGATCATCTTTCTTGCATTTCAAGACCCATTTTGTGACAATGACCTTAGCATATTTAGATCTATCCACCAGAGTCCATACACCTAACTTCTTGAACTAAGAAGTTCTTCTTGCATGGCACTCACCTATGCCTCATCATTCAGGCTTCACTAACATAATTTGGCTTGAACTAAGACACAAAGCAATGGTATGCACCATCATGAAGATAGCCCTTTTCTATCACCGAAGCATAATCAGCTGAATACAACTGATTTCTGGTCTGAACTCCTGATCTCACATCTCCAATGACATAATCCAAAGGATGATAGACATTTAGTCATGATCCAGGAGTGGTTGGAACAACTACCTCAGGATCAAGATTATGAACATTAGGTTAAGTATCTGAGGTAGTAGGAGTCTGAGGTTCGAAGGATGCAGAGGCATCAATGTCAGATACTTATGGACTATCGGTAGGGGGAACCTGTTGTTCCTGGTTGTTCTGATCATTCTCCATAGCTTCTTCATCAAAGGAAGAGTCACTATCTTCAAGTGCTCCCCCTGAATTGTTAGATGAATCTCCTTGTAGTCCCGATGATGTAGATTCCTGAGATGGTGTGTTTAGAACATCATACATCATCTTTGTTGCTAACTCATAATCAGAAGTGGAGAGAGGTATGTTGAAAGACTTGAAGAATCCATCATAGTCAAAAAAGAAGGCGGGTCCTTTTCCAGCAGGTGGTGTGGAGTATATCAGAACATCAACATTACACCACACTTCTACCTTACCTGTTGTGTTTGTGTAGACCCTCTTGTTCGGTATGTTGTATAGAAAAATACCTTCATCAGCCTTCTCGCTTAATTTTCCCTCCTGAGTCTTCTTCAGTAGGGTGCACGGAGCGCCAAACGGCTCGAGATACTTTAAATTGGGTTTACGTCGTTGTAGTAACTCGTAGCACGTCTTCTCATGGCATTTAACTACCAGAACTCTATTTAGCGTATATCACGCATTTGCAACTGCTTCATTCCAGAATTGGATAGGTAGTTTTGAGTCTGCTAGCATCGTCTGTGCCGTCTCTATCAAGCTGCAATTCTTCCTTTCAGCAACGCCGTTCATATGAGGAGTGTAGGCAGAGGTGAACTGATGCACAATTCCCTTTTCCTTGAAGTAAGCCTCCATCCATTGATTCTTGAACTCGATTCCGTTGTCTGAGCGCACTTGATGTACCTTCAACTTGTATAGGGACTCCAGAGTAGTTACTAACTCCTTGAATGACTCAAATGTCTCTGATTTGGATTTCAGAAACATCACCCAAGTGAATCTCGAGTAGTCATCAATAACTACATAGCAGTACAAGTCGCCTGCGATGCTTCTTATACTGACTGGACCAAACAGATCCATGTGAAGAAGTTCAAGAGGAAGTTTGATTGAATGAACTTTCTTTTCCTTATGAGAATTCTTCATCTATTTTCCCTTCTTGCATGCAACACAGAAATCCGGAAGTTGGAAGTTTTTGACGTTAACTCCTCTCACTAGATCATCCTGGATCAAGTAATTCATCTTCCGTGGATTAATGTGTCCCATTCTCCTATGCCAGGAGATGGATTCCTTCTCAGTAGCTTTTGACAAGAAGCACTGAACTTCATGATCCATTGTGGAGGCCTTTGATAGATCCAAGACATAAAGGTCCTTATATCATGAGGGAGACATTAATACTTGATCCTCTGGGATGACATGGTCCTTTTTCAGGACATAGCACTTCTTGTTTTCAAATACTACCTTAAAGTCCTTATCACAAATTAGAGAAACAGAAAGAAAGTTATTTTGAAGTTGTTGAACGTAGTTTACCTTGTCAAACTTCACTTTCTAATTACCTACTTCCCCTTGAGCTGTGATGTACCCACCTTTGTTTCCTGCAAACAAAACTTGACCTCATTTTATCTGTGTGACATTTGATAAGAGACCTTGTTCCCTATCATGTGCCTGGATGCTCCGCTGTCTATAATCCATGTGTTGGTTTTAGCGCTATATCAAACACCCTGCACATTTAGTTTGAAAACATTAGTTCAGGTTAGGGACCCAAGCCTTAACTGGCTTGGGTTCCCAGAGGCATCACATATCATAAATGTAACCCGTTGACCGTTCGAGGGTGAGGGAAGCTCAGATGTCTTCTTGTTCTCATTATCAAACAATGAGGTTATAGCTCCTTCCATAAGTGCAGGATCGTTGAAGGGTGAAGAGTTACACACACAACACAAAGAGGAGATAAACTAAACTTAGATCAAACAATAAACTGGATTAACCAAGTGGTGACACTAAGAACACAAGTAATATATGAGACAGAACACAAAGAACACAAGTGTTTGTTTTTCAAGAATGCAGTATATTGCCTTCTCTATGTTCTATTACAAGTGTTACAAAAGCATATTCGAAAGATACAAGAACATGAGATACTTATACAACATCCTACAGCCGGCTATACTTTGAAAGCCAGGTGGATACAATTGACTACACACACACAAAATCAATTGTAGAGTCAAAAGGCAGATTGCCTTTTGACTAGTGACTATGACATGCCATAGCTCACATCCTTATCAATTAAAAAAAGGATAAAGTACATAAAGTAGAAAGTTACAGACTCAAGACCTCAATGTACAGTTACCAAAAGCATGGACCTTTTCACCAAACCATGTTAGTTGGTGACTTGCAGAGTTGCAGCAGAAAGGTGTCCAGCTTTAGGGAGCAGTACATGAGATAAATCATGTTACAAAAAGTCGTCGGAAGAAATCTGTCTTCATGAACTTGAAGCTTCGGAAGACTTTGTCTCTGAGGCTACGGAAGACTTCATCTTTGGCTTCAGAAGATGTTGGTCTTGGCTTTGGAAGATTTCACACTTAGAGTATTTCTGTTGCACATGTGAAACTTTCGAAGCATTCCACTTCAATGCACTTATGCAGCATGCAGGAAAGACTAAAGATGTTTAGGTTGCATCAACCTCTTCATTAATCTCTACAAACTCCCCCTAGGCTGATGCTACCAAAACATTTAGAAAACTTCAGATATTAACAGCCCTCATTAGGATGATCACCATTCCTTTCTTCATAAGATGATTAGGATCCTTCAGGGGCTCAAAGGTTTTCTCATGTCAAAGAGATCATGCAGAGGCAAGTAAAACATATCTTGCCATGTATAGATGTCTTCAATACCTTGATCTCTAATAACATGCCACCTTTCTGGGTTTGTGGTGTATGTCCAAGACAAGATGGGTGTTCCTGATGCTAGAGGAGCTACTAAAGTTGGAGTTGATTGAGCTTCCTCTGGCTCCACATCCTCAGACTGTTCTGATTCATCCTAAGGTTCAGAAGGGGATTCAGGCTTCTTCTTCTTCTTAGACTTTGGTTTAGAAGCCATCCTTTTCCTTCTCTTTCCAAATTTTAACTGAGAAGACTGGCCTGCAGCACCAGATTGATCTTCACTATCTTTCTCAGCTGGGACTTCCTCTTTCTCAGGTTCGGATGGAGAAGGAGGTTGACCCTACTGTGGATCAGAAGATGAAGCTTGTTGAGCATTAGTAGGAGGTCCAGTTATGTGTGTCTGTTTGTTCAACCTTAACCTCCACTTCAGGTGGGGCCTGACTTAGAGTGGAGTGTAAGTCAGTGAGCTCTCCACTCTTAATCTTCTGCTTGATTACCCTGATATGCTCATCCATAGTGGATAGAGACATGGGTCCAAGTCTCCTTCCGGAGAATCCATATAGCTTCAAGAAGCTCATCATCCTCTGCCTATGAGCAGACTTCTTCATGCTCTTTTAGATGATGGCTCATGACTTTGCAGCTTCTTCCCTGAGCTTCTTCTTTGTTGTCTTTCTTTCCTTGACTAACTCAAGCTCGAGTTATTTTAAGTACTCAAACTCAATATAGTCATAAGGTAAGGGAAGGAGTGCATGTGCCTGATAAAGGCCTGTGGCACTCAGATAGCTAGTCATCTTGATTCTGTCTTCTTCCTTATCTACCTGAGATTCTTGTTGAACCACATCCTCTTGTTCAGGACTTTCTTGAACTGGTGAGAGTGTAGGCATAACTCTATACAGTCTTTTTCTTCTTCTCTCTTCTTTGACTTGTACAAGGAGTTCTGCATCTTCTGCCTTCTTCTTCTCTACTGAGCTTTCCAGATCAACCAGTTCATTCAATTCATCCAAAGGGAGAGAAATGATATTATCTATGTCATAGTTCCTAGTCTGCAGATAGTTGATCCTGACTGCCCTTAACTCATCATTCTGAGTATCTAGTCTAGGGGCAGCCCTGATTACGGACTCCATGAGTCTTGGAGACTCAGTAGATGAACTTTCTCCCCTTAGCCTCCTTTTTCTCTCTCTCTCCTCCTCCTTAATCTCTTCAGATGTCATCTTTCTTTTCCCTTTGTCACTCTCAGATCTTTGTGACTCAGGGTGGAGAGAAGTTTGGCCTTCATTGCTCGTTGCATCATCTGAGCTCAGGCCAGAGAGAGGTTGAGAACACCTTCACCAGCAGGTGTCTCAGAAGGAATATGGATCTTTGCAGCAGTTGGAGATGATGAGACAGGGCTCTGAGGTTCTGTCACTAGGCCTTCAATCAAGGTTTCCCCTATGAAGCTAATCTTAGGGTCTGCCTCAACATCCCTGTTGCCTGATTGCCTTAGTCTCCTTCTTAGACTGAACTCTGCAATGATCCTGTCTTGGATTATTTTAGCCAGTCTGTCAGCTTGTCTTGATTGGCTTGGGTTTACAAGTGGCATGTTGACTAGATCCAGACCTTCATAGTAGTCCAAGTTCTGAAAATTAAAGACTTCTTGCTGTCGTTGAACTCTTATGATGATGAGGGCTTTTCTGTTGTTGTCATACCTCCACCTATAATGTGATTGAAGGATGATGAAGATGACATAGCCCTTGGTATCCCATCCTCAAACAGACTCTGTATGAAGGAGTCTGTGTAGTCCACATCAATATGAACTAGAGGAGGTTGCTGAGAATGCACAGTTGCAAGTGAGGATGGTGAGTCCTCAATGTTCATTCTCTCAGAGGAACTCCCAGGTTCTGTGGCTAGAATGACTTTCTCCCTATTTTTGTAACATCACCCATTTGCATAGGTGAGCTGGAGGATAGGTCAATCACATCCACAGGTTCTTGTGTTCCTGGTTGAGCTCTCCTTAAGGGTCTCCCAGCTAGTTTTTCCTTAAGATATGAAATCTCAAGTTGCTGATCATTGACCCTGTTTTGTAAGGGAGTCACCTAAGATTCAAGGTGTCTAACCTTTGAGACTAGGTAAGTGCATGTTTTAGACAGTTTTTGCACTTTTAGTCTCAGATCCCCCTCATCTTCATCAGAAGAATCACTGGGGTTGGAGAAGATTGGACCAGAGTCCTTTCTCTCATGACCAGTTCTAAGTTTTTGGCTACTGGATTTCCTCTGCTCACTGGCAGTCTCAGTTGAGATGTCAGTGGGCTGAGTTGCCATGGTTGAGATCTTAATGATGTAATCACTTTCAGAAGTGAGAGCCTCTTCCATATGGACATCCTGAACAGGTTGAGTAGTGTCCACCTCAGTTGTAGGTGACTGATATGGGATAGATGTAGGAGACTCAGTAGTACTCATCTCTTTGAGTAGAGGGAAAGAAGAGAGATTCATTATACTCACTGAAACCTATATCTTCATCAGTATAGAAGTCAAGGTTGGGAATGGTTGGTTAAGATCTATAAGCTGGGGATGGTAACTATCCCCTGAAGGTGATCACTTGAGTGTTGAGACTCAGAGTGATGGCTTAAGGCAGTAGGGCTAATGAGCTCATCAGGTTGAGCATGAAAAACCTCAGCATTGATTCTTGAAGAGATGGGAGTGGTCTGCTCCTCAGGAGAAATGGGAGCTCCAGTGTTCATTCTTCCTGTATGGGTGAGTATATGGGGACCTCCACAGACTAAATAGTCTGAGCAAGGGTTCGTTTGTGTTTTCTTTGGTAGGTGATGGATATTTGAGGCTGTGTGGGCGGTTGGGAAGTGGCAGCTGTGGGTTCAACACTAGCTTGTGCTGCTAGGTTGTCACCTTGAGCAATGAGCTCTAACATTTTTGGGACTAGGGTTGTTTCTACCCCAGAGAATCCAACAGTGGACTTTCTCAATATTTTAAAGATGTCGGCTTCATCTGTCCCAATTTAAGAATGTTACCTGTTTCCCTTAACTGTGAGCCCAGTTCACAGTTAAGAATGTACTGCACATATTTAGGAAACATGTAATATTCTAAGGAGTCTAAATTAGCAAGCAAATTGTATAAACAATCTTAGAGTACCTGAACTGAACCCCTTGAACCATTCCATGGACTATGAAGGAGAGATCTTCAAGAATCTGGTCCCATCCACCATGCTTGTTTGATAAGCTGTGGATGACTACATGGAGCAGGAATCTCCATTGGGATGAGACCTTCCCTTTCCTAAAGGTCTTTACAGAGAAATCTCCCTCATACCCCATCTGCTCAAAGGAATGATTAACAGCTTCCTTTGGGAAGAACACCTCACCTTCTTCATCATCCAGCTAAAGATGTCTGTTGATGATGGCCAGAGTGATATAGATTGTTCTCCCCTGCACTGTGGTAGACAGTGCCTTCTCCCCATCCATAATGACCTCTTGGCAGGTCTTCTAGAATTCAAGCAACTCATCCTCATAGAGTGGAGGATCAATGTTGAGGGAGGTGAAGTAGTTCGACAGAGACAAGAACCGCAAACCTCTAAGAAATAAGGATCTCTCTCATAGCATAACAGAGCAATTTGATTGTGTTGTCTGTGTAGCTGCATGGTAAAGTTGGGATCATTTCTGTGAGCAAGGTTGGCAATTTTGAAGTAGCATAAGAACAAAGAAAAAGAAAGAAAGAAATTTCAGAGAGAAATTTGGGTTTTTAGGTTTGGAGGAAGAACAGATGATAGAAAGAGGGGAAAACCATTGGGTTTATATGTGAGAGGGATTTCAGATAAGTTTAATGAAAGAGGATAAACTTTGAAATCCAGATGTCGGTCCCACCTCTGAAAACGTAGTTTACTTTTTGCTCAAAAGTATTTTTGTTGGAAGTCAAAAAGCTTCCGAAGGTTAATTATCTTTGGAAGTTTTAATTAAAAAGCTTCCGAAGCTAAAATGACTTCGGAAGAATTTCCTGAGAGATTTGAAAATTTTGCTTCGAAATAAAAATTAAAGCTTGAGTACTTTGTGTGTAAACAGACAAAGCTTCCGAGAGTTAATTTTGCTTCGGAAGTAAATGGTCCTTAAATTAATGTCTGAGACAAATATTTAAGCTTCGGAAGATAAATTTTGAAAACTCTTCCGAAGGTAAACTTCTTAGACAGTTATTTAATTTGAAGGCATGATTTACTTTCGAAGTTAAAAACAAAACTTCCCAAGTATCATAAATTTTAAAAAATCTAAGGAAAATCTTCAAAAGAAATTTTCATCCAAAGACAACATAAGCTTATGAAAGTGATGAACTAGAAAACTTAGGACACACATATTTTAAGAAATAATAAGAATTAGTTTTAAGAAAAGCTTACTCAAGGTTTATCATCCCAATAGCTTATATAAGATATTTAAATCTCTGTTCATTAAAAAGCCTTTGTAAACAGATCAACATATTGTTCATCTGTGTGAACCTTGACTAGTTTAATTAATAATAACAGATGATGTTTGGGTTCTATGCTATCCCTTTCAACCATATGTAGGGTTGAACTCATTTGATTGTTGGAGTTTCTAGATAAACCTTTCATGTTCATCTCCATCTGGTAGCCACTGAGAATCCCATATAACTCTGTCAGAGTAAGAGTTTTGTGATTTTCAGTTCTCTGATCACCACATAGTAGTGTGTCCACTGCCTAGGAAGTGAGGACATGCACTTCCTTACAATGTCTCTGTTTTCAAGAGAAACTCCTCCATCCACTAGGGTATCCACAATCTCAACATACCTGAAGTACTGCTGAGTCATGGTTTCACCTATTTTGAAGATGAAGTTTTCAAACTACTGCTTCAGGAGATCCTTCTTGTTCTCCTTGGCTTCAAAAGAACCCTCATACATCAATTTCAGTTCATCCCACAGCTGCTTGGCTGTTTTGCACTTCTTGAAACCTCTGTACATAGAGTTTGGAAGGGCAGTTTGAAGAGCTGTCATGGCTTTTGTGTCTATCTCTAGTCTCTTCCTATCTTCATCAGAGTAGTTGGCCACATCTTGGGGATCATACCAGCACCAGTAGCAGAAGGTGTGCTCGGTATGAAAGGTCCATTCTCAATAGACTCCCACATTCTTGAATCAAGAGACCTGATGAAACTTCCATTCTTAAACACCAGGTGTCAAACTCATCAAGAGTGATCAGTGGGGACTTGTTCATGGTTCCAGTTTCCATATTAGTTTTGGAAATGGCTGCCATTTGAAAAGTTTATTATTGTGTGTGTGAGGGATCTAAAGATGGTGAGATCTTATATCAAGAGCCAGGAGAGCTCCTATACCAATGCAGGATCGTTGAAGGGTGAAGAGTACAACACAACAAAACAAAGAGGAGATAAACTAAACTTAGATCAAATAGTAAACTGGATTAACCAAGTGGTGACACTAAGAACACAAGTAATATATGAGATAGAACACAAAGAACACAAGTGTTTGTTTTTCAAGAATGCAGTATATTGCCTTCTCTATGTTCTATTACAAGGGTTACAAAAGCATATTCGAAAGATACAAGAACATGAGATACTTATACAACATCCTACAACCGGCTATACTTTGAAAGCCAGCTAGATATAATTGACTACACACACACAAAATCAATTGTAGAGTCAAAAGGCAGATTGCCTTTTGACTAGTGACTATGACATGCCATAGCTCACATCCTTATCTATTACAAAAAGGATAAAGTACATAAAATAGAAAGTTACAGACTGAAGACCTCAATGTACAGTTACCAAAAGCATGGACCTTTTCACCAAGCCATGTTAGTTGGTGACTTGCAGAGTTGCAGCGGAAAGGTGTCCAGCTTTATGGAACAGTACATCAGATAAAGCATGTTACTAAAAGTCTTCGGAAGAAATCTGTCTTCATGAACTTGAAGCTTCGGAAGACTTTGTCTCTAAGGCTTTGGAAGACTTCATCTTTGGCTTCGGAAGATGTTGGTCTTGGCTTCGGAAGATTTCACACTTAGAGTATTTCTGTTGCACATGTGAAACTTTCGAAGAATTCCACTTCAATGCACTTTTCGGTGGTGTCATTGAGTTCCTCTTAAAAGAGCTAGGTTTTTGTTCAGGGAGTTCAACTTTCCTCCTCGGTGTCTCATAGTAAGGATAATGAGACACAATGTGTCCATACTCTCCACACTGTAGCATGATCTGCTTTCGACTTTACGATTTAACTATTTTGTGGAGATGTATGTGACACCGGGTGACCTTACTCTGTTTGGGTTTTGACTCTGATTGTTTAGATGTTTTGTCTGGTTTAACAAAGTTAATTGCTTTAACATTTTTAACATCATTTTCTTTTCTATTTTCTAGACTTTGACATGATGCACGTGATTGGTTAACATTACTGGTCTTTTTAGGTTTAGATTTGACAGTTGTTGAACAAGACTTTATACTAACCTTTTCAAACTCTTTGTCCAGATTAATGCAAGGCATTTTACCTTTTGCCTTTGAAGTGGCCTCCTTTTGTTTAGTACCAGATTTATTTGATAAACATGTGGAATCTGGATCACTTACTAGAGGAGTGGACACCACAAGATCTTTGATTGGATTATCATTAATTGGTTTACATTTTGTGTTCACCAAGATCTCTTGTTGTGGTGGAACCACTTTATAACCCAATCCCTCTCTGTTGTTTCTCTCTCTCACTAAGTTTTGGACTATGTGTGATGAACTAGTCCAACTATGTAGTTTTTGTTTTAGGGAATTAACTTCTACTTCCAAAACCGCCTTTTGTTTCTTCCTCAAGGGAGTTTAGATAGTACCTAATGTCATTAGCTTGTTTAAAGGCAACTACTTCAGTTTTCTTATGTTGTTTGTTCAAAAGGTCTATCTTTTCATTGTAACTATGCTCATTTTGTTTCAATACTCTGTTAGCTTCAGTGCACAGTTCCAAGTCCTTTACTAAGTTATCATTATGATCTAATAACCTAGTAAATTTTAAGTCAATGCTTTCCCTAAATTTATTACAATCAGAACAAGCATGATTATTAAAAAGTTGGTTAGTAGTACTTACCTAAGCGGGTTCTGAAGAATTAGCAATCAATGTAGAATTTGATGTTTCTAGAGCTGGTGATTCTAACGTTGTCATAGTTTTCCCTTCTTGAGGCAGGTAGTTGACCACTGGTGCAGTTTCTTCTGAGTTTGACATCACGAGTTCCACTGCAGTATCTCCTTCACTGGCAAAGTCATCATCTATATCCTCCACACTAGCGATATTAGATTCTCATGATGTTTCTGACCCTGAAGTAGAGGCTGGTGAAGGACCAGACGAGCCTTATACAAAAGCTGTCTGAAGAGGTGCTCCAGATGTTTTGGCTTGAAGAGTCGCGTTGTACAGTGCAGGATTCTGATCATAAGAAGCCTTTTGAGCTTTGTACTTCATTCTTAGTTCTTCCTCTCTCAGCTTCAGAATTAAGTCATTGATATCTAACTTTGTTAGCATACCATTCTGTCAGAGATTGGAGACAAATGACACCCATTTTTCCGGCAGCCCGTTAGCAAAGTTGGACACTTTCTCCTCCATTGACGTCAATACTCCATGAGTGTGCATCTCACTCATCAAGTGGTAGAACCTATCAATAACATCATCTAGGCTTTTTTTTTCCAACGAGGAGAAATTGTCAAACTCCTTCTTTAAAGCGTCAGCCTTTATGGCCTTCAATGATGCGTTTCCATCATACCTCTTCTCCAATGCATCTCATAGTTTCTTTGCTTGTGTATATTCCAAGAATTGATGGAAAATATCCTTTGGAATTAACTATGTAAGCAAAGCATAAACTTTCTTTTCAGAATCGTACTTACTTTTTGTCCATCAGTCATGCCACCTAGTGTAAGTTTGACACCATCAGCTCCTAGAGGCATGTTGTACCCTATCTCTATAGACTCCTACAGATTGGGATGTTTTCCATTTAGTAGATCTCGAAACGTTGCTTCCATTTTGGGTATTCATCTAACGTGAATAGCTTTGGGGGCTTGTTGTGATTCCCCACTTCATTCTCCAGTAGCAGTAAGTTTTGTATACGTGAGTCTCTCCCTGCTATGAATGCTGAGTATTGGTCTTTCATTGCTATTAACTTTAACTTTAAACCAAACGGTTGTATTAATGCGAATGAAGGTGTGCGCTTGGGCTATTCGGGCGATTCAACTATGCGGATGGTTCAATCGTGCGAATGAACTAATGCGATAGAACAATGCGAATAGGCTTCTTAGTCATACAAATGGAAGTACGAATGAGTCCAATCGTGCCTATGGGGAATGCGTATGAACTCAGTCGTGCGATTGAGTCAATCGTGCGACTGGGTCTGCTGGATTTCGAAAATTCATAGGTTTAAGGTGTTTGATTGCAAAAATACAAATTTTTGCTAACCCTAATTGCCGTATGCCGGAAAAAACTTAACTTCACTATCAGGAGACGTCTAAAAACTGATTTGACACAAAAGATTGTGTTTTTGAGTGTAAAAACACAATTTTTTTATATCAAAACCATTGAATCACATGTAAATGTAGAGCCAAAGCTCTGATACCACTTGTTAGGATCGTGTACTAGACGAATACTAACAGATTTATGAGTACACCGGGTCAAATAGTGCGGAATCCTATTTGATTGGCGATCCAATCAGTGAGAACGCACGTAGAATCAATTAAAGATTGAATCTAAACATTAAGAACGATTAACAATCGATCTACTGCTATCTATGAAGTTGGAACAGGTTACTAGAGGTCTCTGGATGGCTAGGGTACGTCTGGGTATCTAAATATTCAAAGTGTCTCATTTTTCCATGATTTAAGTAGTATTTATAGGTTAGGGTTTCTCAATCGTGCGACTGGACCAATTGCATGGTTTAGTCATGCGATTGAGTCATGCGGTTGATCCATTCGCATGACTGAGTGTTCATTCGTGCGACTGAGTCAATCTCATGTTTCAATCATGTGACTGATCCAGTCTCCTGGTTCATTCGTACGACTGGTTCATTAGCATGAAGTTGTTCATGCGTATGGTCCATTAGCATGGGCCAATCGCATGAGAACTTTACATGATTAAGTTTGAATATGTTTCATAGTCATTAATTGATTTAGATTATATTTAAACAACCACAACCTATATAGTTAAGTCAATAAGCGTTGTTACATACCAACCAATGAAATATTCAACATTATATAAGCACAACCACATATTGTATTTCATTAAGTACCCGTACAATTACATATGTGTAAAACAATACAAACATATTACATTAAGTTCAGAAACTAGGGACACATGTATCTACATATAGATTAGATGAGTTTTAGGTTCAATTATTCCAACTCGTCCAAATCATCCAAAAACAGGTTTTAGAAACAGATCTGTTACTTTCCTAGGTTTCTGTTGTTTAATGTTTGCTCTATCAACTGTTCACAGTTTCGAGAATGAAGACTGTTGCTGTGTTCTTGAAAGGGATAGCTTGAGTAGTAACTGTTGATGAGTATAATCTACTT
Source organism: Flaveria trinervia (assembly GCA_025506515.1). Taxonomy (NCBI): domain Eukaryota; kingdom Viridiplantae; phylum Streptophyta; class Magnoliopsida; order Asterales; family Asteraceae; genus Flaveria; species Flaveria trinervia. The sequence goes on along the minus strand of CM046449.1, from coordinate 56,843,485 downwards.
GTTTACTAATAGAGGGGATAGAACACTCTTTTAGCAACTCGATCACCAGATCAATCAATTTCTATTCAAAACTCGGGTAGATCGGAAAAAGAACCGAGAGCAAAGCTTTGATACCAATTGACCGGTTTGTGAGAATGAGAATCTCACTTAGGATCAAATATGGTAATCAAGTCAGAGATTGAATGGCGGAAACAATCAATCAATAAACAGTTAGTGCAAGAATAACTCATAAATGCTTTGTATATATTGATGAAGTGATTGATTACAATAAATGATAGGGTTTTAGCAAGAACAGTAATAATGCACCTAGAGAATACATAATATTCTGATTGTCTATATTGTGTCACCTCATGTACAAGGTTTTCTATACTATTTATAGGCAGACAAGTTGTCTTTTTACAAAATAACTAAACTACCCCTGACCTATACATCAGAACTAGTCTAAGTCTCCATTCGCATTTCTTCTTGTTCGTTCGCATTAGCAAATGCGGATGAGTTGACTTGATGAGCATTTCTTTACTTGATCTTCCGCATTAGTATGTTGGTCATCCGCATTGGGTAATGCGGATGCACAAAATACTTCTATGCATTTGTCCGGTCATCGGCATTGGCAAATGTAGATGAACAAAATCTTTTCCGCGTATCCTCTGGTCTTCCGCATTTGTTAATGCGGAAGAACAAACACTTGTCATCATTTGTTCTTTGCCTTCTGCATTAACAAATGCGGTTAGTCAATACTTGTTCTTCTAATGCATATTCTTCTTTCACATTAGTTCTTGGACTTAGGGAGTTTTCAGCATAACAACCAACAACTCACCAATTAAATTGGCATGTATGATCCTTTCAGGGTCTAACGATAGTCTATTCAGATGCTTCTTACTTGGGTTGGGTTGCATGTTGATGCAGTGAGGAAAGGTTATACCCTACGCATCCCAACAATTGAATGTTCACAAGGTTAACTACCCTACTCATGACTGGGAGCTAGCAATTGTGGTCTTTGCATTAAAGATTTGGAGGCTTTATTTATATGGGACCAAGTGCACTATCTTCATAGACCATAAGAGTTTGAAGTACTTTTTTGAGCAGAAGGAGCTAAATATGAGGTAGAGGCGATGGTTGGAACTTATAAAGGATTATGATTGTGAGATCCGTTACCATCCAAGCAAGGACAACGTAGTGGTGGATGCCTTAGCTGAAAGGAAAGGCCTGCACCGATTTGAGTGATGGTCTATCAATTGGTTATGACCACCGATGTGATGAAGCAAGACAAGGAGTTTCAAGACGAGGTATTGAAAGACGTCTTAACTTCGAAAGGATGAGAGGTGTAGTCACGGAGTTGGGTGAAAACACTCTCGATGTTAGAATCGTATTCGAATGTGGATTCCTCATTATGGGATCTATGTGGAAAGATCATGGGAAAAGTTCACAAGACTCGATACTCTATTCATTCCGATACCATAAAGATGTATCAGTATATGAAGAAAGACTATTGGTGGCTAAGTATGAAGCACGACGTAGTGGAGTATGTGAGTAAGTGCCTTACTTGTTTGCAAGTGAAGATGGAGCATCAAAAGCTATACGGGAAAACCCAACCTATGGATATACTCGAGTGGAAGTGGAAGCATATTACCATGGACTATATTACGAAGCTACCGCATACCGCGTACCGCAAGATGGTATGATGCCATATGGGTGATAGTCGACCGTTTGACGAAAAGTGCTCACTTCCTACCGATTCGCAAGACTTATTCATCTGAGAGATGAGTGGATCTATTCATTAAATAGATTGTAACTCGTCATGATGTACCGGTGTCTATTGTGTCTGACCGAGACACCCGATTTACATCCAAGTTTTGGAAGAGATTTCGTGATGCTATAGGGACAAGGTTACCCATTAGTACGGCTTTCATCCACAGGCGGATGGTCAGTCGGAAAAGACCATTCAGACGCTTGAGGACATGCTCCGAGCATGCGTAATTGATTTTGAAGGAAGCTGGGATGACCACTTACCGTTAGCCCAATTCTCATACAATAATAGTTATCATGATCATTGGTAGCCCCTTACTAGATGCTATACGGTAGGAGATGTAGAACACCCATTTTTAGGGTGACATTGGTCAGAAGGAGTTGGGAAGTATCGAGGTGATCGAGGCTACGACTGAGAATCTAGAGAAGATTAAATCTTTATAAAGGCAACTAAAGATAGGCAAAAGTCGTATGCTGAGAAAAGACAGACCGATTGAGTTCAAGGTGGATGATAGAATTATGCTAAAGGTCTCACCTTAGAAGAGTATCATTCGGTTTAAAAGGTGGGGTAAGTTGAGCCCGAGATATATTGGGCCATTTCAAATTGTTACTAGAGTAGGAGAGGTGGCCCATAGGTTGGAATTGCCGATGAGTTAAGTGGAATTCACCTGACATTGCATGTATCTCATGTGCGGAAGTGTTTAGCCGAAGAAGATATGGTTGTACCACTGGAGGATATTGAAGTGGATGAACGGCTCAATTATGTGGAGTAGCCAGTGGCGATCATTGATAGAAAGGAAAAGAGGTTAAGAAATAAAGTGGTTCCCTTGGTACGAGTACATTGAAGCATATAAAGGGATCCGAGTCTGCGTGGGAGACTATGTGGAGCAAAGGAGACAACATTACCCATGTCTATTTGAGGAATGACAGGTTTTGAGGATGAAACCTATATAAGGGAATGGACTTGTAACACTCGGAATTTTAATGAAAAGAAGAATAAAAAAGAAACAAAAGCAACTAAGCCCAAGATGAGGGGCTAAAAGTGTGGCCGCCCACACCCATGTTCCACCCCCTTTTCATTTGGATTTTAGAGAGAGAAAGGACTGAATTCTCTGGTTTTAGAGAGAAGAACAAGAAGAATTCGGATTCAAGGTAAGGATTCGATGTTTCTAAATGTTCTTGACTGATTATAGCCTCGAGTAGGTGCTTATATGTGTATTTTGTGTTTGGTTGTGTGTTTTGTTGGGTTTTAGGTGTTTCAACTCATAGTATCCGGGTTTGAAGGAAGTCATACTCGAAGTTTCAAGAGGTGAGTTCTAGATCTCCTATTTAAATGTTTTAAACTTCTTTGGGCTGGAAATGCATGTATGTATGCTGTTATAAAAGTGGGTATGTTACCTGTATATTTATATGTATGTGTATGTGGGTGGGGTATGTTTTGGGTGTTTTTGATATTATAATTATGTTATGTACGAGTTTCTGTTGCTTAGAGTGTAAGAACTAAGCTTAGAACATGTTAGAATTAGACTTGGGACTGAAATTATGTTGGTTAGTTAAAGTTAGTTGCTCATGCACCTAAGTCCCATGTGCTTGAAACCCATGCACCCTAATAGTTCTCATGCGCATAGGTTAATGCCAAAATTGGCCAAGTGTTCCCATGCACCCAACTGCCCATGCACCCAGGTGCCTATGCACCTGCATAGTGCCTATGTGCCTAGGAAGTTTCCCAAACTAACTAAGTATTTGGACATGCACCTACCTAGTGCTCATGCGCCTAAAATTTTCCCATGCGCCTGAAAGGTCATGTGCATGCATAATGCTCATGCGCCTGCATAGGGATCATGCGCCTAAATACTTAGAATATTTATAGGAATTTTGGGGAAAAAGGAAGTTTTAGGCTATGACTTGGGATGTTCCCGGTGATGATGTAAGATGGTTATATGATGTGGTATGGTGATGTTATGTATTGTTAAGTGATGTTTTCTTTATGTTCCTTATTACGTATTATTTTTCCGTGGCTTTGCATGGTATGTTATTATCAATAAACGTAAAGTATTATGTAAGCGAACATAAAGAATGAATGAATACATGCATGAATGAATGAAGGTAAGAATGAAAGTACAAAATGTCTTGCAACCAATGTATGGAGTTTCACAACCAATGAAGGGTGTTAGCTCAACTTTGTGCGGGTTAGCTACCCCGAAAGGATGCATACTAAGGTCTAATACTTGTGATTAACCATATGTATGGGACCCTTGTCGCTTGCCCCAGGTACTAAAGTAAGCTTCATGCACAATATTCGAGGTCTATTTATAGACCTCAGGCCTAGTAACCAGCTTTGTGCACAATTTTTGGGGTATAGCACATGGCATTGGTCTGGATGAGAAGTAAAAGATAATAATTTATTTACGAAATGTACGATAAGGAAGACAATGAATGAGAACAAAAGAAAATGATGACGTACAATGAATGATGAATGATGATGAAGATAATAATAAGATTATCTATTTGTACATATGATGCATGATCGCATATGAAAGTAAAGAACGGTTTTAAACGATGTAAAGTATAATATTTATATAAAACTTAAACTCACTCAGCAACATTGACTTTTTTGTGTTTTCTAGTTGGCAGGTCATTGTTGTTATGGATGGCACAAGGCAGCTACTTGGCTTGGCTCGTTTTGGATGGCATCCATTTTGTATTATGATAATATTTTTGTGATGTAATGCAACAAGTGATATTTGTAACTTAACAATGATGTATCATTTTGCAAAAGCATTATTAATATATGAAATGGTTAGTTAAATGATTTTCTTGCAGTATTTTAGTAAATGTTAATGAATTTTTATGTTTTATGTGCGATGATTGATCAACTTTGAGTGTTCAGGGAACAGGGTCTTACATGTCCACTTTGATTAACTTGATTAACTTTTTTCTCAGCAATGTCTCAGAAAATGGTATGTGATTTCAATATGTTTTGTTTTGCTATGTTACACTGGATTGGCAGTGATTAACATAGCAATTGAGTTATCTATGTGAACTGGTGTATGAAGAAAATTGTAACCATAATCAAGTAATTAGTTTTTGCAACCACAATACTTGAGAGCAAACAACTGAAGCAGTTATGTATTTAGCCTCAATTGTGGATACTGAAACATTTGTTTGCTTTTTGCACTGTCAAGAAACAACTCTTAGTCCTATGTATTGGCATCCACTAGTTGTGGATTTTTTGTTATTGTTACATCCTCCAAAATCACTATCTTAATATGAATAGAGGTTGAAGTCTCCTTTTTTTGATACCAAAGTCCAAGAGCTAGTTTCCCCTTGAGATATGTGAAAATCCTCTTGACTGCATTCAAATGTGACTATCACAACCTCAATTTCCACAAATGGGGTAATACCATTAGGCGTGTGACATACTAGGATATCAGCCATTAGTTACACCAAACGATGCAACAGTTGCAAATCATAAGTATCCATTTAAATTAAAGTTTCCCAAATTCAAAGTTAAATATGAGACTTGAAAGTAAT
>CM046449.1:56000705-56180705 GCA_025506515.1 Flaveria trinervia | reverse complement strand
TAATGTATGTGAATGTAATATCGTTGTAATGTGATTAAAATATTGTATCGTAATGTAATAACTTAATATAACTAAGTCATGTTAGCAACAAAACTTATATCTTTGTTAGTGTAACAAATACATTATTATAATAAATTACATTAGTTAAATCATTATTATGTTATAAATAGTAGTAAATACTTACGTATTATTGCAAAATCGTAAAAAATATAATAAAATGTAACAGAAGTCTTACATGATACAACTTGACTACATTAGATTACATAAAAATGTTACTATGGATTGCTAAGTTTGCTTGAAAAAAATCATAATAAAGATCACATATTAGTTAGTACCTGTAACATTTAGAGTCTTTTACAAAAATTAAAAGCTTTCTTGAAAATTTAAAATACCATACTACATAAAGTAAAAAATGAAAAATAAAAACAACAAAAGCCTTTCATGTTACAACATGTTAGTTTGATTACATTGGCTACACTAGATCATGAAAAAAGTTGCTATAGATTATTAAACACCTACTTGAAAAATCATAAACTAACTAATAGAGATTCATTAGTACATGTAACATTTACAATATTTTGCAATAAATAAGCTTTCTCTAAGAATTTAAAACATCATACTACAAAAGTGTTACAAGAAAACATATAATTTTAATTTGACATAAATGTTACATTAACATATTTCATGGTTATAACAAAATATGTTTACAAGAAAACATACAACTTTCCAACGTCTTATCGAATTTCACCTTCCATTTGATTGTCGCTCGTTTCTCTAACTACATATCTCTGGTTGGCAACTCGATCTCCAGCTCTATTGTTACATATTTCTACTCGTTTCTTTATCTATATGATGTCACTCTCTCTCTAACTACGTAGGATTCATCGTTGTCGTGGTTGTTGGCAAGAAATACAGAGGCGAATCACTAGCAAGAAATGTGGTGGAACTCTGATTCAAAATATAGACGAAGAAAAATGTGTGTTGAATGCAAATCTAATTTTTTTATTCTTGAAACTATAGAAATAGAATAATGGGATTGAATACTAATCTTATTGTTGATAAAAAGGAAAGACTACATGATGTTGGGAACAAGTGATAAAAAAGATCAAATCATAGTATATAAAGATAGTAATGTGTCAGACAAATATTCAAGAATGTACATGTATTTAATGAGGATGTATCATATAAAATGAATAAATGCCCTCTAAGATTTCTTTTATAATGGTGATGTGTCATGTTTTGGCTAATATAGTTAATCAGTTCTCAGAATTAAACTAGGTTAACATTTGAACCCAATCCTCTCTCTCTCTCTCTATATATATATATACATATATATATATATACATATATATATATATATATAATATATTATATATATACATATACATATATATATACATATATATATATATACATATACATATATACATTATATATATACATATACATATATACATATATATATTACATATATATATATACATATATATACATACATATATATACATACATATATATATATAATATATATATATATACATATATATATATACAATATATATACATATATATATACACATATATATAATATATATATAAAACAGGGTGTCAGCACCCACTCCTAGGCAAAAGCATGCTAAGGACGCTGCTTACTCCTTCAATATATATATATATAAAGAGTTTAACAATGTGTTAGTGGTTCAAATATACTTCTAAGCGTTTAGAGAAATCATCATCAATGACATACCACACCACCGGTTGCTCACCTAAATGCGATTTTGGCTTTGTTTTCGGAAGTTCGTAAAAATTTCTCAATTTCTCTTAATATTCATTTAAACCAAATCTCTTTCTCTCTCTCTCTCTGTACATATATATATATATACATATATATATATATAATATACATATATATATATATACATATATATATACATATAATATACATATATTATATATATACATATATATATATACATACATATATATACATATATATACATATATATATATACATATATATATATATATACATATATATATATACATATATATATATATACATATATATATATATATACATATATATATATATACATATATATATATACATATATATATATATATATATAATTTAGTCCTCAACAATTTTTAATTTTAAACAAATACTTTTACATCTTTTATAATTTAGTCCTCAACAATCTTTACTATAAACTATAATCTTTTATACTTTTCATATATTACAAATTTCGTTTTACGTTTTGGTATAAAGTTTGCGTGTTAACACGTCATAGCGTGTGTGTTTGGTTCAACGTTTTTTCGCTTATTTTTCCATATTTAACGACTCCGTCACAACGCGCTGGCCCAGATCGGTTACTTATGTATTACATGTTTTATGTTTCGTTTGCGTGTTTCAACATTTTCACTTATACTTTTCATTCGTTTTTTTTATTTTATACGTTTCGCCTGTGGGGTTAAACATTTTTACATCTGATTTTCGTTCTTTTTTTCATATATATACACTTTGCTGATACGAGCTTTTTAGTCTTAGATGTCACTGGTCGTGGTGTGCAATTGGTGGTATTTCGTACGGTTTTACGATCCCTACAACGCAGTAGACTTAATACTAGTTACTACTAATGATTAAGTAATATAACAAAAAATATTTACAATAACTAAGGTACTTAGGTAAAACAAATGTTTGATGAGTGTGAATATGATCACACACACTACATACATAATTTGTAATAAGCACCATTTATTTTTATCAAACTTATTGAAGTAAACACAAAATCTTAGGGGGAAGGTGCTCACATAACATATATCATACCACACAACATACCCATTAATCATATTTGTTACTTCAAACCACACCACACTATGCCAAGGCTCTTTTCAAACTATTCACTATACCAAAACCAACAGTGTAGGTGTGTCATGCTGCGTGAAAAAAAAGCAACGTGGGGGATCCCGCCACGGTATTACCACTTGGTTTATGAGCCGTCGCGCCCACACGCTAAGTACGCCCCTCTCATCCTTACACTCGAGGCTATAAGATATATTTTAAGATTTTTTCACCCAACATAGACTTTATATCACTGGTCTTAGTCATTGTGATCTTTTTTAATAAAACACTTGCACCCTTATCATTTAGGTGGATGGGTGAGAGGATATCCGACCAATTGTACGACGTCAAAAGATAAAAAGATTTGGAAAATAAGAATTAAAGCATATCATGTTATCATCATCTTCCATGAAAGTGACATTTTCCTATTCTTATTCTTATTAATTAATAATTAATATAATAAATTCAAATTCAAAGCATTCAAAAGACCCATGCGGTCGTCGGTGGAGGTCAATCATGGCAGTTAAATTTTTAACGGATATGCTGCTTTCTTCTTTCACTCAATAGTCAATATTATAATAATAATATACTTTATTATCTTTCCATAAAATCATAAATAAATAAATAAATCTCTCTCTCAAATAACAAATTTAATGTCATCGTGAAACTGGTGAAAATAATTAATCGATCACACCATTTTTCGCGGGAAATATTTGATGTCCGCCGACGCTTTCTTGAATTGTGTCCCCCCTCTCGATTTCCACTTGTTTTTGTATTTTTAATCTGAAAGAAAACCCATTTGATTTGACCAACTTTTTGATTAAATTATTATCCAGAAAGCCCCATTTGAGATTTTGGTTTTTGAAAAAGATTATTCGATAGTTGGAGTAGGTGGGTGGGTTCGATTGAATTTGGGGGCAACTTCATCAAATTTCGAATGACGATGGAGTTGCATCACAAATCGTTTTTTATTTTGGGTTAGTTTTTTCTTTCTGTATTTTTGGTTCATCTTTTTGTTGTTTTTCCCCCAATTTGATATTCTTTTTTTGATTTTTCCTTTTGTCGGTAGGTTTTTATCTTTGATTTTTTTTGCAGGTGGGGTTTCTTGAAAGTTTTATATCTTTTGGAATTTAGTCAAAAAACCACGGATTTTGATATCCTTATAATTCTATTTGGAGACTGCATTTGTTCTTTAAGTGGTTTTTAGTGGCTGTTTTGCCATTGGCTCTGCAAATTTAGTGAAGAAATTGAATATGTTTTAGAAGAATTTGCAGAGTTTTGATTGAAGGGGAAAAAGGAAGAAAACATAATGACATTTGAGGCCTTAGATCATAATCATAATCATCAAGGTGTTGAAACCAAAAATGTTTTGGTGGGAATTCGATTTGATGAATGTGGGAGAGAGCTTCTTGATTGGGCTATGGTGAAAGTTGCAGATGCAGGTGATCGTGTGATCGCGATTAATGTTTGTCGAAATTCAGGTACTGTTCTGTTGAAATTGACGTGATTCTTTTGAAGGGTATGCTTCATATATCATGTAAGAATAATTCAAGTTTGAATATTCGATTTGTTTAATGTTTTTTTGCAGATTCTGTATCCAAGTATAAGGCTTTGTTGGATGATTATTTGGCTGATTATGAAGGCCTCTGTGATCACAAGCAGGTACTTTGATTTTCAAGATTTCTTGTAACAGTGGTTATTTATAGGATGAAACTCTTATACTAACACCAAACTAATAAATATAAAAAAAAGTATTGAAATTTGTGAGAAATTTCATTTTGGTAAATGGATCCATAAATCTTTTAGATTATGAACATCTTCCAGCAATTGTGCTGTTTGGTTCAGATGTTCTGTGGCAATTGTTCAGATTTTCATTCTTAGCGAATTAAAGGATCATAATTTGAGTTTTGAACATGTGATTTTCAGGTGGATCTCACTGGGCAGGTATTAAGAGGGAACTCTGTAAGAAAAGTTTTGGTTAGAGAAGCAAAGTTTTATTCTGCATCTGCTGTTATTGTTGGGGTCAGCAAGATCAAGGCTTTTGGGTACGTAGAAACTCAAACGAAAAGACTCGTTTTTTATTCATATTGTGTTAGTTCAAGGACAGGATTGTATATTCTTTTTTATTATAATTTTTTTTTTAAATTCTGCAGGGGTTGGCTTTCAATTGCCAAATATTGTGCCAAGAAACTACCTTTAGCTACTGAGGTATTGGCTCTCCATAATGGGAAAGTTGTTTTCAAGAGGTTTTCAAATGGCGAACTTTCAGGTATTGTTTTTTTCATTACTTAAACGAGTCAAATTTTGGATCATAAGCATGTTGGGCGCAGTGGTGGTCTCATAATTTTGTTTATTTGGGGCACATAACACTAGAGGTGGTAAAATAAGCGAGATGGGTAACAGGTCAAAATGGGTTAAATAATATTCACTAATCATCATTTTCCCAAGAGAATAACCAAACAATCGTACCTAAGGCATTGTATGATAAAGTTTGCTGCATAAACGAAAAAAAATTCACAATTTTGCTACATAAGTGAATAATGCATAACAATTTTGCTACATAAGTGAATAATGCAGAACAGTTTTTCTACATAGAAGAAAACAGTTTTACCACTAATGTGGAAGCAGGCTAGTGTCCTTGTTTATTTTGAGTGGGGGCCTTCTCACTTCTGGGATTAAAATTTATGATAGTATTATTTTTTCTTTTCTATTGCATCTCAAGATTAGAAATGTTGCATTAAATATATATTTGTTTTCTTTCGAAGTATCTATGAGAGATCCAAAGCCAAGTTTCTACTTAATTGGGAACACACATTTGAAAGATACCCAATCAGAGTTTTGTGAATCTGAGGCATCAGATATGGGTAGACATAGTTATGAAGGGGTTAAAAGTTTAAAAAATGAAGATATAGGCCCATTTGAATTGAGAAAGAAAGCTTTGAGTTCGGTTTCCGTGGTATTAGAAGACTTTGCACATCAAAGACCTGGGTGGCCTCTGCTTCGGGCCAATAGTGTGTTGACCCCTTCAGCAAGGGAAGCTAGAAAAATGTCAGTGGTCAAGTGGGTCATGAATCTGCCAAACCGGTCTGCACCAGGAACACCTCGGACCACTTCTTCATCTAGTACTGAAATTAGCCCAAAGAGTTCGGGTTCTGATTCAAGATCTGAATGCAGCATATTTACAAATACAAGTAATGAAAGTAACACACCAAAGAGCCATGAGTTGCCTGAAATCTTGAATCTCTTACTTAAAACTAACTCGTCTCGCTGCCAATGGATTGGGTTTGATCTACTTAAAGCCTCAACTTCTAACTTTGCATCAGGTAATCATGCATTCTAGTTCCTCTTGTTTTGTATCTTCTCAAAGATCTGTATTTGTTTGTGCATACTTTAAGAAACATGAAACTAAACAAAGTTGATCTGTGAATGATTTTGTATTTTCTAAAGTTTGAGTCTTATTTCTTGCTTAGCCAAATTCTTTATTATGAGTGCGTGCTTTCAGGAACCTAACAAACTGATCTGGGTATGTATTGGGATGTTTTACTATTTTCTAAACTCAAACCGTTTTTTTTACCGATTTTCTTGATTTTTAGTGCAAATTTCAATAAATGAACAAATCTATCAGGGAATGATTCAATATTATCTAAAGTTGTGTTTTTTCATGCTTGCTGAGTTTCTTGATTCTGATATTTCAAAAACTTGTGTTTTTGGCAGAGAATATGATAGGGAAAGGTGGTTGTCACCGTGTATATAAGGGATGTTTCCTGATGGAAAATCGGCAGCTGTCAAGATCAGAAAGTCTTCGAAAGAAGCATGGAAAGATTATATTCTAGAAATTGACATTATGACATCACTAGATCACAAAAACATCACACCACTTTTGGGGGTATGTGTGGAGGATGATAACTTAATTTCTGTTTATGATCTTGTGCCTAGAGGAAACCTAGAGGACATTTACATGGTATGTCTTCATTAAAAAGAAAAACAAATGTGTTCTTGGTAAGTTTAATTTAAATCTGTGTAATGATAATGATTCTTTTTTATTTGGCATTCAGGTGTAATGAAGGATAGATCTGTTTTAACATGGGAAATAAGATTAAATATAGCCATTGGAATTGCTGAGGCCTTGAATTATTTGCATAAAGAATGCCCAAGGCCGGTTATTCATCGTGACATCAAGTCTTCAAATGTTCTTCTCTCTGATGAATATGAACCACAGGTACGCCAAGATTTGTACAATCTTATTAATGCAGAAATATAACCTGTTTACATATGAAAAAATCATTTGTCGATATATTTGATCTTATACGATTAAAATCAGCATAATTATCTTAAAGGAAAATTGGGGCAAATTGTATATATTTAGGCATAAACATATTGTTTTCAACCACCAATCCACTATTTCCCTGCCTCTTACCTGCAATTTCGTTTCTGCAGCTGTCAGATTTTGGGCTTGCGGTATGGGGACCCACAACATTGCCATTCTTGAGTCACAGCGACGTAGTAGGGACTTTTGGGTATCTCGCTCCCGAGTATTTTATGTATGGAAAAGTTAGTGAAAAAATGGATGTTTATTCTTTCGGGGTCGTTCTTCTAGAACTCTTAACAAGAAAAAGACCCATAAGTTCGGATCCTGTTAAAGGCGAAGATAGCTTGGTTATGTGGGTGAGTATCTTGAACACATTCTTGAAATCTTGTAAACCAATTAAAGGCTTTATCTTGGTCGTCTTGGTTATAATCGTATCAAGTGTAATGTAGGCCAAACCAAAGCTAGAAAAGGGTGATCTAGCAAGCATATTGGATGTTGATTTGGACAAAGAAGTCAACAAAAGTCAAATAGTCCGAATGGCTTTAGCAGCAACACTTTGTCTCACCCGTTCAGCTAGAAGGCGTCCTACCATGAGTCAGGTTTAAACGAGTTGAAAGACCCCCAAACTGTTATTAAATGCTTTTATAGTAAATCAACATTATTTTAACTGTTTGGATTAACAAAATGTTTGCAGGTCATAAGAATACTACGAGGGGAGCATGATTTGGATGTGGGGGCAACTCCAAATGATTGGGAGGTGTCATGTTATAATGATGATCATGATGGTGATGGTGGTGATGATGACGATGATGATGAAGTTTATCCGGAATCCAATGCAGAGTCTCACTTGAGTCTGCCTTTCTTGACGTTGACGAAAAGACATGGTTTGGTAATGTGGATGTGAACCAGAAAGCCCGTCTTTCGTTAGAAGGATATTTGAGGGGAAGGTGGAGTCGATCTTCGAGTTTAGATTAGCTTTGGGGGAAATGTAAATAGTTGCTATGTATAGTTGAGAATGTATAAAAATCACCCCCAAAGCTGATTTTTATATAAATTTAAGGTAATAACAGATAATTTTATAAAAGAGTTCAGAATTGTTGAACTTTATGGAATGCTTAAAGTTTGTAAGTTTGGTTTTATATGATAAATCATATCAGAAATGAGATATCGAAGTCAGATAGTTCTAATAAACCTCATGATACTTTATGTATTTGTAATAAACCTCATGATACTTCTATGTATCTGGTATGTAGATCTAGAAATCAAACATGCAATTTTGATGTTTAAGATTTGTGGATGTATGAATCCATGAAAAAGCTGAGCCCATTTGATTTTCAAATGATTTTTATGCTTTATTGCGTTTAATGATGTATATGTTACCGTTGTTTACCTCTTATGTATCGGGAATAAGTATGGGTATGTGTGCAGACGCGTGTGTGAAACCAAAAAATTTCAAGTAATTATTCATAAGGATCATTGTATTAACTTTTAGTTGTAGATGAGTTTATCATGTTGTGAATGTCTTTAGTGATGGTTTTTGTTGGTTTTGGTATGTGAACATGGGTTTAACTCTTTGTTTATTGGTACAAAGGTTTTACACATTTAGATAAGAGGAGTCTGAGCCTTGACTCCAACTTACTACCAGGTTATAGAGTCATGGAATTGGTTATCGTTATGAAAATTTTCATGTAGGCTTCTTAGGCTTGTGATTACGAATGTTTTTTCTATAATCTTGAGACATTTTTAAATGTTTGGTATATAAATTTTAAATATGTATTCAAGATTCATATAAAAACTTAGTTATTAGCCAAAAACAAAAACAAATAACCAAAACGGTACCAATTCGGTAAAGTACCAATACCGAACCGTATCGGTGCCAAACTGATAAATTCGGTATGGTACTTAGTACCCACTTTTTCACAAATTCGATATCGGTATAATCGGTACCGGTATGGTACCAATCTCGGTGTTATTATAATAGTACCATTATCATTTTGTTTTGAGGACAAACATTGAAGCAACTATTAAGATTGTTGTTTTGTGACTTTAATATAATGATTTAAGTTATAAAAAGAAGGCTCATGCACAAAGTGTAATGTAAAGTTATATACATCAAATCACGAAACGTTTCAGTTCCCTTTAGTATCTTGAGTAAAGTGAAAACTAAATTGCACACTTGGTTCACCTCTTTCTGTTATTCACCGTATTTTATTGTTATTCATCATATTTATTAAAGATCATTTTTATAATAAAAAAACAAACAAACATAATACATACACACACATATATATACATACATACACACACACATATAAATTTGGATAACTGAAAGTTTCGAATTCGAATTTCGGATAGTGTTTTTGAAAATTTTTACATTTGTTACGAATTTAAAATTCTTGTTTATTTTGTAACACACCATATATGTTAATTGCATTGATGAGTTGTGACACATGATATATGTTGCTACTGAAATGGTGTTGGTGCCTTCTACGTAGATAATTGTAATACGTTACGATTCGCTAAATGATTTAATTAAAAACCCATCATTATTTTTTTGGGTATGATATTGTGTTTCGGTCACCAAAGTCTATGTGTTGTGTTTCCTGTTACATTGTGTGGGCAACATTTTATAATATTTAGAATATATGTATCCTTAAATGTGATATGTTTATTTTTTATCTAGTGTGTAATATAATGCCTTCAATTATTTTATTTGTGTTTTTGTTTTTATGTTACTTAATGCTCTTTTTTATAAATGAATAATGTAATGTTTTTTATGTTTTAAATATATCACTGCGAATCGTCAAGCAAACTATTAACATTTGGCCATCTCAATCTGCATAATGCATCACGTATCTTGAAACTTGCTAGTAAACTAATCACACAAGTCTATATTTTAATGTAAATGAATTAAGCAAGGTGTACAACCAAGTTACAAACTTTATTTTTGTAATTAGAACTTCTTTTCATTTTATGTGAAGTTTTTGTGATCTTTGGCGCTACTAGAATCTAAGCCAACACCAATGACACATCAACATGCGTCGTCTTTATAAGTTGGGATACGTTGTGAATATGTCTTCGTAAATAAATTTCAAAGGTTTTTGACCAAAATTCATCTAAGCCAACACCAATGACACATCAACATGCGTCGTCTTTATAAGTTGAGATACGTTGTGAATATGTCTTCGTAAATGAATTTCAAAGGTTTTTAACCAAAATTCTCTGGAGGAAAAAGTTGACATTTTTTCTAAACTTTCTGGCTTGTTGGTACACCTTATTTCATAATTACCCAAAAATTGTATTCATCCTATGCCAACAATAAATAGTAGTGTATTAAGCATCAAAGGTGATCACATAGATAAACCAAAGAACAAAAGACAGGGTACGAACCCGTCGCAACACACATATATTTCCACTAGTATAGAATGAATGTGAAAAGTTGTTGCAAAAGAGATTGATTTTTAAACATTAAGTGTACAATACAGTGAACATAATCAACCACCCCACACATAAGCAAGGACAATCGTCAAATAATAAAAACCATTGGTGGCGGACTTGACAAGAAAACATTTGATACCAGGGGATATTCTAGAAATGTAAAAAAAAAAGCGAAATGAAAATAATTTTTTTACGCTTAAAACTATATATGATGCATGTATAGAAGGATTTCATGACAAACCAAAGAGATAAGGAAAATTACGAAAATGACCAATTAATCAACTCAAATAGACTTTTGACTTTGATCCTCGCCCACCGGCCAGCAAAATTCATGAAACCTTGTCCATGTAGATTAATTTTCCCTCGCCCATGTGTCCGTATCTCGCCCACGTGTATATTGCGTATTTCAAAATATTCATAGGTGAGGGGTCCGTTAGCCTAGGCTAGGGATTTGACCCATCCCTCGCCCACGTCCACGAGGACTCTTTGTTCTAGGCGAGGGATTGGACCCACATCTCGGCCACATCACCAGCCATTTCGGCGAGGATTCCGACTACCTAGGCGAGGGGCGAGAAAACCGAGGCGAGGGGCGAGAAAACCGAGGCGAGGGATTTGAGTTGATTCTCGCCGGGTCAAATCTAACAAAAGCTGCATCAGGCACAACTATTTAGGCAAAGGGATCGGTCAATGTCGGCGAGGGATGTGTCATTCCCCTTGCCACATCAGCGAGAGCACAATTTTCGAGGTGAGGGCATATTAATGTGGACGAGAAGTATTTAAAGGAGGGATAGGGAACATGTTAGACTCCGATTGATTTAAAAAAAAACCATAAACTTTGTTTAGCATATCTTACAAAAATTGTTTAGAAAGTCTTCCAATTTTAAAAAATTATGGTGATGGAGCATGAGGTTAGTTTTTGCTTATTACTTTCTATTTCTACTATTATTTTTATTCTTTATTGTTTTTATTATATTGAAGTTTATTTTTATGTAGGGTTTTTATGCATCTAATAGTATTACTATTGAATGCAATGTAAAAGTCTTAAAACATATTTATAATAAACTAAAAGGAAATCTTGATCATCTTGTTATGTTTAACAGCACATGTTTTACAAAAATGGTAACTATGTGAATGCATTAGTAATGATGCATCACTTATTCATTTGATATTACAAACGCAATTTCATACCGAAAATACAAAATAGGTTCTTCCACTGGAGCAGATTGTCAGAAGGATCATACTTATATCCACTGGTTCATAATAGGTTCTTCCGAAGGTTAACTGGCTTCAGAAGAACAAATTCTTCTGAAGCCACTTATACTTCGGAAGAGTCTAATTCTTCTGAGGCTTGATGATCTTCAGGACTTCATACTTCGGAAGTCATTGTCTTAAACTCTTCTAAGTGTTGAAATTTGGAAGAAAGAAGACTTTGTATTTGGAAGTTAGAGTTCCTCTTCGGAAGCTCTTTCAGCTTTGACCTTCAAAAGTTCAGCTTTTGCCTTTAGAAGTTCTTCATCAGTTTCACCAAAAATGTTCTAAGTGTTTGTTTTGGTTGCATCAGCCTTACTTGATCCAACAAACTCCCCAAGGCTGATGCTACCAAAACCTCACTTGTTTCTACTTCCCAAAACATTCAGCACTAAGGAGAGAAGATGTTTATCTATCTCTTTGTTCTTTCTAGATGTAATGCTGAGAAGTCTGTACAAATCCTTTATAGATGGTACATCAAGTCTGTTGAATGATATTTACCCTTTGTTGTGACCCTCTAAAGAGAGTTAGTTGACAGAAGTTGTAGTCATACTCCCATCTAACTATAGATTCCAATTCAGGACCTTTAACCATTTGAAGAAAGGCTTTGCCTTTGATTAATGATCCTTCCTTTTCATCATTGTCTCTTAGCTTCAACTCTTCTTCAATCTTGCCCTTTTAGTTAGTTTAGCCAAATGAAGACTGCTCAGATGACTTCTGATGTGCGAAGCTACCTCGGAGTTGGAGGAATTAGAGAATGGTTTCTCTGCTAACTCAGCAATATCAAATCTGCTTAAGTGTAGCAGAGAGGAGGCATTAACCATGTTGATCTCCCCATTCTCTCTTTCCATAAAAAAGTTATGAGAAGAGTCTTTGAACCTCCATTGGACTATCTTCTTCCTAGGAACAAGAGGTTGAGATGGTAATTTGTCTTCCTTCCTAGTGTCCAGTAGAGTCACCAGCTTTCTTCTTAGCTTCTTCTTTTCTTCTTCTTCTTCTTTAAGAGAGTCAGAGTTAGTTGCCAAGAGTTTGAGGGCCTGGTCTAGTGTTTCTCTAGGCAGGTCAAGGAATTGTTCTCTTATGAGGGAACATAAGGAACCATCAATGAAGGTTACCTTGATGGACCCTTTCTCATAAGAGATATCGCTTAGTGTAGTACATTTGATGAGCTTCCTTGTAACACCCTACATTTATCCCATATCAGTCGTGGACAGGAGAGATTCCTGGTTCCTAAGGAATGTTCTGTATCTAACATCAATAATGTGTTTTGGGTGTATTAGTTGTGGATGAGAGGAAAAATCCACAGTTAAGTGTGCTCATGAGGGAGCAATCCTGGGATGGGTGACCTCCTTGGGAAGTTTCCACCCGAGCAACCAAAAGCAAATCCGTGAGCTCCTTGTGGGAAAAGCGAACAATATTGTTGATATGAGGGGTTAGGTGTTACAGAATGGTATTAGAGCCACTCCTGTGTCGTTCGGGATATGGGACGTACCTCACCGAGGATTGTGACTTCTCGGGCTCATCGAGGACGATGAGTCCAAACGTGGGTTGATTGTGACACTACATTTATCCCACATCGACCGTGGACATGAGAGATTATTGGTTCATAAGGAATATCCTGCCTCTAACATCAATAACGCATTTTGGGTGTATTGGTTATGAATGAGAGGAAAACTTCACAGTTAAGCGTGCTCAGGTGAGAGCATTCTAAGGATGGGTGACCTCCCTAGGAATTTTTCACCGGGCAACCAAAACCAAATCTATGAGCTCCTCGTGGGCAAAGCGGATAATATTGTTTGTGTGAGGGGTTGGGTGTTACATTCCTCTTGATCTCCTTATACTCTTCTAAGGTCAAAGGTTTAGAAGGTTGAGAGGATGACTTGGGTGGTGGTTGGGTAGATGATGGTTGGGTTTTAGGGAGTGTTTTGGGTTTAAGTATAAGTAGTGGAGGTGGTTGATTTGATGGAATTAGTTTGGGAGAGGGTATGCATGATGGTGTGGGCTCGGGAGTGTAAGTTCAGTGTTTGTGTAAGGCACCGTTCCTAGGACGCTCACAGCTAGTCAATCATCGCACATAATATATATATATATATATATATATAATATATATATATATATATATATATATATATATATATATATATATATATATATATATATATGTATATATAACTTTAATAAAACAAAGTAGCGGAAACATTAAAATAACTTTTCATTTCAATATAAATGCTTTTGCAAGTTAATACAACATTCGTTACAAAACATCATTTGTTCGCATTACAATGCAAAAACATTAAACAAAAGAATGCCTTCCAAAAAGAGCCAAGTAGCTGCTCTATGCCATCCTCAACAAACTTTACCTACCAACTGGAAACAAATAAAAGTTAGCGTAGCTGAGTGAGTTCTATTTTTGTAAAACTTTATATTACCTTTCGTTCATTAAAATATTTTCTTTACTATCGCATGTGCTAACACATCATACGTACATTTAGGTAATAATTATTATCTTCGTCATCATTCGTTTCGTACATTTCGCATGTTTCGCACATTTCGTACTTATCGCACTTTTCGTACATTTATTATCTTTTCACTTCTATCTAGGTCCTGTCATGTACTTAACCCCCCTCTTGAGCACAAAGCTATATCATTTAGGGTTAAGCGACAAGGAATCCATATCGCACATATCACACGTATCACACATATGAAGTAGTCACATAGACTAACTCCCCCTGTGTGTGAACCCTTAAGGGTTAGCCAAGATCGCATGCTGAAACACATAGTTGAGCTAACAACTCTCAATGAGTTGTGAACCTCCTTTCATTTGCTTGCAAGACTTTTCATTCATTATTATATTCCACTTTCATTATCTTAAATCTTTCAATTTGTTAAGATAATACTTTACGTTCATCATAATCACACCACGTAAAGTCACATCATCATATGTAATAAGAAACATATCATACATAACATAAAAAATCATCATGCATAGGCATCAGTCATACATCATCATTCAAGTCACATCATACATCACCCATCACATCATCTATGACTTCAAAAGTCAAATTACATATCCCTCGGGAACCTCCCAAGTCAAAACCTACACTTTACATTTTCCCCAAAAATCCGAATAATAATCTAAGTCTTAGGCGCATGGGCACTATTTGGGCGCATGGCCTTTCGGGCGCATGGCCTTTCAGGCGCATGGGGAACTTCTAGGCGCATGGGGAACTTCCAGGCGCATGGGCACTATTTGGACGCATGGGCAACACTTAGTTATTTTGGAAAATTTCGAGGCGCATGGGCACTATACAGGCGCATGAGTGCCTAGGCGCATGGGAACACTTAGGCGCATAGGGAACTTCCAGGCGCATGGGCACTATTTGGGCTCATGGGCGACACTTAGTTATTTTGGAAAATATCTAGGCGTATGGGCACTATGCAGGCGCATGAGTGCCTATGTGCATGAGCTTTCTAGGCGTCTAGACACTTAGTCGATTTCAGCCTAACTCTAGGCGCATGAACACTATTTGGGCGCATGACTTTGGGTGCATGAACTTTGGGCGCATGGGAACACTTAGCAGTTTAAACCGTGGGGCGCATGGGCCACTGTTTAGGCGCATGGGCAGTCAACACTTAAAGTCAATCATCATAATTTGTCCCAATCATCAAACTAACATGTTCTAAGCTTATATATTACGTTCTAAGCATCAAACAAGAACACAACATCATCATAATATCATAAACATACCCAGCATCACACCCCACCCGCAACACACACACAACATACGGGTGCAATACCCATTTTTATAAAAACTTTAACACATGTATTTCCAGCCCTAAAATCATGTAAAATTAGTAAAAAGGGGGTTCTAGAACTCACCTTAATAGCCTTTTTTTAACTTCTTCAAAACCAGTTTGCAATTGAGTTCAACCACCTAGAAACCCACCAAAACACACTCAACACACAAAAACACACATAAGCATATAATAGAGACTAAGGCCAGTTAAGAACATCTTAAAACTATGAATTCTTACCTTGAATTTGATCCTTTCTGGTTCTTCTTCAAAAGACCCGAATGCCTTCTGCTCTTGCTTTCTCTCTTTATAAAATCCGAATGAAATGATGTGTGAAGAGAGTGTGGGCGGACATGGCACCTCTATCACCAACTTTTAAACTTTTTGTCCTTTTAGACACTTTTAACCCCTTGGCTTAGGTTAAATTGCATTTCTTTCTTTTCATTCACTTTATTCTTTCTTCTTGACTATGAAAAATAACCGGGTGTTACAAGTCCACCCCCTCATATAGGTTTCGTCCCCAAAACCTGTTATTCCTCAAACAATCATGGGTAATACTGTCTCACTTCCTTCTCCGTCTCCCACGTAGACTCAGTTCCCTTCCTGTGCTTCCACTGTACATGCACAAGAGGAACCACTTTATTTCTCAACCTCTTCTCTTTACAATCAATGATCACTACTAGTTGCTCCACATAATTGAGCCATTCATCTACCTCGATATCCTCCAGTGGTACAATCATATCCTCGTCTGCTAAACACTTTCTCAGGTGAGATACATGGAATGTCAGGTGAATTTCACTTAAATCATCTGGTAACTCTAGTCTGTAGGCCACCTACCCTACTCGAGCAATGATTCGGAAAGGTCCTATGTACCTTGGGCTCAAATTGCCCCTCTTTCTGAACCGAATGATGCCCTTCCAAAGTGAGACTTTCAACATAACTCTATCACCCACCTGGATTTCAATCGGTCTACATCGTTTATCCGCATACGACTTTTGTCTATCTTTAGCTGCCTTCATAAAATCCTTGATCCTTTCTAGCTTCTCATCGTAGCCTCGACCACCTCGATGCTCCCTAACTCTTTATGGCCAATATCACCCCAACACACGGGAGTTCTACATCTCCTACCATATAGCATCTCATAAGGGGGCATACCAATGCTGGCATGATAATTGTTGTTATATGAGAACTCTGCTAACGGTAAGTGGTCATCCCAACTTCCTCCCAAATGAATGACGCATGCCCGTAGCATATCTTCCAGCGTCTAAATCGTCCTTTCCGACTGACCATCCGTCTGATGATGATAAGCCGTGCTACTATGTAACCTCGTCCCCATCGCATCGTGGAAATTCTTCCAAAATTTAGATGTAAACCGGGTGTCACGATCAGACACAATAGACACCGCACACCATGACAAGTTACAATCTTCTCGATGAAAAGATCCACCAACCTCTTAGATGAATACGTCTCCCGAATCGGTAGGAAATGAGCACTCTTTGTCAAACGATCAACTATCACCCATATAGCATCATACCCTCGCGCGGTACATGGTAGCTTCGTAATAAAATCCATGGTGATATGCTCCTACTTCCACTCTGGTATATCCAATGGTTGGATCTTTCCATATGGCTTCTGGTGCTCGCCCTTCACTTGTAAACAAATAAGGCACTTACTCACATACTCTACTACATCGCGTTTCATACCCGACCACCAATAATTCTTCTTCATATCTTGGTACATCTTTGTAGCACCGGGATGAATGGAGTATCGTGTCTTATGGGCTTCATCCATAATCTTCACATGTAGATCCCCAAATCAAGGAATCCATATCCCTCCGAATCGGGTTCTAACACCGAGTATGTTTTCACCCAACTTTGTGACTAGAGCTCTCATTCTTTCAGAGTTAAGATGATTTTCCTTTATTGCCTTATCTTGAAACTCTTTGACCTATGTCATTACATCAGAGGTCATAACCAACTGATAAGCTTTCACCCAAACCGGCTCGGGTCTCTCCTTTCGATTAAGGGCATCCGCCACCATGTTGGCTTTGCTCAGATGGGAATGGATTTCACAATCGTAATCCTTTATGAGCTCCAACCATCGCCTCTGCCTCATGTCCAAATACTTCTGCTTGAAGAAGTACTTCAAGCTCTTGTGGTCAGTGAATATGATGCACTTCGTCCCGTATAGGTAGTGCCTCCAAATCTTTAACGCGAAGACCACAGCTGCTAGCTCCAAGTCATGAGTAGGGTAATTAACCTCATGAACTATTAACTGTCGGGATGCATATGTTATAACCTTTCCTCTTTGCATCAACACATATCCCAACCCCGAGTAGGAAGCATCTGAGTAAACCACCAAATCTTTGCTTCCATCGGGTAACGACAAGACAAGAGCTTGACTTAACCTCGTCTTTAACTCCTCAAATGCCTTCTCTTGAGCTTGAACCCATACAAACTTTACATCTTTTTGGGTCAGCTTGGTTAATAGATAAGCGATCTTAGAGAAGTCTTGGATGAACCTTTTGTAATAGCCCGCCAAACCCAAGAAACTATGAATCTTGGATGGCATCTTTGGCAACTTCCATAGCATCACCACCTCCACCTTTTTCGGGTTCCCCATAATCCCCTGGAAATTCACCACGTGACCTAAGAACTAAACTTCGCGCAACTAGAATATGCACTAGGAGAACTTGGCATACAGCTTTTGCCTTCTTAATGTCTCTAAAACCTCCCGAATGTGATTGACATGCTCCTCCTTGCTCTTTGAATATATCAGGTAATCATCAATAAACACAATCACGGATTTATCCAACATTGGCCGACACACTCGATTCATTAAGTCCATAAAAGCAGCTGGTGCGTGGGTTAAACCAAAAGAGATAACGAGAAAATTGTAATGTCCATAACGTGTGCGAAAAGCTATTTTAGGAATATCCTGCTCCTTCACTTTCAACTGATGATAGCCAAATCGAAGGTCTATCCTCGAGAACCAACTGGCACCCTAAAGCTGATCAAACAGGTCATCAATCCTCGGTAAGGGGTACCGATTCTTCACCGTCAGCTTATTCAAATCACGGTAGTCTATACACATTCTCATGCTACCATATTTCTTCTTCACAAATAAGCCCAGAGCACCCCAATGAGAGATAGTCGATCTAATGAACCCCTTGTCTAGCAGCTCTTGCAATTGCTCCATTAGTAACTTCATGTCGGTCGGAGCCAACCGATACGGTGCCTTAGCAACAGGTTGGGCACCTGGTATCAAGTCAATCTGAAATTCAATCTCGCGGTCAGGTGGTACTCTTGGTAAGTCTTCGGGAAACACATCCGGAAAGTCACACACAACCAATACATCAGATAGTTGTGGTGTTGGCGTATCCACGTCCTTTACGTAGGCCAAGTAGGCGCTACATCCATGCCTCATGCACTTTCCCGCCACCGCCATCGAAATCAGTTTTGGAATAGTAGTGATCCGATCACCAAAAACCGTCACCGAACTCCCATCAGGCGCTGTCAATTGAATTATTTTCTTGTGTCACACGTTGTTCGCCTTGTAGTCTGCCAACTAATCCATTTCTAGGACTACATCGAACCCACCTAAGGTCATCATGAATTGTTTAACAGGAAACTTGTGACCTTCTAATTCTATGTCATAACCTTCTATCATCTCAGAGATACTAGTAGACTTACCTATGGTAGTTTCTACATTGAAGGGCGTGTCTAGACTCTTACTATTAATAGACAATTTCGCACAGAAAACAGCAGAAATAAAACTCTTAACCAGAATCAAATAACACAGAAGCTAGAGTTCGTTTACTAGAAACATACCTGACACAACATCAGGGTCCATCCTAGCCTCCTCCTGCGTCATCGTGAACGCTCTAGCACTCGCCCTCTGCCCTTCTCCTCCAGCCTTCTTCGCTCCCAAACTTTCAGCCCTTGCCTTCTTACAATCCCTGCTCAGATGGCCATTTTCCCCACAGTTATAACACCTTATAACTCCATAATCTCTAGCCATATGACCAGGCTTCCCACATTTGAAGTAGATGTTTGATCCCTATACATTCCCCCGAATTCTCCTTTCCGCATTTACCACATCTCTTCGATCCTGCACCGGACGTGACCACACACCGGTCATCCACCTTCGCCACCTTATTGTTTGGAGCGGCTTTGCCATGTCCAAACCGTTTCCTATTCCAGTTTCTGTCACCACCACTCTTCTTGCTCACCTTTGTCACCACCACCTCTTGCTCGTCATACAACCTTCCTGCCAAATCAACTGCCGACCTAAACATGCTCAGTCGGGCAACGATCATGTGCCTACGGATATCCGCCGGCAAGCCCTGGATGTACCTCTTTTTTTGTGATAGAGTGTCACCTGATCCGGCGCCAACCATGCCATTTCATTGAAATTGGTGGTGTATTGTTGATGTGTCATTGTTCCGGCCTCCAGCTGCAGGAACTCCATCTCCACCTTATCCATTTCCCTGTGAGGATAGAACTCCTCAATCACTACCTACTTCAACTCTGACCACTTCATTTTCCCAATCACCTTACTAACCTTAGCTTGGACAATATTATCCCACCAACACAGAGCCAAGTCCACAAACGAGTGGGCAGGAAACCTCACCTTCTGGTCCTCTCGGCACTCGCTGATATTCACTATAGCCTCGATCTCTGTCACCCACCGGTGAGCAGCATCAGTAGTGCCATTACCATCGAAAGTTGGGGGCTTGCATCTTTGAAATGCCCCGTAGTTACAGCCTCATGCCTCCTTCGGCATAGGGTCTTCTTCTTCATCCTCTTCAACAGAGAGAACCGTCTCAGTCTCTGGTTGCTCCCGTCCTCCCGAGGACCGATTCCTCTCCCTTCTATCTCCCTCTCGCACAACCTTTATCACTTCGGTCACCATAGACGGTAAGATTGTCTCCATGACCTGATGCACTTCCTCCACAACAACCTCCTTCACTGAGGCTCTCAAGTTAGCACTCTCGTCCCCGGTCTCCGGACGAGGTGTCTCGGGTTCTTCATGAACCACCTCTTCAACTCTAGGCCTTCCTCTCGTGACCCATGGTTTAGCACCACGTCCACAACGACCTCCACCACGTGAAGCCTTCGACGATCTTCCACTGGCCATCCTCTAAACACGCTATAAGATTTAAACACTAACACGGTCATTCAAGGGAATAGCTTGGTTTATGTCAAGTATTGTAAGTCCCTAATTACAGTGGCCAGTTGTGATTAGCCACTTACTTTACTCTTCATCCCCCAAGCATTTCCTATCCTGACTACATCAGTATCTAGATCTACTAAAAGCACATGGATCAAATCGCATAACATGCGCACATAATACCGGTTAACATTAAGAAAATACATGATGGCACGCAGCTACTCGGACTGGCATCCTTCCCTTTCCGTCCCATTTTCAGTTTAAGTGTAGGTTCTTTTAAAAATTTACCGTTTTACTTAAACTTTGGCTCTGATACCAACTTGTAAGGCCCCGTTCCCGGGACACTCACAACTGGTCAATCGTCGAACATAAAACACACACACACACACACACACACACACACATATATATATATATATACACACACACACACATTAACTTTAATAAAACATTGCAGTGAAAACATTAAAATAACTTTTCATTTCAATATAAATGCTTTTGCAAGTTAATAAAACATTTATTACAAAACATCGTTTGTTCGCATTACAATGCAAAAAATTAAACAAAAGAATGCCTTCCGAAAAGAGCCAAGTAGCTGCCCCGTACCATCCTCAGCAACCTTTACCTGTCAACTGGAAATACATAAAAGTCAGGATTTCTAAGTAGGTTCTAGTTTTATAAAAATTTATATAACCTTTCGTTCATTAAAATATTTTCTTTACTACTGCACATGATCACACATCATATGTACATTCAGGTAATAATTATTATCTTCATCATCATTCATTTTGTACATTTCGCACATTTTGTACTTATCATACTTTTCGTCCATTTATTATCTTTTCACTTCTATCTAGGTCCTGTCATGTACTTAACCCCCCTCTTGAGCACAAAGCTATATCATCTAGGGTTAAGCGACAAGGACCCCATATCGCACATATCGCACGTATGAAGTAGTCACATAGACTAACTCCCCTTGTGTGTAAGCCCTTACGGGTTAGCCAAGATTGCACGCTGTAAACACACAGTTGAGCTAACAACTCTCAATGAGTTGTTAACCTCTTTTCATTTGCTTGCAAGACTTTTCATTCATTCATTATATTCCACTTTCATTATCTTAAATCTTTCACTTCGTTAAGATAGTACTTTACGTTCATCATAATCACACCACGTAAAGTCACATCATCATACGTAATAAAGAACATATCATACATAACATACAAAATCATCATGCATAGGTATCAATCATACATCATCATTCAAGTCACATCATATATCGCCCATCACATCATCTATAAATTTAAAAGTCCTCTTACATATCCTCTGGGAACCTCCCAAGTCAAAGCCTACACTCTACATTTTCCCCAAAAATTAGAAAAATAATCTAAGTCTTAGGCGCATGGGCACTATTTGGGCACATGGCCTTTCAGGCGCATGGGGAACACTTAGGCGCATGGGCACTATTTGGGCGTATGGGCAACACTTAGTTATTTTGGAAAATTTCTAGGCGCATGGGGTACTTCCAGGTGCATGGGCACTATTGGGCGCATGGGCAAGACTTAGTTATTTTGGAAAATTTCTTGGCGCATGGGCACTATGCAAGCGCATGAGTTCCTAGGTGCATGAGCTTTCTGGTCATCTAGACACTTAGTCAATTTCAGCCTAACTCTAGGCGCATGAACACTATTTGGGCGCATGGGAACACTTAGCAGTTTAAACTGTTGGGCGCATGTGCCACTATTTAGGCACATGGACAGTCAACACTTAAAATCAATCATCATAATTTGTCCCAATCATTAAACTTACATGTTTTAAGCTTATATATTACGTTCTAAGTATCAAACAAGAACACAACATCATCATAATATCATAAACATACCCAAAATCACACCCCACCCGTAAACACACACACACAACATACGGGTGCTATACCCATTTTTATAAAAACTTTCACACATGTATTTCCAGCCTCAAAATCATGTAAAATTAGTAAAAAGGGGGTTCTAAAACTCACCTTAACAACCTTTACTTTTGACTTCTTCAAAACCAGTTTGCAATTAAGTTCAACCGTCTAGAAACCCACCAAAAACACACCCGAACACACAAAAACACAAATAAGCATATAACCGAGGTTAAGGCCAGTTAAGAACATCTTAAAACTGTGAATTCTTACCTTGAATTCGATCCTTTCTAGTTCTTCTTCAAAAGACCTGAATACTTTCTGCTTTTGCTTTCTCTCTCTCTAAAATCTGAATGAAATGATTTGTGAAGAGAGTGTGGGTGGCCATGCCACCTTTATCACCAAGTTTTAAACTTTTTGTCCTTTCAGACACTTTTAACCCCTTGGCTTGGGTTAAATTGCATTTCTTTCTTTTCGTTCACTTTATTCTTTCTTCTTGACTATGAAAAATAACCGGTGTTATAGGTTTGTTCGGTTTCGATGGGGAAAGGAAGAGGAGTTGGTTCTAGTTGAGCTTGTGGTTGTGGTATGGGATCAAAATTCATCCCCTGCATTCTTCTATACATCCCCTTCCTTCTTCCTAAGCGAATGTCAGCCTTGATGTCATTGACATGTTGTTGCAGGGTCTTCTTAGACATAGGGCCAGCTTGCCTGCCAGAGAAGCCATGGCCCCTGAGATAATCCTTCATCTAGGCTTTATCTCTAATCTTCTTGATAACTGCAAGTCGAGCTTCTTCTTCCTTCTTCTTCTTCTCCTTCTCCTTCAGCTTTTCCTTGGAGGCCCACATTCTCTCTTTGTTCATTTGATCTTGTTCCTTTTTTAAAAGCCACAAGACCTTGTCATTATCATGAGGAGCAAGTTCCTTAAGAGAGAATCCCTTAAAGCTTAGAAAATCTATCCTTTTATCCCTAAGCTATAGCTCAATTCCTCCTTCTTTCTCTATTCTTCCTCTTCTAAGGCCAACCTTGCTACTTCTTCTTGTTCTATCCGCAGTAGGGTTTCCTTCTCTAACTCCACCAACTCCTCAATGGTAGGTGGAGAACATCTTCACTAGCTGCACCTAGATTGACAAGTCTGTCAATAATCTCCACCTTCTCTGATTATTGATAGCCTCCTAATTGACTACAACAGCTTTGCTATTTGCATCTAATAGTTTCTCAGAGGGAAGCCTACCTTTTCCTCTAAGCTTTTCCAACCTTTCTTCCTCTTGTAGTTCTTCCATAGTCAACTTCCTTTTACCCTTAATGTGGTCAAAAGCTTTAGAGCTTGGAGGTTCTTATGCAGAGGTTTCAGGTTGGTGGGTGGTGATTTGATCTTATGATGATACTGATGTTTGATTAAGAGGTATTTTGAGAACTTCTTCACTACCTCAGATGCTAGTTCACGAATTTCATTTATGATAATTAGATCATCAAACAAAGAGTATAGTCTTTTCGTAGCTTGGATATCAGCTTCGAAAGTTTGAAATACTTCTTCCGCAGCTTTGACTTTAGCTTTGGAAGTTAGTGGCATTTCACTATTTGTCCTAACTGTTTCAATTGTTGGGCTGTCAGTTCCTATATCCCTTTCGAGTTCAATCTCAGGTTCAATGGGGACCTTAGGTTAACCAACTTCCTTGACAATGGTAGATGGTGTATTCACCTTTGAATCTCGTCAGCTCCAAAATATGCCAAAGCAACATCTGGGCTTGGTTGTTCAAGGGAGGAGCTCATCAGAAATTTGGTTATGAATCTATTCAAATCAATAAGCATCCTTGGATCAACTTGAAGGAAGACAGGGGAGGCTCAGGGAAAACAGTTGATTATTGAGCTGGATATCTTGAAGAGAGAGTAGAGAGAACTAAGCTTTGCTGCTCCATGTGTGTTTCGCTCTGAACATTCTCCCCCTTTTTGTTAGCATCATCTTTAGAAGTAGATGAGATAAAGGAGGAAGTGAGAGAGACTTGTATAGGTACATGCCTAACAGATCTCACATTCTATTTCTCAGCTAGTTGAGCAACTTGAGATTTTTATCTGAAGTTGCTGAGTGGCAAATCTATCCTCTAAAGTCTTAACCCTAGGTTCAAGGTTTGAGAATTTAGAAAGTAGGTCTTGAATGGTGAGTTGTATACTTCCCTCATATTCTTTAGAAGAATCATGGGGAGATGAGCTAACATACCTAGTATGTTCATCCTCACCACTAGATGTGGTTGCTTGGCACCCTAGTTTCCCTTGCTTAATGATGTCTCTTTCAGAGTCATCAAATGGAGAGGTTGCCATAGATTTAGTCTTAGATATGTTAGCACTGTCTTGAGGTTCCAATGAGGCACCTTCAATAGTGGTAGCTAAATCTACATGAGTCCCTTCCATACTACTGGGACTCACCTCAGTTTGGGTTTGCTGATAGGGGTTAGAAATCAGTGATCTCTCTAGGCTCAGTTGATCTATAGAGAGGTGTTATGGATCAACTTCATTTCCCTGAAGAGACATGATTTCTTTATCAATACCTATAAGAAGGTCAGTAAAGGATATGGAAGTTAAGTCTAATGACCCAGACTTTGATCAATGTTTAATGGCATTGAGCCTATGATGAGGTTGTCCCTTTTTGGCTGCTCAGGAGAGCATAGAGACTCATCCTGAGAGTTTTCAGCTTGGGTTTGGGGCTCATGGGATTGAGACTAAGTAGACTCAATACCCATATTGAGGTAAATTATGAAGGAAGGTGGGACCTCATATTGAGTGGGAGCTCATGTTTCCATTCTAGCCTTTTTGGATAGAATATGGGGAACTTGTTCAACTAAAGGAGAATGAACAAGGGTGGTATGTAACTTTGATGGGGTGATAAGGAAGACTTGGAAATGTGGTGGTTATTGATGGTGTGAGTTCATCATATGTGGGGTTAACAGAGATGTCACAAGGAGGCATTGGCTCAATCATACCTGGAAGTAGCTCAGTGTGCCTTCAAATGAAGTTGGTGGATACCCTCTTCAACAACTTGAAGATTGTCGGCCTCATGTCAAGGACAGTAAGAGTAGCTGCACAGACAAGCTTACTCTGATCCAACTCACAATTGATTATGTGCTGACTAAAGCTGGGATACATGTAAAATGTTTCCTTATGAATGTTTCCTATAAGATTGGTCAGCGCAAATCTTGAGTAGTTGAAGCGGAGGCCATTTACCAACCCGTGAACTTGGCATCCTAGTTCATAAGGAATTTGATCCCAACCCCCAGACTTATTTGACAGGCATTGAAGGACTACGTGAAGCAGGAATTTCCAGTTATAGAAGTAATTGAACTTGTACACCGTGGATCTACTCACATCACCACCATATCTCAACTGGGTATATGGGTCATCTAGGTCTGATTTGGGAAATCCCATAGGAGATCCTTCATCATAAAGGTCGAGATGCTCCCTAATGATTTGTTTGGATATGATTAATTCCTCGCCACAAATGCTTAACCTAATCCTAACTCCGTTCAGGGTTACAATCTATTTGTTCCCCCAAAACTCTGCCATTTGGTTTCAGTAAACAGTGGGGATGACAATTAGGGCGGTGTAGTAGGTTGATTGGGTAAGGAAGTGGATGATTTCAGTGAAGTGTCAGCATCCTTAAAAGAGTCAAGGAGTGCGACTTGGTTTTGTTGAGGGTTTAGTGCCATTGTTTTGCGAAAGTTACAAAGGAAATGAGGTTGATTTTGGTAGTAAAACCGAAGGTGAAGGAAACTTAGGGCTGTGAAATTGGTAAAAAGATGAAAACGATATGTTGGAAGTATTTAAATGGATGAAATGACGGATGGATAAGGCGAAATGATAGTTTAGGGTATGATGTGACAATGGCAGTAAAGTTAAATCCATTTAAAATATTCCGACATCATTAATAAAATCTTTACCTTTTTTAGAGTGGGGCCCAAAAGATTTCTGTTACATAGTAAAGCTTTCTTCCGAGTGTAAAAGCTTTTCCAAAGGTAATCTTCTTCCGAAGCTAAACTTACTTCCGAAGGTAAATTTATTCAATTTACTTCCGAGAGTAAGAAGCCCTTCCGAGTGGAGAAGCTTATTAAGTTCGGAAGTAGATTTGATATTTTATCAAATGCTTCTTCCAAGACTAAAAACACTTTGGAAGATAAGATTAACCTTGGAGGAATTATCCTTCGGAAGAGATGTATGACATCTTCCGAATTCTGAGGGTTAATTTCTCTTCGGAAGAACTTTCACTTCGAAAAAAATTGAAGAAAAACCTTTTGTAACATGGCTTAAATTGTATTGACAAGAACAAGACACAAATTTGAAAAGATTTTTTTTTTCAAATGAATAGAATAATCAATGTCTGTCATCCTGTGACACCCTACACATATCCCACATCGGCCGTGGACAGGAGATATTCCTGGTGTTGGAGCATATATTGTCATATATAGTGTGTCCATCACTTGACGAATAGTCTAGGCTTAATGTAATACACTTGATATGTTGTAAACACATGAAACTGAGTCACTCGCAGGAGCATATGCGAATGAGACTCAGTCGTATGATTGAGCCATGCAAATGGACCAGTCGTGCAACTGAGAGATGCTATTGGGCCATTCGTAAGACTGAACCATAAGTATGGTCAAGTCATACGATTGAACCATACGTATGGTCCATTCATACGATTGAACCATACAGATGGTCCAATCGTAGGAATGGGCCCAGTCACATCTGATTTGGATTGAGGCCTATAAATACCAGTTTCATTGTGTAGAAAAGGTTAAGGAGTATGCCTAGGGCCTAGGTGCTATCAGATGAGAGGGGAGATCATGCTCGATCTCCCCTTGCCAAGAGTCTTGATTCTTATGTTTAACGAGCTTGTAATCATTAGGTTTTATCAATGAAACCATTATATTCTTGTTCGTTCTATTGTTTGTCTCTTGTTTTGGTTTTTATTTCCTTCCGTCAAGAACACACTCGGATGTCACCGATCCAACGAATTCACACCTGGTTCATAAGGAATGTCTGGCCTCTAACATCAACAACTCTTTTTGGGCGTATTGGCTGTGGATGAGAGGAGAACTCCACAATTAAGTGTGCTCAGGTGGGAGCAATCTAGGGATGGGTGAGCTCCCTTGGAAGTTTTCACTCGAGCAACCAAAAGCAAATCCGTGAGCTGTTGGTGGGCAAAGCGGACAATATTGTTGATGTGAGGGAATGGGTGTTACAGAATGTATCGGAGCCACTCCTGTGTTGTTCGGGGTGTGGGACATACCTCACCAAGGATGGTGACTTCTCGTCTCATCAAGGACGATGAGTCCAAATAGGAGGTGCTTGTGACACCCTACACATATCCCACATCGGTCGTGGACAGGAGAGATTCCTGGTCCATAAGGAATGTTTGGCCTCTAACATCAACAATGCATTTTGGGCATCTGGTAGTGGATAAGAGAAGAACTCCATAGTTAAGCATGCTCAGGTGGGAGCAATTCAAGGATGGGTGACCTCCATGGGAAGTTTTCACTGGAGCAACCAAAAGCAAATCCGTGAGCTGTTCGTGGGCAAAGCGGACAATATTATTGATGTGAGGAACCGGTGTTACACATCCCAATAGGCGTAATAAGATACTTAAAACTTTGTTCATCAAATTCCTTTGATGAACTAATTAGCATATTGTTCATTTGAATCAACTTTAACTTGTTTAATTAGGTTTTCTTCATGAATATCTCTAATGAAATGGTACCTGATATCAATATGCTCTGCCTTGGAGTGTTTGACCGGATTTTCTGTAATAGAAATTGCACTCTTGTTGTCAATATGGATATGAGTCTCCACAAAATTTAAAGCATAATCTAACACCTGGTTTTGAATCCATAGCAGCTGAGCACAACAACTAGCAGCAATAACATATTCAACTTCAATAATTGATGTTGAGTCACATGATTGCTTCTTGCATTGCCATGAGATTATCCTTCCATCAAAAAGTTGACATACTCCTTATGTGGATTTCTTATTGATGTTGCAACCACTATAGTCATTATCAATTTAGCCATGAAGATTGAAGTTGTTATTCCTTGGATACCAGAGACCCAGTTTAGGTGTTCCTTTGAGAAATCTGAGGCTTCTCTTGGCAACAACTAGATGAGACACCTTTGGAGTAGCTTGATATCTTACACAGATGCAGGTTGCATACAGGATATTAGGTGTACTTGCTGTGAGATACATTAGAGATCCAATGATTGCCCTATACTAATGTTGATCAGTATCCTCCCCCTTAGAGTCAGGACAAAGATTGTGATTTTTGGGTATAGGAGTCTTTGCTGGCTTGCAATCTTTCATATCAAATCTTTCTAAAATGTCTTGAACATACTTATATTGATTGATAAAGAACCCTTCTCTTATCTATTTTGCCTGAATTCCAAGGAAAATGTCCATTTTTCTCATAAAGCTAATTTCAAATTTCTTCTTCATAATGGTCTCAAAATCCTTACACATTTGGTCATTTGATGAACCAAATATGATGTCATCAACATAGACTTGTACATGCAACATGTCTTTCCTAGACTTTCTTATGAATAAAGTCTTGTCAATGGTACCTCTAGTGTAACCATCTTTAGGAGAAACTAAGACAAAGTCTCGTACCACAAGCTAGATGCCTGGTGCAGCCCATAAAGAGCTTAATCCAATTTGCACACATAATTAGGGTGTTATGGGTCTTCAAATCCTGGAGAATGGCACACATAGACTTCCTTGTCTATATCTCAATATAGAAAGGCACACTTGACATCAAGCTAGTAGACTATAAAGTTCTTGGATGCTGCATAAGTAAGAAAGATCTTCACTGCCTCAAGTCTTTCAACAAGTGCAAAGACATCAGTGTAATCAATTCCCTCCTCTTGTATGTACCCTTGAACCACCTGTCTTACGTTGTCATTAGATGATCCTTCTACCAAGAAATTGACATCCTCATGATGTTGATTTCTTGTCAATGTTGCAGCCACCATAGTCACTATCAAAGTATCCATAGAGATTAAAATCATTGTTCCTAGGATACTAGAGACCTAGTTTAGGTCCTCCTTTGAGGTATCTGAGGATTCTCTTGGCAGCAGCTAGGTGAGACACTTTGGAGCAGCGTGATATCTTGTTCAAATGCAAGTTGCAAACATGATCTCAGGTCTACTAGCTATGAGATACATCAGAGAACCAATAATAGCCCTATACTGTTGTTGATCAGTATCCTCCCCCTCAAGGTCAGGACAAAGATTATGGTTTCTGGGTATGGGTGTCTTGGCTGTCTTACAATCTTTCATTTCAAATCTTTCTAAGATGTCATTGACATACTGGGATTGATTGATAAAGAATCCTTCATTCAATTGCTTCACCTGAATTCCAAGGAAAAAGTCCATTTTTTCCATGGAACTCATCTCAAACTTCTTCTTCATAATGCTTCAAAGTCTTTGCACATTTAGTCGTTTGAAGAACCAAAGATGATGTCATCAACATGGACTTGAAAAAGCAACATATCCTTTCCAGACTTACTTATGAAGAGAGTCTTGTCAATGGTTCCTCTAGTGTAACCATTCTTCAGAAGAAACTAAGACAAAGTCTCATACCACAGCCTAGGTGCTTGGTGTAGCCCATATAGAGCTTTATCCAATTTGCACACATAGTTAGGAAGTTATGGGTCTTCAAATCCTGGAGGCTGGCACATGTACACTTCCCTATCTATATCCCCATATAGAAAGGCGCACTTGACATCAAGTTGGTAGATAGTAAAATTCTTGGATGCAACATAAGCAAGGAAGATCCTAACTACCTCAAGTCTTGCAACATGTGCAAAGACATCAGTATAATCAATTCCTTCCTCTTGAGTGTATCCTTGAACTACCAGTCTTGCGTTGTTCTTGATAATCAAGCCTCTGTCATCTCTCTTGTTCTTGAAAACCCATTTAGTGCCTATGGGTACTTGACCAGATGGTAGCGGACATAGGTTCCAAACCATTTGTCTCTTCAATTGAAGCAACTCCTCTTGCATCGATTCAACCCAGCTACTATCTTTCAAGGCATCTTCCACCTTCTTGGGTTCCATCTAGGATAGAAAGCATGAGCACAAGCAGATGTTCCCATGATGAGTCTACCCTCTTGTTCTCACACCTTCAGAGACATCCCCTATGATGTTTTCAGTTGGATGAGTGTTATGAATCCTTAGATGAGGAATCACTTCCAGTTGCAAAGATAGATCCAGATTGGACATATTTTGTTCAAGAACTGGAACACTTTGTCCAACTATTTTTAACTAATTCAATGAAGACTGATTGAATGAATAAGAAACATCATCAATTGTTGGCTGTGAAGTAGCATTAATAGTTATCTGTTCCTTCAATATGCTACTTCCATAAGCTTGGTGTTGTGCAGGATCAGCTGATGAGTTTTGAGGGTCAACAGGTGATTCACTGGTTGAAGCTTTACTATCCCTTGAAATAGTTATACTATCAGATTTGCTAATAGTGGAAGCTTGATTTGTGGCAGCTCTTGGAAAACTTGGAAGAGGTCTAGGTAGCTCAAACAGTTGATCAGCATCAACATCATTTTCAGCACCTGTTCTAACTAAAACATTCTCACAAGATGGTTTAGAATAGTTTGGAAACAATTCTAAATCAAAATATATGATTAGGGCCATTCCCCCTAACACAAGGAGTGTGCTCATTAACAACAATATTAGATGATTCCTCAAATTGTTTATTCTTGATGTTGTAAACTCTATAAGCTTTAGAGCTAGAAGAGTATCCAACAAAGATAGCGTTATCTGACTTTTCAAAAAATTTTGCCAATTTATCCTTTGTGTTAAGTATGGTATACCTGCTGCCAAAGGACCTTAGAAAGCCAGTGAACGGTGGCCTCCTGTTCCATTACTTATAAGAGGTTTTCCATGTGGCTTAACTACAAGAACTCTATTCTGCACATAGCATGTAGTGTTGACTACCTCTTCCCAAAATGTTAGAGGTAGTTTGGAATCAGCTAACATAGTTCGAGCAGCCTCTATAAGTGTCATGTTCCTCCTCTCAGCAACACCATTTTGTTGAGGAGTTCTGGGAGCACTGTATTGTCTGGAAATCCCTTTTGAGTTATAGAATGAGTCAATAATGAAGTTCTTAAACTCAGTCCCTTGATCACTTCTAATTATCTTAATCTTGTGATCAATTTGATTTTCTATTTTAAGAATACAAGATTTTAATGTTTTGGTAGTTTCATCTTTAGATCTTAAAAAGAATACCCATGTAAATCTTGTAAAATCATCAACTATCACAAGGCAATATGATTTCCTTCCAATGCTCATTATACTTGTGGGACCAAATAGATCCATGTGCAATAAGTGTAATGGAGTGGTGATGGAGTTAACACTTGGATTTATGAGATGACTTGTGTTTCTTCTCTTTCAGGCATGCAACACAGTTATCTTTGCAGAAAAATTCCTTTTTAGGCAAACGATGTACCAAAGTTATTTTTAGCCAATTTATTCATTGTCTTAGAATTTACATGACACATACGTTTATGCCAAAGTGTTGACTCATCAGTATCAGCTTTGGAAAGAAAGCATGATACTTCACCCATTGGGGAAGCATTGTTCATATCCAGCTTGTACATATCCCCTTTTCTAGGAGATCTAAGAAGCACCAATTACGGAGGAATTTTCATCCCAGGTTTGAGGATAATGCACTCATGTTATGTGAAAAGCATTTGATCACAAAATTGAGAAACACTTGACAATTTGTGTTCAAGTTGTTTGACAAAATTGACTTTGTCAACCTTTAACTTTCCATTGGATATACTTCCTCTGCCAGAAATATATCCTCCGGCCTCACCTCCAAACTGGACAGGATCTCCATAATAATGTTGAAATTGTTGAAGTAGAGATCTGTTCCCTGTCATGTGCCTGGAGCATCCACTATCCACAATCCAGACATTGTTATTCTTGTCATATGGATGTCCCTACACACAAGATGAGATAATTAGTTTTCATTGAAGGCCCAAGCCTTTTTGGTCTTGGGTACTTCCAATGATAGAGACACAATTGAACCAAAGTGTAGATACATGTGTACCTAGTTTTGGAGCTCAAATTTAAAATGTCTTTCTTGTCGTACGTATATGTAATTGAATGGGTATGAATGAAATGTAATGTGTTTGTGATGCTTATAATGTTTAATATTTCATTGTTTATTGTGTGATAATACATATTGAATTAACTATATAGGTTTGTGGTGGTTTACATAGTTCTTAGTCAATAATGATTGAGAAACGTGCTTAAACTTAATCGTGTGAAGTACTCATGTGAATGGACCATATGCATGAATAATTCATGCTAATGAACCAGTCACACGACTAACTAGGAGACTGGATCAGTCGCACGATTGTGACATGAGATTGACTCAGTCGCACGACTGGATGTTCAGTCGTGCAAATGGATCAACCGCATGCTTTAGTCGCACGACTGAACCATGCAAATGGTTCAGTCGCACGAATGGAAAACATTAACCTATTAATACCACTTAATTCGTGGAAAAATGTAACAATTCGAATCCCTACACACATAATTGTACCCTAGCCGTCTAGAGACCCAAGAAAACCTGTTCCAAGTTCATAGATCGCAGTAAATCATCTCACAATCGTTCTTAACGTTTAGATTCATTATTAGATTGATTATACTTGCGTTCTCACTGATTGGATCGCCAATCAAGTAGGATTCTGCACTATTTGGTTTGGTATACACGTAAATCAGTTAGTACTCCATACCGAAACGGTCCTAACAAGTGGTATCAGAGCTTTGGCTCTTGATTTGCGTGTGATTCAATCGATTTTTAATAATAATATCGTTTTTCACTCAAAAACTTAATCTTTTTTGTGTCAAACAGTTTTTTCAACGTCTCTAGGTCAAAAAGTTAACGTTTTTCGGCATACGACAATTAGGGTTTGTGAGAAATTCGTGTTTTTGCGTCAAAGTGTTCAAAACCTTCATTTTCACAAAACAGAAGCCTTCAGTCGCACGATTGACTCAATCACACGAATGAACCCATTTGCACCACTCATACGCACGATTGGCTCAGTCGTTCATCCATTCGCATGACTGAAGATCATTATTCGCATGGTTCATCCGCACCTGTCCAATCGCCAGATTGAACCATCCGCATTGTTCAATCGCATGAATAGCCCAATCGCATTTCATTCGCACAAGTATAACAGTTTTGTTCTAAAATCCAAAGTAAATAAAAATGGAAGATCAGTACTTAGCGTTCACCGCAGGTAGGGATTCACGGATCCAGAATCTATTGCTTCTGGAAAATGAAGTGGGGAATCACAATAAGCCTCCTAAGCTCATAATGTTAGATGATTATGAACAATGGAAGCAAAGGTTCGAAATATACCTAAATGGAGTAGATCCTAATCTATGGGAATCAATTAAGACAAGGTATAGCATGCCGGTTGGTGCAGGTGAAGTTAAACTTACCTTAGGCGGCATGACTGATAGCCAAAAGATAAAGTACAATGTAGAGAAGAAGGTGTATGCTCTGTTAACTTAGTCAAT
The DNA here is from genome assembly GCA_025506515.1 of Flaveria trinervia. Classification (NCBI taxonomy): domain Eukaryota; kingdom Viridiplantae; phylum Streptophyta; class Magnoliopsida; order Asterales; family Asteraceae; genus Flaveria; species Flaveria trinervia. Next base: position 56,146,414 of record CM046449.1, on the reverse strand, counting down.
TCCTAAGGATATATTCCATCAGTTTTCTGAGAACAAGCAAGCAAAGAAGCTATAGGATGCTCTAGAAAAACAGTATGACGGGAATGCATCATTAAAAGATCTAAAGGCTAAGGCTTTGAAGAAGGTGTTTGATAACTTCTCGTCAATGGGTAAGGAGAGTTTGGATGACGTTATAGACCGCTTCTACCACTTAATGAGTGAGCTGCACACTCATGGGGTTGTTACGTCCATGGAAGACAAGGTGTGGAATTTTCAGATGCATTACCAGAAAAGTGGGTTTCATTTGTGTCAAACCTCAGACAGAATGATATGCTGGCAAAGTTGGATGTCAACGATTTCATTCTGAAGCTGAGAGAGGAAGAGTTGAGGATGAAGTACAGGTCTCAAAAATTTCCATATGATCAAAACCCATCCCTTTACAACTCAACTCCTCTAGCAAAAATGTCTGGAGTGCCACTTTAAACGGCATTCGTGTCAAGTTCAACCGGTCCGTCTCAAGCCACTACTTCAGGATCCGACACGTCAGGGTCGTCTTGCACCCAATATATAGCCCTAAAGCCAATGCTACAAAATTGAAAACTGAGAATCTTGGTAACATGATGTAGAGGTAGCAAAGGAGCATATGGATCTCTTAGCAGCTTTCATTCACTCCTATGACGGTCTAGTTGCAGGGAGATAGGAAACTGCCATCTGGAAGATGAAGACTATGAGCAAGTAGACGAGACTGAGCTTGAAAGAATGGATATCATGTGGGCATTGGCAAGTGCTATCCGTAGGGCAAAGAAGATTTTTAAGAAGACAAGACAGAAGCTGATTGCAACAAAGGATACAACCTTTGGTTTTGACAAAACCAAAGTTACCTGTTTTAACTATGGAGAAAATGGGCACTTCAAACGTGAATGTGTTAAGCCTAAGAAGACAGGTAATGGTAATAAATTCTCATCCTTCAGTCGTCAAGATAAACCCACAAGTAGTCCTACATCGTCAAGCAAGGATCCTAAGGCCTTGACTACTCAAGATGACAAAGGACAAGATTGGACCTTTCGATTTGTATCTCCGAGAGAATCCAACATTGCTTGTGTTGAGGGTTTGGATGACGACTCTGCAAGTGAAGGTGATATAGCAGTTGAATCCGTGATGTCAAATAATGAAGAAATTGCAAATGTGGTCGATCACTTGAATGAAGAGGGTTCAAGCACAAAATGTTCAGAATCACCGGCACCACAAGAGTCAGAATCTACTATGATGGCTGATTCAACCGAATCTTCTCAGGTATGTAGCAAAGACCAATTGTTTGATAGTCATGCTTGCATTGAATGTAATAAATTTAGAGAAAGCATAGACTCAAAATTTGCTAGCTTATTAGATCATAATGATAGCTTAGTAAATGATTTACAACTGTGCACATAAGCAAACAGGATTTTAAAACAAAATGAGCACAGTTATAAAGAGAAAATAGAACTATTAAATAAAAAACTAAGGGAAACCGAAGTTGTGGCCTTTAACCAAGCAAATGACATTAAGTTCTATTTAAACTCCCTAGAAGAAACTAAGAAACAAAAAGCAGTTTTGGAAGTCGAAGTAAACTCATTAAAACAAAAACTGCACAGTTGGACTAGTTCTTTTCACATAGTCTAGCAATTAGTGAGAGAACGCAACAATAGGGAGGGTTTGGGTTATAATGTGGTTCAACCACCACATGAGACCTTGTTGAATGCTAAGTTCAAACCAATAAATAACAACCAATCAAGGATCATGTGATGTCCACTCCTCTTGTAAGTGATCCAGATTCCACAAGTAATTCCATTGAATCTGTCACTAAACAAAAGGAGACCACTTAAAAGTCAAAAGGTAAAATGCCTATTGTTAATTTGGATGAACAGTTTAAGAAGGTTAAGGTAAGGTCTGGTTCAAATATGTCTAATTATGAACCCAAAAAGACCAAACAAGTTAACCAAACACATGCATCATGTCTAAGTCTAGATAAACAAAAGAGTAAAGATGTTAAAAAGGTTCAAACAATTAATTTTGTTAAACAAGATAAAACATCTAAACAAGAAGTAAACCCAAAAAAATTAAAGTCACACGAGTGTCACACACTTCTCCATAGAAACAGTTATACCAACATGTCGAAAGTAGATCACGTTACAACTATGGAAAGTATGGTCACATCGCGTCTAAATGTCCTTATTATCAGACACCAAAGAAGAAAGTTGAACTTCATGATCCTAAATCCAATTCTTCTAAAAGGAGTTCTCTAACCCCACCAAGAAGAATTAGTGAACATAAAGTTCAAACCATAAGCCAATCGTTTGTTTATCACAAACAGGCCTTACACAAAACTGGCTTATGGAAAGAAAATATTGTTCAATGTCTGATAATGAGAACAAGAAGACGAATGATCGTGCCTCACCCTCAAATGGACAGTGGGTGGAATTTATGATGTGTGATGCCTCTAGGTCACCTAAGCCAGCTATGGCTTAGGTCCCTAACCTCAACTAATGATTTCCTTTGAATGTGTAGGGTGTTCGCTATAGTGCTGCCACAAATACCTGGATCGTAGATAGCGGAGCATCTAGGCACATGACTAGGAACCTGACTCTCCTGTCTAACGTCAAACAAATTAAATGAGGTCAAGTTTCATTTGCTGGAAACAAAGGAGGTTACATCACCGCTCAAGGGGAAGTGGGAAACCAGAAAGTAAAGTTTGATAAGGTAAACTATGTTCAACAACTTCAAAATAATTTTGTTCCTGTATCCCAAATCTATGAGAAAGGCTTAAAGTAGTATTCGACAACAAGAAGTGCTATGTTTGAAAAAGGACTAGGTGATCCCGGAGGACCAAGTCTTAACGTCAGCTTCAAGATATAACGATCTTTATGTCTTGGATCTATCAAAGGCCTCCATAACAGATCATCAAGTTCAGTGCTTCCTGTCAAAGGCTACAGAGAAGGATTCGATCTCTTGGCATAGTAGAATCGGACACATCAATCCACGGAAGATGAACCACTTGATCCAGAATGATCTAGTGCGAGGAGTAAACGTCAAAAACTTCCAATTACTGGATTTTTGTGTCGCCTGCAAGAAAGGTAAACAGATTAAGAAGTCTCATAAGGAAAAGAAAGTTCATTCCATAGAACTGCTTCTTATGCTTCTTCACATGGATCTGTTTTGTCCAGTCAGTACAAGGAGCATCGCCGACGATATACTGTTATGTAGTTACAGATGACTACTCAAGAAACTCTTGGGTAATGTTTCTGAAATCCAAATCTGAAACATTTGAGTCATTCAAAGAGTTAGTAACTACTTTGGAATCTCTTAACAAGCTGAAGGTAAGACAAGTACGCTTAGACAATGGTACCGAGTTCAAGAATCAGTGGATGGAGGCATTCTACAAAGAAAAGGGAATTCTACATCAGTTCACATCTACCTACACTAGATGAACGGAGTTGCTGAACGGAAGAATAGAAGCTTGATAGAGACAGCTAGGAAGATGCTAGCAGACTCGAAACTGCCTATCCAATTCTGGAACGAGGGAGCAGCAAATGCATGTTACACTTTAAATCGAGTCCTGGTGGTAAAACGTCATGGTAAGACATGTTACGAGTTACTTCAACGACATAAACCAAATCTAGAGTACCTCGAACCGTTGGCGCACCTTGCACCCTTTTGAAGAAAACTCAGGAAGGAAAGTTCAGCGAGAAGGCTGAAGAAGGAATTTTCCTAGGATACAACATACCAACTAAGAGAGTTTACAATAACTCAACGGGTCAAGTAGAAGTGTGGTGTAACATGGCGTTCAGAGATACAACCACCCCCCAACTGGAAAGGACCCGTATTCTTTTTCGATTATGATGGATTCTTTAAGTCCTTCAACATCCTTCTCTACACTCCTAAATGAGTTAGCAACCAAGATGATGTATGATGTCTTAAACACACCACCCCTAGACTCAACAACATCTGGTTCACAAGGCCAGTCTTCTATAACTCAGGGGGAGCACTAGAGGTAAGTGACTCCTCTTCGGATGATGAAGAAGTGGAAAAAGTTTAGGTGGATAACGAGGAACACGTTCCTACTACTACAAGTACACACGCATCAGATGTTGATGCCTCTGACACTTCAGAACCCCATACTCCCACTGCCTCAGATACTGAAACTGTGGTTCATAATGGATAATGAGGTAGTTGTACCCACCACTCCTGGATCTCGACTAAATGTTTATCATCCTCTGGACAATGTCATAGGGGATGTACAATCGGGAGTACAGACACGAAATCAGCTATACTCAGCTAATTATGCCTCAGTCATGGAAAAAGACTACCTTCACGACGGTGCTTATTGATGTTTTGTGTCTCATTTTGAGCCAAAATATGTAAGTGACACCTTAAAATGAGGCTTGGGTGAGTGCAATGCAAGAAGAACTTCTTCAATTCAAGAAGTTAGGAGTGTGGACTCTGGTGGATAGACCTAAAGGTGCTAAGGTCATTTGCACTAAATGGGTTTTAAAATGCAAGAAGGATGACCAAGGGGTCATTATCAGAAACAAGGCTCGACTAGTAGTTCAAGGATTTCGACAAGTTGAGGGGATTGATTACAATGAAGTCTTTGCACCAGTGGCAAGAATGGAAGCCATCCATTTCTTCCTAGCCTATGTGTCATATATGAAGATTAAAGTCTATCAACTTGATATGAAGAGTGCATTTCTTCATGGTGAAATCCAAGAGACAGTGTATGTTAGTCAACCCGAGGGATTTGAGGATCCGTATCATCAGGACAAAGTTTACAAGCTAGACAAGGCTCTATACGGGCTTCCTCAAGCCCCCAGAGCATGGTATGAGAAGCTCTCGACTCATCTTGTGAAACATGGGTTTCAAAGAGGAGTGATTGACTATACATTGTTTATCAAAGAGAAGGATGGTGACTTACTGCTTGTACAGATTTATTTGTGATCACATAATCTTCGGATCCAAAAACAAGACTTGTGTAAAGAATTTGAAGCAGTAATGAAGGCAGAATTTGAAATGAGTGCCATGGGAGAAATGAAGTTTTTTCTCAGGTACAGGTGGATTAGACACCTAAGGGAATTTTCCTACATCAAAAAGTATGTAGGCGATATTCTCAGTCGGTTCGATATGGAAATGCTTTGGTAGCCGTGACTCCACTTGCTACAAACCACGATGTGGCACCCGACGAAAGTGCGATCTGGTTGATGCCACCATGTACCGAGGAATGATCAGATCTCTCATGTACCTCATCGCCTCACGACTGGATATCATGTACGCGACATGTCTATGCTCCAGATATCAGGCGAAACCAAATGTCAACCATCTCATCGGCGTTAAAAGGATATTTCGTTATCTGAAGGTACCCCAACACTCAGGTTGCGGTATCCTCATGATGATGATTTTGAGCTTACAGCGTATAATGACTCGGATTACAGTGGTTGCAAAATGAACTACAAGTCAACATCAGTAGGATATCAATTCTTTAGGAGAAGATTAGTTACTTGGCAGTGTAAGAACAAACATCGTTGTTTTTTGTCAACCTGTGAAGCTAAATATGTTACTACCGCACGTTGCTGTTCACAGATAATCTAGATTCAATAGCAAATGCAGGATTATGGTTTTCAATTTTGTAACACTCCTATTTATGTTGATAACTCTGCTGCTATTGCAGTCACTAAAATCCGGTCCAACATCCTAAAACCAAATACATCGGAATTAAATATCACTTTATACGTGATTGTTTTGAAAAAAAGCATTTGATCGATGCTGTTAAAATAATACTGATTTTCAACGCGCTGATCTCTACACAAAAGCCTTTGATAAACCACGTTTTCTATATCTGTTAGATGTCAACGGAGTTAAAAAGAAAAGTGATGTGATTTCCGACGATGACAGTACTTAGTCCGACAAGTAGATTTCAATTTTACTTTTATTTATTTTATTTCTTCGCCTATTAAAATTCTAACGCAAAACTTTTTCGGTTTTAGAATTTTAGGGGGAGAATAGGTTAAGGTAGTATTAAATTTAGTTGTTTTAATTTTAGTACATAAAAACAAGGGAGGACAGCTAGCTAAGAGAAATGAGATCGTATCTGTGATACTGATTCAATGACTATGGAAAATGATAGTACACAGGAACAAATAGTTTGGGACTTTAAAGAAGAAATTGTCTAAAATGAAAATTTGAAGTATAAGTTTGAGAAGTCTAAGCAACAATAAAAGGAAAATGATAGTAAACTAGCTACTACTAAGGAACACGGAGAAAGTAGACCTAGAGGTTGCTAGACCATTAGATGATGTGTCGGTAAATTCAACACAATAGATAAGTAGACCTCGTTGGTGATTTCAAGTTCAACTAAGCTGTTCAACAAGCGTGGGTTATCATCTTATCCCGGTTACACAATCAACAAAGTTCCAATAAGGGGTGATGAGCAAAAAACGCACAAATGTGTGCGGATGACCTTAAAATGAGCAAAGCACATGAAAAATGCAAAAAGCAATCAAGCTATAACCTATGTTGTTGGTGCGATCTGTGCAAAAAGAATAATTGCTCAAACAAGAAGATGGTTGTGTGCCTCTCTGCTATGTGGTGGCACTGACCTAAGGATAAGCATAACCTAATATTCTAGAATTCATTGTTGTTTGCGCCTCTCTGCTGTGCGGTGGCACTAACCTGAGGCTTAGCATCTCTTTGAAAGCTCTAGAATAGTTTCTTTTTGAATACTACCCCGTAGACCTTTCAAATCTCCTGAGGAACGTTGATTACCATCTAAGCATGGGATCCACAAATGCTTGTTGAAATAATTAAACTTAAATCATCACCAATCTATGTCAAAAGTCTGCGTATGGATTTAAAAGGACAAGTATATTGACAATCATAGTGGCTGCAACTCTTGAAAGTCCAAACCACTGTGTGCATCTTGTGGCACTAGTATGATTACCTAGACTTGCTAATGATTCTTGATGAAACAAAAATCTAGCATCAAAGGTTTTTGGTAACATGTCCCGAATGATCTGATTTACCTGTATGATTCCATAATGAATCGTTCCACTTATGGTCAATATAACTTGAAGCTGTCTGTTCGAGAAATAAATCTGTTAGATATCTATCTTAAGATTTCCACCTCACACAAAATTACAAAAATTATGTTTTAATTTTGTCTTTTAGTTCTAGTTGTTTCATTTGTTTAATTTTTGTCAGTTTAGCTGTTAAATGTCGAACTATGCATTGGAATTTTGTCTGAGATTTAATCATTAAAAAGGGTCAGGTCTGAGGTGACCAAATGGGTTTTCAAATGTAAAAAGGATCACGTCTGAGGTGATCAAAGGTCTCTAAGTTAAAATGGTCATGTCTGTGATGATTGAATGCTCGAAATGTTTTATCAATAGTTAAAGAGTTGTGTCAAATGGTCATAAACTCAAAATCATAAGTATGAGCCCATTCGCACGACTGGACCATGAGTATGGACTAGCCGTACGATTGGACCATACTATGAGCCCATTCGCATGACTGGACCATAAGTATGGACCACCCGTACGATTGGACCATACGTATGACCCAATTGCACGACTAACCCCACGCATGGCCCAAACGTGCGATTGGACTCATCATGAGTAAACTCACACGATTGGTTCACAAATGAACCAATCGTATGAATGTAGGTAACCGAATGACATAGTCCACGACTACATCTAGTCGCACGACTGAAGGTGATCAACTGTGCCAGTCGCACGACTGATCCTCAGTCAAACGAATCAAGTATGCATCTGGGTGAGTCACACGATTGAAGAAACCCTAGTATAAAAGGAAGGGAGTTGGTCGCAGTCATTCATCACTCCCAAATCGCCCCCAAATCACACGACTATATCGTTACGCTGCCTGATTTTCTTGTGACCATTCTAGACCACTGATTGTTGGTACTGATGATTTCTAGTGATTATACAGGTAATGTGTGATGTAATCCACTCAAATGTCCATCAATTTGTGCCCTAATGATCGAATTTAAGCCCTAACAAAACCGAGACTTAGTGTGCCTACGAAACTAATAAACCTAAGTACATTGTTTAATTAAAGGTTATTAGGTGTTATGTCGGTCATTTGCGCGACTAATGAGCCAAACCACGACGTCTAACATTAGTTTTTGCTCAAAATTTGAAATTGAATTGAACAAACAGTCTATCATGCGAATGGACACCGTGATGAACTTCAATCGCATGACTGAGCTGGACGAATGGCTCAATCACACGACTGAACCATGCGTATGAGGTCAATCGCACGACTGGTGTAAACACATGGGATATCATACGACTAATCTCAGTCGCATGCTCAGTTGTATGTATGAGCTCAATCGCACGACTATATCTCAGTCGCACAGTTCATTCGCACGACAGAACAGAAGATTTGAAGTGTAATGAATCAAAGTGTTACTCATTGACACTCACGAACATTTATTTACATTGTGTAACAGATGGCGAGTCGTTGGACTATGAGCACAAAGCATAACCTCTGTGCTCATCTGGATCCGACCTCACGGAACGCAGCTGATTTCACTGGCATTATTACGTTCTTACGGAGATCGAGGATCTTCCGTGCCATATCAACGCTGTGCACCCCATACCGTTCAGTTCATCAAGCTTTCTAGGAAAGCACTGTGGTTGATAGATCCTCAGAGCCCCACTGTATCAAGAGCTCCATTTTTGGTCAGCCTATAGAGATCACTGAGGACAATCTCATGACAGTTTTGGAGTTTTGAGACGATGCTGACTGTCCTACACAAGTTCACCCGCTGACTGTACGAGGTTTTTTTCTACGGACAAGTACTCGGGGGATATCAATACGGTGTGCTCAACAAGAGCAACTTGTGTCCCCAATTTAAGTACTTGGCCCATGTGCTGCTTAAGTGCATTGCCTCAAGGAAGGGAGGCTTCGACGAGCTGTCAGACCAGATTCAGAACGCCTATGTGGCGTTGGTGTTGAACCATCTGTTCAGCTTCTCCAGGATGATCTTCACCTACTTGGTGGAGAACATCGAGGCAAAGGGCAATGAGGGTTTTTGCGTGTACCCTTGCTTTATGCAGATGATTATTGACCAAAAGCTCCCTTCGCTGCCAAAGGAGAAGGAGGATGCCGTGGTGCTCGAGGTTATGGATGATACCACCTTGGGCAGGATGACGGTGTACAGGGGAAGCAGGTGAAACCCCCTGTCAGGCGACTGTTTGGGCATCTGGCCCGTAAGGACTATGTGCGCCGTCACGAAGAAGTGGCGCCACGATGACAAAGACTCAGACACTGAATAGATTGTGCTCCCCACTGATGAGTCTGATGATGATGACAGTGGTGATGGTGGAGACACTGGCCCCACATCCTCTAGGCCACCACTACTGATGTTACAACTCCACCACCTCATGGAGAAGTTGATACAGCTGGATTCCATCAGGATTTCTGTCCTGATGTGGAGGAGGAGGATGATGAAGAGCCATTGACTCGGACGGTGGGCAGGAAGGTGGTTGCCACCGAACGAGGGATTCAGGCATTTGGTGGACGCCCGGGCGAGTCTAGGGAGACTATGACTGATCCTACCTACACCCCAACTCGGTCCAGTATCCCAGGGGGAGCATCCTCCTTGAGGGTTCAGGAAAAAAGGATGCCTCAGCCTCATGGGATGAAGCCCAAGAGACGGAGGTACACATTGATCACAGCCTCTTCCCCTACTGCCACCACAGCTACCACCACCACCACTACCTCACCCAACATCACTACTACCACACCACCCACCAATACTACCACACCTCCACCTACCACTACCTCACCCACCACCACTACTACCACTCCACCCACTCATATACCACCACCCATATTCACTACTGCCACCACTACCACCACCAGCCACCAAGCCGGACCATTATCCCACCCATCATTCACTTCAGGATCATCTTTGCCCCCCATTAGGGTAGAGGAACAGCTGTCAGCACTCAACAGAATGGTGCTGAAGTTGTTGGCAGCTGATGAGGAGAGAGTTGCATAACTACATCAGCTTGTGGAGCTTAATGCTACCCAAGCTCAGCAGATATCTCAGCAGGCTCAGCAAATCGCCCAACTCAAGGAGCTAAATGACGAGTCAGCTAAAAGGATTGGGGAGTTGGAGACGGCAAACAAGACCATCATGCTCAGGATCAAAGGCACTAAAGATGAGTCTCTCAAGATCAGAGAGGGAGATGATGATGATGATGATGATGATGATAAGGATGATGAGGATGAGACAAACGAAGGAGGTGATGATGGAGCAGGGGAGGAAGGGGGAGATGGAGAGGAAGGGGGAGATGATGAGGAAGGAGATGATGTGGGTGCATTGGCTGCCACACAAACCAGAGAAAGACGCTCCAAGAAGTCACAGGATCAGGGAGCCTCGTCCTCAGCCCCCCAGAAGAAGAGCCCATGATTCAAGATAAAAGTAATGTTTAGATGTTTATGTAATCTTGTGTAATTGAATCATGTATTAAACTTATGTACATAATGTTTATATATATATATTTTCTATTTAACTGTCTTGATTATTGACAAATGATTGATGTGTTAAATGTTTAAATCAAGCAGATCAACAATCTCAGCAAGATTAGTATGATGTTGCTCCCTTACAGAAAATCAAGTCTCAATTCACAATAATACTTGATTTGCAAGGTATTGTCAGGAGGTTTGTGAGTTATACTCCTGAAGAAGGAGAAATAATTCATGACCTTACTGATGAGCAACTTGCGGAGATGTTCCGGCTAAATCCCAGATGAAATTGTCAAGGATGCCCCTACCATTGACGTGGCTAGGGACGATAAGCTTAATGATGTGGACGAGATAGAGATTGAAGATGCGACAGCCCAGCACTATCCAGAGTATTCTCACAGAGAGGGAAATGTAGTCCCCAATCTGGGTGACACTCTTGTTAGTAATACGTTTGAAAAACTAGATCAGATGGAGCAAGAGTTAGAGAAGAATAAGGATCAAGCCCAAGCCTCAGACGCTAATGTCAACATCAAAAAGGCTGAATGGGTGGCATGTTTTGCAAAGATCCGAGCCCAACGCACTGCTCCAAAGCCGAGTGCCTACACCAAGCTCTACAAAGTGAAGAAGCATCTAAAGGTGTCAGGAAAGATTATAGCGTGGCATATTTTGAGGATCTAAATGTCTATGCTGTCAAGAGGGGAAGGGAATAGAGTACTTCAGATTCCCACATGATCTGAAGACTCTCCCTGGTTTTGAGCTCAACAGCTGGCCAAACTAAAGTTGCTATATGCAACTCAAGAAAATGGCAGGCTGGTTTGAGCTGCATTTCAGAAATAGTACCACCCAGATGGGTCAACTTCAAACCTCAACAACCGACAAGGTACATCGGACGGTCTGAAGTTGATGCCATTACTGGAAAGCCAAAGATAGTGCTGAAGTGGAGTCCTCCGCGCACAATGTCAAGAATCCCTCTAAGGGAAATGCCACAGGACTTCACTCCACACTTTAAATGGTGGTACTATGATTGGAGAACAGGTGAAGCTATTATAGTCTTGCAAAAAGAAGGACAAATGGACACTATTCGGGTATTTGACCTAATGTGGCTAACTAACTTGTCTGCTGATGATGTATACACATTGTACAAGTGCCACTGTTTTATGATTCACAAGACATTCTACAAGCCCTCTAGTTCCAAAATGTTATAAGGCTCTGTTATGCATTTGAGATACATGATGGAGCTACAAGAGAGGAGAAGTACAAGAAGTTTGAAGAGCTGATGAAGAATCTTAGACAATAAACTAAACTAGGTCCAAGGGGGAGTTTGTAGATACATGTGTACCTAGTTTAGGAGCTCAAATGTAACAATGTCTTTCATGTCTTACCTATATGTAATTGAATGGGTCAATGAAATGTAATATGTTTGTGATGCTTATAATGTTTAATATTTCATTGTTTATTGTGTGATAACACATATTGAATTAACTACATAGGTTTGTGGTGGTTTACATAGTTCTTAGTCAATAATGATTGAGAAACGTGCTTAAACTTAATCGTGTGAAGTACTCGTGCGAATGGACCATGCTAATGGACCATACACATGAATACTTCATGCTAATGAACCAGTCACACGACTGAACCAAGAGACTGGATAAGTCGCATGATTGGACATGAGATTCACTCAGTCGCACAACTGGATGTTCAATCATGCGAATGGATCAACCGCATGCTTCAGTCGCACGACTGAACCATGCAAATGGTTCATGGCACGAATGGAAAACCCTAACCTATAAATACCACTTAATTCGTGGAAAAACATAACAATTCGAATACCTACGCACACAATCGTACCCTAGCCGTCCAGAGACCCAGAAAACCTGTTCCAAGTTCATAGATCGTAGTAAATCATCTCACAATCATTCTTAACATTTAGATTCATTCTTAGATTGATTATACTTGCGTTCTCACTGATTGGATCGCCAATCAAATAGGATTCCACACTATTTGGTTTGGTATACACGTAATTAGTTAATACTCTGTACTGAAACAGTCCTAACAGAAAGGTTAAGCATGGGGGTTCAATGGATGTCTTTGAAGAAGATGTTTGGGCTGCAACATCCTTTTTGATCTTCCAATCCATCTTTTTGATGATCATTGAGAATGAGCCTTTTGAGGCTTACACAGCATGGCATTCTTTCGAAGCTTCATACTTTTCAGAAGAATCCTTCACCACCTTTTCTTTTGAGTAGTCTTCTTCTTCTGGGGTGGTTTCAAGGGAGTTCTTTTGTTCTTTACATTTTTAACAGCTTTAGCTTCCGAAGCCATTTTCCCTTCGGAAGAAGGATTTTCTTCCGAAAGCAACCTCTATTCGGAAACTAGCTTTCCCTTTTTCATCACTTGGACCATTTGGTAGGGTCCAAATGAAAAACCTTCCCTAACTCCTTCTTTCTTAACATTAATTGCATAATATGTGCTAGCAGGATTGTAGTAACAATCTTTAGTCGTGTGGTTCTACAGACCACACATTATGCATGCAATGTTAGTCTTTTGGAATCTTGAGGATTGTTGTTTCTTGTTATTTTTCTCTTTATCAACAACCTTTCCATTCAACTTCTGATCCTTTGGTAGGACAGGAGTGTTGGTACTACACTCCTTTCCTGGGTCAGTTACCTACCACTTGGAATCCACCTGAGATGATACACCCTTTTGTTTTGGATCAATCATCAGCTTGGACTCCAACCACTTTCTTGGCAGTTCTTCTCGCAGCTTTAGCTCTGCTTCTTCTAGTTTTTGTGGTTAGGATTTGATCTTCACTGGGAGAGGTGGGTTGATTCACTTGTTCCTTCCCTGTGATAGCCTCTATTATTGCATCATTCTTCAACTCATATGAAGATGGGTCAGTAGATGGGACCTTTTGCTTTTCAATACCACATCTAGGTTGTCTTATGGACTCATAAGAATATGATGGAGAATTTCATTGGTCCCTACCCTCCTTTGTTTTGATAACAAATTTTGGAATGGGAGGATGACGCAATAATAGCTTGGATATTTTGCTCAGAAATAGCATACTTCTTGGCTTGAGCCTCAGCAGTGACAAGCTAGGCTTGAGCCTCAGACAATTTGGATACTAATCCTTTATTTGAGTCTTGTAATGTGTGTTCATGTTTTAATAGGGAAACAATTTTCTCTAACTCTTCAATTTTCTTTTGGTAGTCAGATTCAACCCTTTAAATTAGATTTCAAACATTTAAAGACTCAATATCAGATTTAGTTTCCATATTGTAGTCCTGATATAGTTTAACCTTAGCAATACATGCAGGAGTACAGAGATGTTCATATACCTTACTGTCATCTGTCCCTACCATGAGTGCTTAAGCAGGAGTCACATCCTGTACTATAAAGCTCCAATCAACTTCTTAAGCCATTGCAGCTGTCTCAGTCGACTTTCCAGTGGGCTTTGATGTAGGGATGTGTGTAGTCCTGTGGGTTCTCAGATTTGATTTGGGAGCCTTGCATTCCCTTGAAAAGTGACCAAGCTGGTTACAGTTGTAACATTTGGCCTTGGATTTGTCAAACCCAAACTTGCTGTTGGTTGGGTTCTGGGGAAATGCCTTCCAGTTCTCTTGAAGAACTTCTTTGCTCTATAGGTTAAAAGAGCCGTTTATTGGACAATGTCCTAGTACTCCACATCATCTGGACTGAAGCACTCTAGATCATCAAAGCAGTATTGAAAATCACTAGAGTGTCCACTTCCTAAGACAAAGGCACAGTTGTCCTAAGCCTTCAGCAACCATCAAGGCGTTGCTAGCAGGAAGACTTAGGGGTCTGCTTGTCTGATGGCCCTCTTGCTCTCCATCTCTAAATGATATCCATCAAGGATGCCATAAAGTTCAGTCATAGTGAGAGTGTTCAAATTCTCTATTCTCTTGATAAAGACACAGTAGAATATCCACTCATTAGGAAGAGCACTCATGAACTTTCTTGTGAGGTCTCTAAGTTCAGGAGTAATCTTCACAGACTGAAGAGAGGAAATGAGATCTATGTACCTGAAATATTGCTGACTGAGAGTCTCTCCAGCAATATAGGTGAAGTTCTCAAACTGTTGCTTCAGTGAGTCCTTCTTGGAGTCATTTGAGCTAAAGTACATTTGAGCAAGTGCATCAAATAGTTCTCTAGCTAACTTGAAATTCTCAAACCCCACCATGATGGAGTTGGGTATTGCAGCCATAAGAATTGTCATTGCATTGCTGTCAACGTCCATCTTCTTCCGATCCTCATCAGAATAGTCTTCAACAACTTTCTCTACCATGGCACCGTTTCCACCAGGTGTTGCCACCTTGGGTTTATACGGACCATTGACAATAGCATACCACATTTTGCTGTCTTGATACCTAATGAAGACTTCCATGTGTCTGCTCCATGACCTTAAGTTTTTAGGAGTAATGATGGGAGCTTTAGTCATAGTTCCCATCTCTACTTCAGACTTGTTGAGGGCCATATTTTTGAGTGAATTCTAAGGAGGAGTGAAAAACAGATTGATTTGGATGGTAAAATCTCACAATCAAGAGCCTAAAATGCTCTGATACCAATTGCAGGATCGGGTTTTCTCACTAAACACTTGGTTTTTCTCTCAAACTCACTTAAACTACACTCGGATGAATCAGAGTCTCTAATAGTTGATAATAATATAATAAGTAACAATGAACACGGAAAGATAATTTTCAAGGTACTTGCATATATTGCTTCTCAACTAAAAGTATTATAAGACTTTTACAAGCATGATGTTATGAGTTACAATGAGAAACTATATATAATACTACCTACAGGCGGATATACTTTGATACCAGCTGGAATCCTCTAACAAAAGCAAATACTACAAAGCTATTGTTTAAGTATATTAGATAAAGTCTTATCTAAGATATGATAGTCAGGACATGTCCCTGACTTATCTTTTATCACCAACTAAAGTTGGTAACTTGTACTAATATAAAAAGGTGAATAATGGAATAAAGTATGGTCAACTACATGGCCTTTTGGGAAAACACCATACAGTATCAGAGGTCTGCAGCGGAGTGTTAGAGACCATAGTTATGTCCACTGGTTCATCGTAGTGTCTTCTGAAGGTTAAATGACTTTGGAAGAGCAAGTACTTCCGAAGCCACTTATACTTCGGAAGAGGCTACTTCTTCCGAGGCTTAAGGACTTCTTCTTTTCTTCATACTTTGGAAGTTGTCTTCTAATCTTTTCTTCTTAGACTGGATCTTCGGAAGTGAGTACTTTGACTTCGAAAGTAGAGTTTGTCTTCAGAAGTTGATCTTTTACTTTGTCTTCGAAAGAACTCTACTTCCTTCGGAAGTTCCACACTTGGCTTCGGAAGCCTTTGTAAGTAGCACAAAATTTTTCTAAGCGATTGGGTTTTGGTTACACCAGCCTTCCTCTTGATCCAACATCTTTCTTATTTCTAAAAACCCAATTGGTTCCTATAGTAGTCTTGCTATGAGGAAGAGGACATGGTTCCAAACTTTCTGCCTTTTCAATTAAAGCAGCTCCTCTTGCATGGATTCAACCCAACTTCCATCCTTCAGAGCATAATCAATTTTCTTTGGCTCTATCTAGGACAAGATACAAGAGTGAAGATAAACATTTGTGTGAAGTCATTGGATCGGTAGAAATCCGAGCGTGTTCTTGATGGCAGGATAAACAACCAAAACCAAGAGACAAACAATAAACACGAACTATAATAAAATGGTTTCATTGATAAAACCTAATGATTACAAGCTCATTACAACATAAGAATCAAGACTCTTGGCAAGGGGAGATCGAGCATGATCTCCCCTCTCATCTGGCAGAACCTAGGCCCCGGGCACACTCCTTCGCCTTTTCTACACAATGAAACTAGTATTTATAGGCCTCAGCCCATATCAGATGCGACTGGGCCCATTTGTACGATTGGGCCATGCGTATGGTTCAATCGTACGACTGAACATACTTATGGTTCAGTCTTACGAATGGTCCAATTGCATCTCTCAATCGCACGACTAGTCCATTAGCATGGCTCAGTCGTACGATTGAGTCTCATTCGCATATGCTCCTGCGAATGACCCAGTTTCATGTGTTTATAACATATCAGGTGTATTACATTAAGCCTAGACTCTTTGACAAGCAACGAACACACTATATATGACAATATATGCTCCAACAAACTCCCCCTTGGATGTTGCTTACGAATTGTAATAACACCTCTTACAATCTTCAGTCAATCTTTGTTCTGGTTTCCAATAGAATCAAACGAAAAACCATATTAGCCAATGCTGCCGATCGTCAGGTTGCTACAGTATCCCTGAAAATGGATTTAGGCACAATAGCTTTCGTTTACTTTGCAAACACCATCATAGCAGCAAAATTCCTCATATGACTGATTTTTCCAGATAATGACATGAACAGTTTTCCATTGCTTCAATCTTCACACAGGCTACCTGATTAACATTAACACCTGCAGAAATCCCCCTCAAATTCAGCATATCCCAATATATAAGCGTTGTGCTCTCCTGGAGTCTTCATATGGTGTAATGGGCAAAAAGTGGAAGGTTTCAATCCACAACTGACAATCTCAAACAAATCAGCATGCACTCAGATTTATCATCAGAAACCAGCTCACATCATCACTTTCTGATTGCGTCTTCAATTTCTCTAAACATGGATTCCCTCTAACAATGAGAATCCTCTCTATGCGGATAGATATAACTTGATTGGCCCATAAATAGTCAGATGCTCCTGACTACCCCACAAAATCAGTACCAACTGCCTGCATCTTCTCTTCTCTCTTCTGTGTTCTAACTACAATCACCTATTCTGAATGTCCAACGAATAATGGGGTATCCATCGAACTTATTGACAAAAGAACCTTAAGGTGAATGTGCTTCGCTCATCCTCAAATCTGTGCAAATGGTAGTTGCAGACCCTTATTTTTGGTCTGCAACACCGTTCATTCGTATGACATGGAGTACAATTATCACATTCGTGTGAGTGGATAATACAAATGATATCTTCATGAGACTGGTCATAAGACTGGTCCAGTAGCATGACTGGTCATAAGACTGGTCCAGTAGCATGACTGGACATAAGACTGGTCTAGTAGCGACTGGTCATAAGACTCGTCCAGTCGCATTCCAATTGTACGAATGGTCCAGTCATACGAATGGTTCATTAGCATGGTCCAGGCGTACGAATGGTCATTAGCATGGTCCAGTCACACGAATGGTCCATTAGCATGGTCCAGTCGCACGAATGGTCCATTAGCATGGTCCAGTCGCACGAATGGTCCATTTGCATAGTCCAGTCGCACGAATGGTCTATTAGCATAGTCCAGTCGCACAAACGGGTCTGCACGCTGATTTTCAGATCTGCAGCCGCCAAGGATGCCAAAAACCCTAATTTGATGAATTTTACATGAACTGAAACAAAATAGACATCATTAGATTCGCAAGGGTGATAAGAAGGTGGTTTCGAGTTTGATTTAAACATAGAAACAACACACGTAAAAATATCTGATCAAAACACGAAGAACATGAAATGGGTTTAACGTCAAGGAACCTGAAAAAGATCCAGTAATGAAGAGCTTAGAATGCTAGAATGATTGTTAGATCATTCTAGCAGTAACCGTCTCTGATACCAATTGTGAAGTCGCTGGATCGGTAGACATCCGAGCGTGTTCTTGACGGAAGTATAAACAACCAAAACCAAGAGACAAACATTAAACACAAACTATAATAAAATGGTTTCATTGATAAAACCTAATGATTACAAGGTCGTTACAACATAAGAATAAGACTCTTGCCAAGGGAGATCGAGCATGATCTCCCCTCTCATCCAGCAGCACCTAGGCCCCGAGCACTCCTTCACCTTTTTTACACAATGAAACTGGTATTTATAGGCCTCAGCCCATATCAGATGTGACGAGGCCCATCTGTACGATTGGGTCATGCGTATGGTTCAATCGTATGATTGAACATACTTATGGTTTAGTGTTACGAATGGCCCAATCGTATCTCTCAGTCGCATGACTGGTCCATTAGCATGGCTCAGTCGTACGACTGAGTCTCATTCGCCTATGCTCCTGCGAATGACCCGTTTTCATGTGTTTATAACATATCAGGTGTATTACATTAAGCCTAGACTATTCGACAAGCGACGACACACTATATATGACAATATATGCTCCAACAAATTCCCCCTTGGACGTTGCTTGCGAATAGTAGATAACACCTCTTACAATCTTCAGTCAATCTTTACTCTGGTTTCCAATAGAATCAAACAAAAAACCACATTAGCCAACGATGCCGATCCGTCAGGTTGCTACAGTATACTTGAAATGAATTTAGGCACAATAGCTTTCGTTTACTTGCAGAACACCATCATAGCAGCAAAATTCCCCATATGACTGATTTTTCCAGATAACGACATGAACAGTTTTCCATTGCTGCAATCTTCACAAATGCTAACCTGATTAGCATTAACACGTGCAGAAATTCCCCCTCAAATTCAGCATATCCCAATATATAAACGGCGTGCTCTCCTGGCGTCTTCATACAGTGTATTGGGCAAAAAGTAGAAGGCTTCAATCCACAGCTGACAATCTCAAACAATCAGCATGACTCAGATTCATCATCAGAAACCAGCTCACATCATCACTTTCTGATTGCATCTTCAATTTCTCTAAACATGGATTCCCCCTAAGAATGAGAATCCTTTCTATGCAGATAGATATAAGTTGATTGGCCCATAAATAGTCAGATGCTCGTGACTACCCCACAAAATCAGCACCGACTGCCGATATATTCTCTTCTCTCTTTTGTGTTCTAACTACAATCACCTATTCTGAATGTCCAATGAATAATGGGTATCCATCGAACTTTTTTGACAAAAGAACCTCAAGGTGAATGTGCTTCGCTCATCCTCAAATCTGTGCAAACGGTAGTTCTAGACCCTTTTTTTTGGTCTACAACACCGTTCATTCGTATGACATGGAGTACAATTATCACATTCGTGTGAGTGGATAATACAAATGATATCTTCATGACATTGGTCCAATAGCATGACTGGTCATAAGACTGGTCCAGTAGCATGACTAGGCATAAGACTGTCCAGTAGCATGACTAATCATAAGACTGGTCCAGTCGCATTCCAGTCATACGAATGGTCCAGTCGTATGGTCTAGTCATACGAATGGTCCATTAGCATGGTCCAGTCGTACGAATGGTCCACTAGCATGGTCCAGTCGTACGAATGGTCCATTAGCATGGTCCATTGCACGAATGGTCCATTAGCATGGTCCAGTCGCACGAATGGTCCATTAGCATGGTCCAGTTGCATGATGGTCATTAGCATGGTCCAGTCGCATGAATGGTCCATTAGCATGGTCCATTCGCACGAATGGTCCATTAGCATGGTCCAGTCGCACGAACGGGTCTACATGTAGATTTTCAGATCTGCAGCCGCCAAGGCTGCCAAAAACCCTAATTTGATGAATTTTACGTGAACTAAAACAAAATAGACATCATCAGATTTGCAAGGGTGATAAGAACGTGGTTTAGAGTTCGATTTTAACATAGAAACAACACACATAACAAGATCTGAGCAAAACACGAAGAACACGAAGTGGGTTTAACGTCGAGGAACCTGAAATAGATCCAGAAATCAAGAGCTCAGGTTGCTAGAATGATTGTTAGATCATTCTAGTAGTAACCGGATCTGATACCAATTCTGAAGTCGCTGTATCGTTATACATCCTAGCATGTTCTTGATGGAAGTATAAACAACCAAAACCAAGAGACAAACAATAAACACAAGCTATAATAAGATGGTTTCATTGATAAAACATAATGGTTACAAGCTTTTTACACAATAAGAATCAAGACTCTTGGCAAGGGGAGATCGAGCATGATCTCCCCTCTCATCTGGCAGCACCTAGGCCCCGGGCACACTCCTTCGCCTTTTCTACACAATGAACTGGTATTTTTAGGCCTCAGCCCATATCAGATGTGACTGGGCCCATTTGTACGATTGGGCCATGCGTATGGTTCAATCGTACGACTTAACATACTTATGGTTCAGTCTTACGAATTGCCCAATACATCTCTTAGTCGCACGACTGTCCATTAGCATGGCTCAGTCGTACAACTGAGTCTCATTCGCATATGCTCCTGCGAATGAACTAGTTTCATGTGTTTATAACATATCAGGTGTATTACATTAACCTAGACTATTCGATAAGCGACAAACACACTATATATGACAATATATGCTCCAACAATTTGTTTCATAGGTTTGTCCTTTTGATCTTACCCTTGTGTTAATATCTCAAATGATGTTTGTGGTCGGGTGAGACTTGTGGATCCTTAGTTGAGGGATCACAGAAAGTTGTTGAGAGAGATCTAAATTTGAAAAATTTAGATTTGGCATTGATGTTTCTCCCACCACATCAACACACTTATCAAGAGAAACTTGATCCAATGAGTGTGTGACATCATTGATGTTTTCATCTATGGAGTGGTTATCAGCATCAAGTACTTGATTACTACACCACCCCTATTTTCTTCTGCATTTTAAGCTTCTTTTTTAGTTGTTGAGCCTCTGAGCTGGAATTTGAAGGCATCTCAGATGTATCAGTTGAATTTGTTTATTGTTGTGCTCATGTAAACCTTATTTGTAGAAGTAGTTACAACTGGACTTGAAGATGTGTAGCTTGAAGATCTTCAAAGTTCAAATGTTGGATGAGGGTCTCCTAGGGATAAAATATCTGTAGATCTTGAAACATTCTCACAGATTTGTTAAAACAGTTGGTAACTAAATCAAGATCAAATAGCCAATCGGACCAGAACCAGCCACACAGGGTGTGTGTTCATTGAAAGTCACATTGGCTGACTCTTCAATAATTCTACTTCTGAGATTGTATACTCTATAAGCCTTAGCTTGAGAAGAGTATCCAATGAAGTGTCCATCATCTGATTTCTTAGCAAATTTGGCAATTTGATCTTTGGTATTCAAATGGTGCAAGGACATCCAAATGACCTGATAAAACCAATGAAAGGTTTCCTCTTATGCCAAAGTTCATAAGGAGTCTTGCCATGAGTCTTAACCACTAAAAATCTGTTTTACACATAGCAGGCAGTGTTGACTACCTCTGCCCAAAAGGTGACGGGCAACTTAGAGTCAGACAACATGGTTCTTACAGCTTCAATCAGTGTCTTGTTTCTCCTCTCGCAACACCATTTTGTTGAGGAGTCCTGGGAGCACTGTATTGTCTTGTAATACCCTTTTCATCACAAAATGTATCAAGGATTTGGTTCTTGAATTCAGTTCCCTGATCACATCTTATAGTTTTGACCTTGTGATCATATTGATTCTCAATGTTTAAGATGAAATTCTTTAGAATCTCAGGGGTCTCATCCTTAGTTTTAAGGAAAAAGACCAAGTGAATCTTGTAAATTCATCTATGATCACCAAAAAATAAGAGGTCTTTCCAAGACTCATTACACTGGTGGGGCCAAAGAGATCCATATGTAACAAGTGTAAGTGTTTAGTGATGGAGTTTCTTTCCTTTGGCTTATGAGATACCTTATGTTGCTTCCCTTTCAGGCATGAACACAATGCTAATCACTTGTAAACTCTTTCTTTGGTATTCCAGTTACCAAATCATTCTTAATCAGTTTATCATGTTCTTAAAGTTTACATGGCACATTATTTTATTCAATAGGAAAGACTCATCACTATTAGCTTTAGATAGAAAGCATGAGACTTCTCCATAGGGAGATGTTTCTTGCAAATCCGTCTTGTACACGTTCCTTTTCCTGGGGGCTCTAAGCAAGATATGCTCATGAGGAATGACCACCCCGGGCTTGAGAACAATGCATCATGCTCAGTGAGAATCATGTTATGAATCTGATCACAAAATTGGGATACACTCAGACGATTGTACCAAGCTCCTTGACAAAGTTTACCTTATAATGCTGAGCTTACCATTTGTGACCTTGTCTCTTCCAGAAATGTAACCGCCTTTATCTCCTCCAAAAGCAACTGGCCCTCCATCAGTTCTTTCAAAGTTCTAGAGTAGTGACCTGTTGCTATCATGTGCCTGGAACATCCACTATTAATGATCCAGACATTCTTGTTTGACTTGAGCTGTTACTGCACAAAGAAAATTATTAGTTACATTTGGAAACGCTAGCCTTTTTGGTCTTGGGCTCATCAAAAGAGGTAGAAGGTAATGTAATAGTAATAGATCCTATAGTTTTGCTTTGAGGATCTTGTGCTATTGTTAAGGGAGAACTTTCAGTCACTTGGTCTTTCTTTGACTTCCACACCACCTTTAGAAGTTTGGACTTGACCAACAACACTACAGAAGCTTTTGAGACTTCAGAAGCTTTGATGACTAGACCTTCCGAAGATCCTGCAAACACTGTAGTAGACTTCAGTGCTTCGGAAGAATTCCTTTCTTTTGAGACCAAATTTTCTTCCGAAGGCAATTTTCCACTTGCCTTCTCTTTCAATCTGGAGCTTCCGAAGGAAACAGATTTCCTTTCGAAGCTAAAATCTTCTTGGAGCTCTTGGAAGTCTCTTTCTTGGTCATATGAAGAGTACCTCTTGGATTGTATGTGTTAGGACCATTTAGGTACGGAGTACTAACTGATTTACGTGTATACCAAACCAAATAGTGCGGAATCCTATTTGATTGGTGATCCAATTAGTGAAAACGCAAGTATAATCGATCTAAGAATGAATCTAAACGTTAAGAACAATTATAAGATGATTAACTGTGATCTATGAACTTCGAACAGGTTTTCTTAGGTCTTTGGACGGCTAGGGTACGATTTAGTGCGTAGGGATTCGAATTGTTTGTTTTTCCACGAATTAAGTGGTTTTTATAGGTTAGGGTTTTCCATTCGTGCGACTGAACCATTTGCATGGTTCAGTCGTACAACTGCAGCATGCGGTTGATCCATTCGCACGACTGAAGATTCAGTCGTGCGACTGAGTCAATCTCATGTTATAATCGTGTGATTGATCCAGTCTCCTAGTCAGCGTGCGACTGGTTCATTAGCATGAAGTATTCATGCGTATGGTCCATTTGCATGAGAACTTCACACGATTAAGTTTAAGAACGTTTCTCAATCATTATTGACTAAGACAGTGGCCACTTGTACAATGTGTATACATCATCAGCAGAAAACATTTTTGAATTGGAGGGCTTGTACAATGTTACGAATCATAAAACAATGGGCACTTGTACAGGTGTATACATCATCAGCAGACAAGTTTGTTAGCCACATTGGGTCAAATACCCGAATAGTATCCATTGGCTCTTTTTGCAAGACTATAATAGCTTCACCTGTTCTCCAATCATAGTACCACCACTTAAAGTATGGAGTGAAGTCCTATGGCATTCCCTTAGAGGGATTCTTGACATTGTGCGCGGAGGACTCCACTTTAGCACTATCTTTGCTTTCCAGTAATGGCATCAACTTCACACCATCTGATGTACCTTGTCAGTTGTTGAGGTTTGAAGTTGACCCACCTGGTGTGGTACTCTTTCTGCAATACAGCCTCAAACCAGCCTGACATTTTCCTTAGGTTAGCATATAGCAACTTCAGTTTGGCCAGCTGGTTTAGTTCAAAACCAGGAAGAGTCTTCAGATCATGTAGGAATCTGAAGTACTCAATTCCCTTCTCCCTCTTGATAGCATATATATTTGATCCTCAAAATATGCCATGCTATAATCTTTCTTGACACCTTCAAATGCTTCTTCACTTTGTAGAGCTTGGTGTAGGCACTCAGCTTTGGAGCAGTGCGTTGGACTCGGATCTCTGCAAAACAAGCTGCCCATTCAGCCTTTTTGATGTAACATTGTCGTCCGAGGCTTGGGCTTGATCCTTATTTTTCTCTAATTCTTGCTCCATCTGATCCAATTTTTCAAACGTATCACTAACGAGAGTGTCACCCAGATTGGGGACTACATTTCCCTCTCTGCTAGCATACTCTGGATAATGCTAGGTTGTGACGTCTTCAGTCTCTATTTTGTCCACATCATTAAGCTCGTTGTCACTAGCCACGTCAATGGTAGGTGCATCCTTGACTTTTCATCCGGATTTAGCTAGAACATCTGCGCCAGTTGCTCATCAGTAAGGTCCTGAATATTTCTCCTTCTTCAGAAGTATAACTCACAGACCTCCTGACAATCCCTTGCAAATCAAGTATCATAGTGAATTGAGACTGATTGTTGTAAGGGAGCAACATCATACTGGTCTTGCTAAGATGGTGATCTGCTTGATTTAAACATTTAACACATCAATCATTGTTAATAATCAAGACAGTTAAATAGCAAGTATATATATAGACACTAAGTACATAAGTTTAATACATGATTCAATTACACAAGATTTAAAATTACATAAACATCTAAACATTACTTTTATCTTGAATCATGTGCTCTTCTTCAGTCGGGGCTGAGGACGAGGCTCCTGATCCTGTGATTTCTTGGAGCGTCTTTCTCAACTTTGTGTGGCAGCCAATGCCACCGCATCATCTCCTTCCTCATCATCTCCTCCCTCTTCCTCTCTTGATCCATCATCACCACTTTCTTCTGTCATCCTCATCATCATCCTCATCCTCATCATCATCATCTCCCTCTCTGATCTTTAGAGGCTCATCTTTAGTTCCTTTGAGTCTGAGCATGATGGTCTTGTTTTCCGTCTCAACTCTCCAATCCTTTTTAGTTGATTGGTCATTAAGCTCCTTGAGTTGGGCGATCTGCTGAGCCTGCTAAGATTATCTGCTGAGCTTGGGTAGCATTAAGCTCTGCAAGCTGATGTAGTTGTTCAGCTCTCTCCTCATTAGCTGCCAACAGCTTCAGCACCATTTTGTTGAGTGTTGACAACTATTCCTCTACCCCAATGTGGGGCAGATATAATCCTGTAAGGAAGGATGGGTGGGATGATGGTCCCGCTTGGTGGCTATGGTGGTAGTGGTGAATATGGGTGGTGGTATGAGAGTGGGTGGAGTGGTAGTAGTGGTGGTGGTGGAGGTGTGGTAGTAAAGGTGGGTGATGTGGTAGTAGTGGTGGCGGGAGATGTAGTGGTGGTCGTGGTAGCTGTGGTGGTAGTGGGGGAAGAGGCTGTGATCAATGTCTACCTCCCTCTCTTAGGCCTCATCCCGTGGGGTTGAGCCATCCTCTTTTTCCTCGAACTCCCCCTGGGATGCTGGACCGAGCTGGGGTGTAGGTAGGATCAGTCATAGTCTCCCCAGACTCGCCCGGGCGTCCACCAACCGCCTGAATCCCTTCTTCGGTGGCAACCACCTTGCTACCCACCGTACAAGTCAATGGCTACTCATCCTCCTCCTCCCTAGGAGGACAGAAATCTTGATGGAAACCAGCTGTAGCAGCTTCTCCATAGGTGTGTGTGGGGTGTAACATCTGTAGTGGTGGCCCTAGATGGAGTGGGGCCAGAGTCTCTACCATCACCACTGTCATCATCATCTGACTCATCAGTGAGGAGCACAATCTGCTCAGTGTTTGAGTCACTGTCATTGTGGCACAACTTCCTTCGTGACGGTGCCACATAGTCCTCATGGGCCAGATGCCCGAACAGTCGCTGACAAGGGTTTTACCTGCTCCCCCTGTACACCTTCATCCTGCCCAAGGTGGTATCGTCCATCACCTCAAGCACCACAGCATCCTCCTTCTCCTTTGCAGCGAAGGGAGCTTTGGTCATGATCATCTGCATAAAGTGAGGGTACATCCAAAAGCCCTCCTTGCCCTTCGCCTTGATGTTCTCCACCAGGTAGGTGAAGATCATCCTCGAGAAGCTGAACGGATGGTTCAGCACCAATGCCACATAGGCATTCTAAATCTGGTCCGACAACTCGTCAAAGCCTCCCTTCCTTGAGGCAATGCACTTAAGCAGCACATGGGCCAAGTACCTAAATTGGGGGCATAGGTTGCTCTTGTTGAGCACTCCTGCATTGATATCCCCCGAGTACTTGGCCCGCAGAAAACAGCCTCGTACAGTCAGCGGTGAAGTCGTGTGGGACAGTCAGCATCGTTCCCAACTCTAAGACTGTCCTGAGATCGTCCTCAGTGATCTCTATATCTTGACTGAAAATGGAGTTCCTGATACAGTGGGGCTCTAAGGATTTGTCAACAACCGCGCTTTCCCATAAGCCTGCTGAACTGAACGGTATGGGGTGCAAGGACGTCGATATAGCACGAAGATCCTCGATCTTCGTAGGAACGTAATAATGCCAGAGAATTCACCTGCATTTCGTGAGGTCAGATCTAGATGAGCACAAAGTTTATGCTATGTGCTCATAGTCCAACGACTCGCCATCTGTTACACAATAGAAATAAACGTTAGTGACTGTTATGAGTACACTTTAATTCATTGGACTTGAAATCTTCTGTTCTGCCGTGCGAATGAACTGTGTGACTCAGATCTAGTCGTGCGATTGAGCTCATACCTACGACTGAGCATGTGACTAGGATTAGTCGTATGATTCCCATACGTTTACAACATCATGCATTGAGCCATTCGCCCAGCTCAGTCATGCGATTGAAGTTCAACAAGGTGTCCATTCGCATGACAGACTGTTTGTTCAATTCAAATTCAAATTTTGAGTAAAACTTAATGTTAGATGTTGTGGTTTGGCCCATTAGTTTCGCAAATGACTGACATAACACCTAATAACCTTTAATTGAACAATGTACTTAGTTTTATTAGTTTCTTATGCAAACTAAGTCTCGGTTCTATTTAGGGCTTAAAATCGATCATTCACGCATAGATTGATGGACAATTGAGTGGATTACATCGCACAGTACCTGTATAATCAATAGGAATCGTCAGTACACAATAATCAGTGGTCTAGAATGGTCAGATGAAAATCGGGCAGCGTAACGGTATAGTCGTGCGATTTGGAGGCATTTGGGAGTGATGAATGACTGCAACCGACTCCCCCTCCTTTTTTACTAGGGTTTCCTTCAGTCGTGTGGCTGAACCCAATCGCATACTTGATTCGTGCGACTGAGTATCAGTCGTGCGACTAGCACAGTCGGTCACCTTCAGTCATGCGACTAGATGTCAGTCGTGCAACTGTGTCATTCGGTCACCTCCATTCATGCGATTGGTTCATTTTGAACCAATCATGTGAGTTTACTCATGTTGATGGTCCATCGCACATCTGGGCCGTGCGTGTGTTTAGTGTGCAATTGGGCTCATACATATGGTCCAATCGTACGGCGGTCCATACTCTGGTCCAGTCATGCAATGGGCTCATAAGTATGGTCCAATCGTACGGCTGGTCCATTCATGGTCCAGTCATGCGATGGGCTCATAAGTATGGTCCAATTGTACACTGGTCCATACTTATGGTCCAGTCTTGCGAATGGGCTCATACTTATGATTTTGACTTTTGACCATTTGACACTTAACCCTTTTAACTATTGATAAAACATTTCAAGCATTCGATCATCACAAACATGACCATTTTAACTTGCGAGAACTTTTGAGCACCAAAGAATGATCCTTTTTAACATTAGAAAACCCATTTGGTCACCTCAGACATGACCCTTTTTAGTGATAATTCTTGACAGAATTCCAATGCACAGTCCGACGTTTAACAGCTAAACTGACAAAAATTAAACAAAACAACTAGAACTAAAAGACAAAAAAAAACATATTTTTTTTTGTAATTTTGTGTGAGGTGGAAATCCTAAGATAGATATCTAACAGATTTATTCTCGAACAGACAGCTTCAAGTTTTTTGACCATAAGTGAAACGATTCATTATGGAATCATTACAGGTAAATCAAATCATTCGGGACATGTTACCAAAACTTTTGATGCTAGATTCTTTTTTTCATCGAGAGTCATAGCAAGTCTAGGAAATCATACTAGTGCCACAAGATGCACACAGTGGTGTTGACTTTCAAGAGTTGTAGCCACGATGATTGTCGGTATACTTGTCCTTTAAATCCATACACAGACTTTTGACACAGACTGGTGACGATTTAAGGTCTAATTATTTTAACAAGCATTTGTGGATCCGACGCTTATATGGTAATCAACGTTCCTCAGGAGATTTTTGAGCGGTCTACAGGTACTATTCAAGAAGAACCTATTCTAGAGCTTTCAAAGAGATGCTAAGCCTCAGGTTAGTGCCACCGCACAGCAGAGAGGCGCAAACAACAATGAATTCTAGAATATTTAGGTTATGCTTATCCTCATGTTAGTGCCATCGCACAACAGAGAGGCACACAACCTATCTTCTTGTTTGAGCAATTTTATTCTTTTTGCACCAATCACACCAACAACATAGGTTATTAGCTTGATTGCTTTTGCATTTTCATGTGCTTACTTATTTTATGGTCATCCGCAAACATTTGTGGCTTTTATTTTGCTCGTCACCCCTTATTGGAACTTTGTTGATTGTGTTAACTAGGGATAAGATGATAACCCACAACTTGTTGAACAGCTTAGTTTGTACTTGAAATCACCAACGAGGTCTACAATTCTATTGTGTTGAATCTACCGACACATCATGTAATGGTCTAGCAACCTCTAGGTCTACTTTCTTCGTGTTACCTTAGTAGTAGCTAGTTTTACTATCATTTTTCCTTTTATTGTTGCTTAGACTTCTCAGACTTAAACAACGAATTTTGCATTTTAAACAATTTCTTCTTTTAAAGTCCCAAACTATTTGTTCCTGTGTACTATCATTTTCCATAGTTATTGAATTAGTATCATAGATACGATCTCATTACTTTTAGCTAGACAATCCTAATAACCTTTAATTGAACAATGTACTTAGTTTCATTAGTTTCATAGGCAAACTAAATCTCGGTTCTGTTTAGGGCTTAAAATTCGATCATTAGGGCACAGATTGATGGACATTTGAGTGGATTACATTTCACATTACCTGTATAATCAATAGGAATCGTTAGTACACAAAAGTCAGTGGTCTAGAATGGTCAAATGAAAATCGGGTAGCGTAACGGTATAGTCATGCGATTTGGGGGTGATTTGGGAGTGATGAATGACTGTGACCGACTCCCCCTCCTTTTATACTAGGGTTTCCTTCAGTCGTGCGACTAAACCCGGTCACATACTTGATTCGTGCGACTGAGTATCAATCGTGCGACTGGCACAGTCGGTCACCTTCAGTCGTGCGACTAGATGTCAGTCATGCGACTATGTCATTCGGTCACCTCCATTCATGCGATTCGTTCATTTTGTGAACCAATCATGTGAGTTTACTCATGCTGATAGTCCAATCACACGTCTGGGCAATGCGTGTGGTTTAGTCGTGTAATTGGGCTCATACGTATGGTCCAATCGTAAGGCTGGTCCATACTCATGCTCTAGTCGTGCGAATGGGCTCAGACGTATGGTCCAACCGTACGGCTAGTCCATACTCATGGTCCAGTCGTGTGTATGGGCTCATACTTATGATTTTGACTTTATGACCATTTGACACTTAACCCTTTTAACTATTAATAAAACATTTCGAGCATTCAATCATCATAGACATGACCATTTTAACTTCAAGAACTTTTGATCACCTCAGACGTGATCCTTTTTAACATTAGAAAACCTGTTTGGTCACCTCAGACATGACCCCTTTTTTAGTGATTAAATTCCCGACAAAATTCCAATGCAAATTCCGACGTTTACAGCTAAACTCTCAATAATTAAACAAATGAAACGACTAGAACTAAAAGACAAAATTAAACACATATTTTTTGTAATTTTGTGTATGGTGGAAATCCTAAGATAGATATCTAACAGATTATTTCTTGAACAGACAGTTTCAAGTTATTTTGACCATAAGTGGACGATTCATTATGGAATCATACAGGTAAATCAAATCATTCGGGAAATGTTACCAAAACCTTTTGATACTAGATTCTTGTTTTCAGCGAGAGTCATTAGCAAGTCTAGGAAATCATACTAATGCCACAAGATGCACACAGTGGTGTTGACTTTCAAGAGTTGAAACCACAATGATTGTCAGTATACTGTCCTCTTAAATCCATACACAGACTTTTAACATAGATTGGTGATGATTTAAGGTTTAATTATTTAAACAAGCATTTGTGGATCCCACGCTTATATGATAATCAACGTTCCTCAGGAGATTTTTGAGCGGTCTACGGGTAGTATTCAAGAAGAACCTATTCTAGAGCTTTCAAATAGATGCTAAGCCCAGGTCAGTGCCACCGCACAGCTGAGAGGTGCAAACAACAATGAATTCTAGAATATTTAGGTTATGCTTATCCTCAGGTCAGTGCCACCGCACAGCAGAGAGGCACACAACCTATCTTCTTGTTTGAGCAATTTTATTCATTCTGCACATATTGCACCAACAACATAGGTTATTAGCTTGATTGCATTTTGCATTTTTCATGTGCTTTGCTCATTTTATGGTCATCCGCACACATTTGTGGCATTTATTTTCCTCGTCACCCTTATGGAACTTTGTTGATTGTGTTAACCAGGGATAAGATGATAATCCACAGCTTGTTGAACAACTTAGTTTGTACTTGAAATCACCAACGAGTCTACTTATCTATTGTGTTGAATCTACCAACACATCTGTTGGAGCACATATTGTCATATTTAGTGTGACTGTCGCTTGTCGAATAGTCTAGGCTTAATGTAATACACCTGATATGTTGTAAACACATGAAACTGGGTCATTTGCAGGGGCATATGCGAATGAGACTCAGTCGTACGACTGAGCCATGCTAATGGACCAGTCGTGCGACTGAGAGATGCGATTGGGCCATTCGTAATACTGAACCATAAGTATGTTCAGTCGTACGATTGAACCATACGCATGGCCCAATCGTACAAATAGGCCCAGTTGCATCTGATATGGGCTAAGGCCTATAAATACCAGTTTCATTGTGTAGAGGGAGAGGAGTTTTCCCGGGGCCTAGGTGCTGCCGGATGAGAGGGGAGATCATGCTCGATCTCCCCTTGCCAAGAGTCTTGATTCTTAAATTCCCGACATAATTCCAATGCGCAGTCCGACGTTTAACAGCTAAACTGACAAAAATTAAACAAATGAAACAACTAGAACTAAAAGACAAAATTAAAACATATTTTTTTTGTAATTTTGTGTGAGGTGGAAATCCTAAGATAGATATCTAACAGATTTATTTCTCGAATAGACAACTTCAAGTTATTTTGACCATAAGTGGAACGATTCAATATGGAATCATACAGGTAAATCAAATCATTCAGGACATGTTACCAAAACCTTTTGATGCTAGATTCTTGTTTTTATCGAGAGTCATTAGCAAGTCTAGGAAATCATACTAGTGCCACAAGATGCACATAGTGGTGTTGACTTTCAAGAGTTGCAGCCACGATCATTGTTAGTATACTTGTCCTCTTAAATCCATACACAGACTTTTGACATAGATTGGTGATGATTTAAGGTTTAATTATTTCAACAAGCATTTGTTGATTCCACGCTTATATGGTAATCAACGTTCCTCAGAAGATTTTTGAGCGGTCTACGGTAGTATTCAAGAAGAACCTATTCTAGAGCTTTCAAGAGATGCTAAGCCTCAGGTCAGTGCCACCACACAGCAGAGAGGCGCAAACAACAATGAATTCTAGAATATTTAGGTTATGCTTATCCTCAGGTTAGTGCCACCGCACAGCAGAGAGGCACACAACCTATCTTCTTGTTTGAGCAATTATTCTTTTTGCATAGATCGCACCAACAACATAGGTTATTAGCTTGATTGCATTTTGCATTTTGTATGTGCTTTGCTCATTTTATGGTCATCCGCACACATTTGTGGCATTTATTTTGCTCGTCACCCCTTATTGGAACTTTGTTGATTGTGTTAACCAGGGATAATATGATAACCCACAGCTTGTTAAATAGATTAGTTTGTACTTGAAATCACTAACGAGGTCTACTTATCTATTATGTTGAATCTACCGACACATCATCTAATGGTCTAGCAACCTCTAGGTCTACTTTCTTCGTGTTACCTTAGTAGTAGCTAGTTTTACGATCATTTTTCCTTTTGTTGTTGCTTAGACTTCTCAGACTTATACTGCGAATTTTGCATTTTAAATAATTTCTTCTTTTAAAGTCCCAAACTATTTGTTCCTGTGTACTATCATTTTCCATAGTTATTGAATCAGTATCACAGATACGATCTCATTGCTTTTAGCTAGATTGTCCTCCTACCTCGTTTTTTTGTACTGATATAAAAACTACTAATTTAATACTACCTAAACTTATTCTCCCCCTAAATTCTAAAACCGAAAAGTTTTTCGTTTAGAATTTAATAGGCGAAAAAATAAAATAAAATAAAAAATAAAAGTAAAAATGAAATCTACTTGTCGGACTAAGTACTGTCATCGTCGGAAATCACATCACTTTTCTTTTTAACGCTGTTGACCTCTAACAGATATAGAAATTGTGGTTTATCAAAGGCTATTGTGTAGAGATCAGCGCGTTGAAAATCCATATTTATTTTAACAACATCAATCAAATACTTTTCAAAACAATCACGTATAAAGTGACATTTAATTCCGATGTGTTTGGTTTTAGGATGTTGGACCGGATTTTTAGTGACGGCAAAACAGCAGAGTTATCAACATAAATAGGAGTGTTAGAAATTGCAAACCGTATCTCATGAATCCAGATGATCTGTGAACAGCAATTGCAGCAGCAACATATTCAGCTTCACAGGTTGACAAGGCAACCGATGTCTGCTTCTTACACTGCCAGGACCTAATTCTCCCAAAGAATTGACATCATGCTGATGTTGAATGTAGTTATTTAGCAATGCCAAATCGAGTCACTATACGTTGTAAGATCGAAATCATCATCATGAGGATACCACAACCAGAGTGTGTGGGCTACCCTTCGAAACATAATATCTTAACGCGATAGATGGTTGACCTTTGTTTCGACTGATATTGGAGCATAGCACGTCGCGTACATTGATATCCGGTCGTGAGGCCGGGATGGTACATTGAGAGATCAGATCATTCCTCGGTACTGTGGCATCAACTAGATCACAAGTTTCGTCGGGTGCCAACATCGTGGGTTAGAAAGTGGAGTCCCGGTTGACGAAGAATTCTCCATATCGAACGGCCTGCGAATATCGCTAAACTTGGTTTTGATGTAGGAAAATTCCCTTAGGTGTCTAATCCACCTAAACCCGAGAAAGAAACTTCATTTCTCCCTGGCACTCATCTCAACTTCTGCCGTCAATACTGCTTCAAATTTATTTTACACAAGTCTTCATTTTTAGATCCGAAGATTATGTCATCAACATAGATTGTACAAGCAGTAAGTCACTATCTGTGATACATGTATGTCCCTAGATCATGATATGTGATGTAATAGATCTTGTTTGGTATGATTGATGAAATGATATTGATTTTTGTTAGTTATAATGTTTAATGTTTCATTAATGAGTCGACATTGAATTGGTTAATTAGGTTAGTGATTGCTTGAATGATTACACATAATGTTTATTAATTAATACATTCAAACTTAACATAATGAAGTTCTCATGCGAATGGCTCATGCGAATGAACCATACGCATGAATAACTTCACACGATTGACTCAGTCGCACGACTGAACCAGGAGACTGGATCAGTCGTACGATTGTAACATAAGATTGGCTCAGTCGCACGACTGAACACTCAGTCGTACGAATGAATCAACCGCATGGTTCAATCGCACGACTGAACCATACTAATGGTTCAGTCGCACGATTGAATAAACCAACCTATAAATACAACTCAATTCGTGAAAAAAGGGGACTCGATCAATTACGATTCCAGACGTACCCTAGCCGTCCAGAAACCTCCAATTCGTTCTCCAAGTTCATAGAACACATTAGATCGATTCCCAATCGATTTCTAACGTTAGTTTCAATTCTTGATTGATTCTTCGTGTGTTCTCACTGATTGGATCGCCAATCAAATAGGATTCCGCACTATTTGATCTGGTTTACACGTTAATCTCTAGGTATTTCGGTCAAATACCAGGTCCTAACAAGTGGTATCAGAGCATTGGCTCTTGATTAAGTGTGATTCAATCAAGATTGATAAAAAGTTTGTGTTTTTGCACTAAAAACGCAATCTTTTGTGTCAAAAGTGATCTTGGACGTTCCCTGCTCATCAAAGTTTGGTTTCTACGGACTTAGGCAATTCAACCTTGCGAAAGTTCGAATTTTTACGGCTAAAACACGTTTAACCTAGAAATTTTCGCATAACAGCAGCTTCAGTCGCACGAGTGAGCCATTCGCACGACTGGACTCATTCGCATTGCTCAGTCGCACGATTGGACATAGTCGTATCTCCATTCGTACGATTGAACCGTTCGGTCGCACGGTTCATACGCATCAGATTCATTCGCACGACTGAGCTAATCACTTAGTTCAGCCGCACGATTGAACCAGTCGTAGAGTTCATACGCACGACTGAGTGTTCATACGCACGCCTAGTCCATTCGCACCCTTCAGTCGGCCGAGTGAAAATTGCTTATTAGACTTAAAGTTATTTACAATGGAAGATCAAATGTCAGCCTTTACTGCTGGGAAGGACTCTAGGATCCAGAACCTGCTGCTACTTGAGAGTGAGGTGGGTAATCATAATAACCACCAAAGCTTTTAACGTTAGATGAGTTTCCCCACTGGAAACAACGTTTTGAGATCTACCTCAATGGAGTGGATCCGAATCTATGGGAGGCCATCGAGATTGGATATAGTACACCGGTGGGAGCCGATGGAGTAAAGTTAACCTTAGGAGGGATGACAGACGCGCAGAAAGTCAAATATAATGCAGAGAAGAGGGTCTATGCATTGATTACACAGTCTATCCCTAAAGAGATATTCCACCAGTACTCAGAGAATAAGCAGTCCAAGAAACTATGGGATGAGCTAGAGAAGAGGTACGACGGAATGCCTCGTTGAAGGCAATCAAGGCTAAGGAGTTAAAGAAGGAATTCGACAACTTCTCATCGATGGGAAACGAGAGTTTGGACGATGTTATAGATAGATTCTACCATCTGATGAGTGAACTGCATACACATGGAGTGGCTACTACCATGGAAGAGAAAGTTAATAATTTTGCAGACGGATTGCCTGAAAAATGGGTTTCATTCGTGTCTAATCTTAGACAGAATGGAATGCTGTCAAAACTGGATATTAATGACTTCATTCTTAAGTTACGAGAAGAATCACTTAGAATGAAGTACAGAGCTCAGAAGTCTACGTACAATCAAAATCCAGCTTTATACAATGCACGCCTCAAGCTAAGACATCTGGAGCACCCCTCCAGACTGCATTTGTGTCTAGCTCATCGAGTCCTACACATGCACCTGCTTCAGGTTCAGAAACGTCAGGGTCTTCTTGTACCCAATACATTGGATCTGAAGCGAATGCTACTAGACTGAAGACCGAGAACCTCGGTAATGTGACTGTGGAAGTAGCTCGAGAGCACATGGATCTATTGGCAGCAATGGTCCATTCCTATGATGAACTTGTTGCTGGAAAGATTGGAAACTGCCATCTGGCAGACGAGGACTACGAGCAGGTGGACGAAATGGAGCTTGAGAGAATGGACATAATGTGGGCCCAAGTTTGTGAAAAAGACTGGACAGAACTTGGTTGCTACTAAGAATACCACCTTTGGCTTCGACAAGAGTAAAGTGACCTGCTTTAACTGTGATGAAAAGGGGCACTTCAAGAGAGAATGTGTGAAGCCAAAGAAGACTGGGAACGGGAACCCGTTCTCATCCTTCACTCGTCTAGACAAGAAAACTACCAGTTCTACTTCCTCAAACAAGGACTCAAAAGCCTTGACTGCTCATGATGATGAAGGACAGGATTGGAGCTTTAGGTTTGTCTCACCAGGGGAATCAAACATTGCAAATGTAGAAGATATTGACAGTGATTTCGCTAGTGAAGGAGATCTAGCAGTTGAGATAGCAATGTCACATAGTGAAGAAACAACTACAACCGAGGTCAGTTACAAGCCAAAAGTGTAGACTACCATGTCAGAGACAGAAAAGACAGAAGCAAAAGAATCAGAATCATCTGATACTGCATTGATGGCAAACGCTTCTGAATCAGCTCAGGTAAGTACTACTGACACAATGTTTAATAATCATGCTTGTTCTGATTGTGATGCCTTTAGGAATAGCATAGATGCTAAATTTGCTAGGTTATTAGATCATAATGATAACTTGATAAAAGATTTGCATCTATGCACTAAGGCTAATAGGGTATTAAAACAAAATGAGCTCAGTTATAAAGAAAAGATAGACCTTTTGACTAAACAGCTTAGGGAAACCGAAGTAGTTGCCTTTAATCAAGCTAATGACATTAGGTATTATCTAAACTCCCTAGAAGACACTAAGAAGCAAAAGGCAGTTCTAGAAGTAGAAGTAAATTCACTAAAACAGAAACTGCATAGTTGGACTAGTTCGTCGCACATAGTCCAACACTTAGTGAAAGAAAGGAACAACGGGGAGGGACTGGGTTATAAAGTGGTTCCGCCACCACCTGAGACTTTGATGAACACTAAAACTAGACCTTTAAATAGTAATCCCATCAAGGATCATGTAGTGTCTACTCCTCTTGTTAGTGATCCAGATTCCTTATGTTCATCTATTGACACTGGAAACAAACAAAAGGAGACCACTTCAAAGGCAAAGGGTAAATTGCCTTGTGTTAATCTGGAAAAGGAATTTGAAAAGGTTAACTTAAAGTCAGGTTCAAACAAAGTCAAATCAGAACCAAAAAGGGCTTTAAGGATAATCTTTCACATACTTCAAGTCAAAGACCAATTAACCAAAAAGAAAAGGATGTCAAACAGGTTAAATCAGTTAATTTTGTTAAACCAGTAAACACATCAAAAGAACCAGAGTCAAAACCTAAAGTGAGTGATGTTACTAGAGTGTCACACACGTCTCCACAAAGAAAGTTTAATCATAAAGTTGATAGCAGGGCGTGCTACAACTGTGGAGAATGTGGACACATTGCTTCCTACTGTCCTTATTATCAGACACCTAGGAAGAAGATTGAACTTCAGGACTCAAAACCTAAGTCTTCTAAGAGGAGCTCTTTAACTCCACCTAGAAGAACTAGTGAACAGAAAGTTCAATCCGTTAGCCAGTCGACTTTTATCACAAACAGGCATTGCACAAATCTGGCTTATGGAAAGAGAAGTCAATCTATGTCTGATAATGATGACAAGAAGGAACCTGAGCTACCCTCACCTTCTAAGGGTCAATGGGTTGAATTTCTGATGTGTGATGCCTCTGGGAAACCCAAGCCAGTAAAGGCTTGGGTTCCTAACCTAAACTAATCCTTTACCTTGTATGTGCAGGTTGTTCAATACAGTGCTGAAACTAACACGTGGATAGTAGACAGCGGAGCATCCAGGCACATGACAGGAAACAGAGCTCTTTTATCAAATGTCAAACAAATAAAAGGAGGGCATGTTTCGTTTGCTGGAAACAAGGGAGGATATATCACAGCTCAGGGAGAAGTTGGAAATCAGAAAGTTAAGTTTGATAGGGTGAACTATGTCCAGCAACTTCAAAACAACTTACTCTCTGTTTCTCAAATATGTGATAAGGAATTTAAAGTCATCTTCGACAACAAGAAGTGTTACGTACTGAAGAAAGACTACGTGATCCCAGAGGACCAAGTTTTGATGACTGCTTCAAGATATAAAGATCTTTATGTCTTGGATCTGTCAACAGCTTCTACAATGGATCATGAGGTTCAGTGTTTTCTATCCAAAGCTACTGAAAAAGACTCCATCTCCTGGCATAGGAGAATGGGACACATCAGTCAAAGGAAGATGAATCACTTGATTCAGAAGGATCTGGTGAGAGGTGTAAATGTCAAGAACTTTCAGCTTCCTGATTTCTGTATAGCTTGCAAGAAAGGTAAACAGACAAAGAAGTCTCATAAGGAAAAGAAAGTTAATTCAATAGAACTTCCTCTTGAACTTCTACACATGGATCTGTTCGGTCCAGTCAGTACAAAGAGCATTGCAGGCGACTTGTACTGTTTTGTGGTCACC
Source organism: Flaveria trinervia (assembly GCA_025506515.1). NCBI lineage: Eukaryota > Viridiplantae > Streptophyta > Magnoliopsida > Asterales > Asteraceae > Flaveria > Flaveria trinervia. The sequence continues at coordinate 56,107,781 of CM046449.1, read as the reverse complement.
GATGACTACTCAAGGTTCACTTGGGTAATGTTTCTGAAATCCAAATCAGAAACATTTGAATCATTCAAGGAGTTGGTAACCACACTGGAATCTCTCTACAAGCTGAAAGTTAGACAAGTACGCTCAGACAACGGAACGGAATTCAAGAACCATTGGATGGAGGAATACTGCAAGGAAAAGGGGATTGTGCATCAATTCACTTCTGCTTACACACCTCAGATGAATGGCGTTGCTGAGAGAAAGAACAGGAGCTTGATAGAGACAGCACGGACTATGCTGGCAGACTCGAAACTGCCTATCCAATTCTGGAATGAGGCAGTGGCAAATGCATGTTATACACTGAATCGAGTCCTGATAGTCAAGCGGCCAAAAAACATGTTACGAGCTACTACAAAGACGCAAACCGAACTTGGAGTATCTCGAACCATTTGGGGCGCCGTGCACACTTCTGAAGAAGACACAAGAGGGTAAATTCAGCGAGAAGGCAGATGAGGCATCTTTCTAGGATACAACATACCTAACAAGCGAGTTTACAATAACTCAACAGGTCTAGTAGAAGTTTGGTGTAATGTTGATGTTCAGCGATTCACCACACCCCTACTGGCAAAGGACCCGCCTACTTCTTTGACTATGATGGATTCTTCAAGTCCTTCAACATTCCTCTCTCTCCCTCGGATGACGAATTAGCTACACGAATGATGTATGATAGCTTGAATCCACCAACATCTAGCTCACAGGGAGAATCATCTACTCATTCAGGGGGAGTAATCGACGACAGTGACACCTCCTCTGAAAATGAAGCTGAAGAAGATACCCAGAACAGTCAGGAGGAACAGGTTCCAGTTCCTGAAAGTCCACAAGCATCTACCAGTGGTGCACCTTCGACGTCAGAGCCTCAAACTCCAACTACCTCAGATGAAGAACCAATGTTCATCATCTTGGCTCTGAGGTAGCTGTTCCTACTACTCCAGGATCACGTCTAAACGTTATCATCCCTTAGACAATGTCATTGGGGATGTCCGATCAGGAGTACAAAACCGAAATCAGCTGTACTCAGCTGATTATGCCTCTGTTATGGAAAAGGGATATATTCATGATGGTGCTATCGGTGTTTTGTCTCACAGGTTGAGCCAAAATATGTCAGTGAAGCACTAAATGATGAGGCATGGGTGAGTGCAATGCAAGAAGAACTTCTTCAGTTCAAGAAGTTAGGTGTATGGTCTCTGGTTGATAGACCTAAAGGTGCTAAGGTCATTGGCACCAAATGGGTTTTAAAATGCAAAAAGATGACCAAGGGATCATTATCAGGAACAAGGCTCGACTGGTTGTTCAGGGATTTCGCCAAGTCGAGGGAATTGATTACAATGAGGTATTTGCACCCGTGGCAAGGATGGAAGCCATTCGTATCTTCCTTGCCTATGCATCGTACATGAAGATTAAAGTCTATCAATTAGATGTGAAGAGTGCATTTCTTCATGGGGAAATTAGAGAAACAGTTTATGTCAGTCAACCCGAGGGATTTGAAGATCCTTATCATCGGGATAGAGTCTACAAGCTCGACAAGGCTTTATACGGGCTTCATCAAGCTCCAAGAGCTTGGTATGAGAAACTCTCGACTCATCTTGTGAAACACGGCTTTCGCAGGGGAGTCATTGACTGCACGCTGTTCATTAAAGAAAAAGATGGCGACCTACTGCTCGTACAAATCTATGTTGATGACATAATTTTCGGTTCAAAGAACGAAGAGTTATGCAAAGAATTTGAAGCAGTTATGCAGAAAGAGTTTGAGATGAGTGCTATGGGGGAGATGAAGTTCTTTCTCGGGCTACAGGTGGATCAAACACCAAATGGGATCTTTCTACATCAGACCAAGTACGTAGAGACATTCTCAATCGCTTTGACATGGAGAATGCATCTGCTGCCGGTACTCCACTGGCTACGAATCACGACATTGCACCTGATGAAAATGGAGATCTTGTGGATGCCACGATGTACCGAGGAATGATTGGATCCCTCATGTATCACTGCCTCTAGACCTGATATCATGTATGCGACATGTTTATGTTCTAGATATCAGGCTAAACCTAAGGTCAATCATCTGATCGGGGTCAAAAGGATTTTTCGCTATCTAAAGGGTACACCCACACTTGGGTTGTGGTATCCTCATGATGATGATTTTGAGCTCACGGCGTATAGTGACTCGGACTACGGAGGCTGCAAGATGAACTACAAGTCTACATCAGCAGGGTGTCAATTCTTTGGGAGAAGATTAATTACCTGGCAGTGTAAGAAGCAGACATCGGTTGCATTGTCAACCTGTGAAGCCGAATATGTTGCTGCTGCAAGTTGCTGTTCACAAATCATCTGGATTCAACAGCAAATGCGGGATTACGGTTTAACGTTCCATTCTACTCCTATTTTTGTAGATAACTCTGCTGCAATTGCAGTAACTAAAAATCCGGTCCAACATCCTAAGACCAAACATATCGGTATTAAATATCACTTCATACGAGATTGTTTCGAAAAGAACTTAATTGATGTGGTAAAAATTAATACTGATTTTCAACGCGCTGACCTCTATACTAAAGCCTTTGATAAACCACGTTTTCAATATCTGCTAGAGGTCAACGGCGTTAAAAAGAGAAGTGATGTTATTCCTGATGATGATCATGTGTAGTCCGATGTAGTTTAGTTAATTTTTGTTTTTTATTTTATTTTATTTGTTTTTTAGTCTGTTTAAATTAAACTCATGTTATTCTGCTGTTTATTAAAATCCTAAAATAATTAAACCAGGTTTGATTTTAGTATTTTAGGGGAGAATAAGTCAGCAAGCAACATTAAAAAAAAAAGGAAAACCGAGGGAGAAGGAGTGGAAAGCTGATACAAGGTAGATCGTATCTGTGATACCGATTCAACCCTTTGGAATATGATAGTACACAGGAACAAGTCAAGAGGGACTTTAAAATCCTAATTTAGAAAAGATGAAAAAAAATTCAAAGTATAAGTCTGTGTAGTCTAAGCAATAAAAAGGGAAGATGATAGAAAAACTGGTAACTCCTAAGGTAACACAATGAGAGTAGACCTAGAGGTTGCTAGACCACAATTGATATGTCGGTAGATTCAACACAATAGATGATTAGACCGGACTGGTGATCTCAAGATCAAACTAAGTTGTTCAACTGACTGTGGGCTTCCATCTTATCACTGGTTAACACAATCAATAATATTCCAATAAGGGGTAATGAGCATGTAAACGCCACAAATGTGTGCGGATGACCATAAATAGAGCAAAGCACGAAAAAAATGAAAGAAAAATGCTATCAAGCTAATGACCTATGTTGTTGGTGCATTTGGTGCAAAATAAAAGCTGCTCTAACAAGGAGATAGGTTGTGTGCCTCTCTGCTGTGCGATGGCACTGACCTGAGGATAAGCATAACCTAGATATTCTAGAATTCATTGTTGTTTGCCGCCTCTTTGTGCGATGGCACTGACCTGAGGACTGGTTTCTCTATGAAAGCTCTAAGAATAGTCTCTTCTTGTAACAATACCCGTAGACCGCTCAAAAGCTCCTGAGGGATGTTGATTACCATATAAGTGTGGGATCCACAAATGTTCGTTGAATTAAATAAACCAAAACAATCACCGGTTTGAGTCAAGAGTCTGTGTATGGATTTAAGTGGATAAACATATTGACAATCATTGTGGCTGCAATTCTTGAAAGTTCAAATCAATGTGGTAATCTAAGAGTTCCAGTATGATTCCCTAAAGCTACTGATGACTCTGGATGAACACCAAGAATTGAGCATCGAAAGATTTTGATAACAAGTCCCAAATGATTTGATGTTCCTGTATGATTCCAAAATTGAATTGGTCCAGGTGTGGTCAATCTAAGTTGAAGCTTTCGATTCCGGAACCAAATCCCGTAGATTTCCATCTTAGGGTTTTATCTCTCACAAAAAGTCCAAAAACAAATTTTATTGTGTATTTAGTTTAAGTTTCTAGTTTAATCTTTTAGTGTGTGTGTCTGTCGGACTACATCAGGAAAATCAGAATGGAATTAACTCACCTAAAAGGGTCATGTCTGAGATGGCCACATGTTTTTCAAAGTTTAAAGAGTCACGTCAGAGGTGACAACGTGTTTTAAAAGAGTCACGTCTGAGGTGACTGAATTGGTTAAGAGCTTATAATGTTATTGTCAAAAGTTAAAAGGGTCTTAAAAGTAAAATGTTCAAAATGACTGTAAACTCACTAAGTGTGACCCATTCGCACGATTGGATCATGGTTATGGACCAACTATGCGAATGGCTCCAATCGGCCGAATGGACATGAGAATGATCCATTCGACCGAATAGAAGGGGGAGAATGAAGCAGTCGACCGACTGAGGCTCAGTCGGTCAACTGAAGATGCGAATGAAAGAGACCGAATGAGGAAGTCGACCGACTGAGACTCAGTCGGCCGACTGAATGCGATTGACTAGGCCAATCGTACGACTGAGACTCAGTCGCCCGAATGAACTGAGCGAATGAGGCCAGTCGGCCGATTGAACTTAGGTTCAGTATTTAAGGGCCTCAGTCGATCGCATGTTCCTCATCACACCAAAATCGCACCCAAATCGCATTCTTCCCGTTACTCTGCCAAAAATTGCTACAGATCCTGATTTACATTGCTGTTGAGTTTCTTACATTCGAGTGACGATTTTACAGGTACATTACTCTTGAATCTTACCAAAATCAGAAGATTAAAGAACCTACATAAGAGACACTCGATTGAATCAAGAACCGAACTGTGAAATGACCTAATCACCTCCGTAAACTAAGCAAAATGTTAAAATTAAGTTTAATAGGTTATTAGTGACAAGTAGGCGAGTCTAATGGACCATTAAACACTGTTAAATGACTTAAATTGGTCAAGATTCGACCCACAGGCGATCGAACAGTGGGGCAAGCGACTGGTCGTTCGAATGAACTCCAATCGCACGATTGAACCTTGCGATTGGGTCATTCGGCCGAATGAACCACCCGAATGAGTTCAGTCGGCCGACTGAACCAATCGAAGACTCAGTCGGCAGATTGAACTCAATCGCATGTCTCATTCAACCGAATGAACTCAGTCGTACTTAAGAACAACCGAATGACTCCAGTCGCATGATTCATTCGCATGAATGAATCAGAATGGAAGTGAAACACTACACTTAGAACTGAATTCTGATGTATTATGTACTAATGATCATGTGTTTTATGTTTCAGGAAAAATGGCTGACAGATGGTCTCTTAATCCAAAGCACAACATATGTGCCCATTTGGACCACACAACTCGGAACGGGGCAAGTTCTACACGTGCACGGCCTTACAAATCACTACACCAGGCATTCTGGGAGAATGCCTCAGTGGATCGCTCTCGTGAGCCATACAGCATCCGAAGCACCATTATGGGTCAAGCTATCGACATTACCGCTACTGACATCCAGAGAATCCTTGAGTTTGGGGATGACTCCACTCACCCCACTAAGTTACATCCTTTGACAGTGAGAGGGTGTTTCCTCCGAATCAAGTATGCGGGGGACATTAACTCGGGGGTGCTAAATAAGAGCAACCTGTGCCCACAATACAAATATCTGGCACATGTGATTCTTAAGTGCATTGCTTCGAGAAGGGGTGGTTTCGATGACCTATCAGATCAGATACAAAATGCCTTCGTGGCTCTGGTGCTGAACCACCCTTTCAGCTTCTCGAATATGATCTTTGCTTATTTGGTAGAGAACATTGAAGCAAAAGGGAAAGAAGGTTTTTGTATGTATCCAAGGTTTCTTCAGATGATATTCAATGAGAAGCTGCCTCTGCTCCCCAAGGAAAGTCACGATGCAGTGACTTTGGAACTTATGGATGACACTACTTTGGTAGGATGGTGGTGTACCGGGGCAAGCAAGTGAAGCCCCAGGCAAAGAGGCTGATTGGCCATTTAGCAGATGAAAGTTATGTGGCACCGGGGAGACGCCAATGGCGTCACGAGGATAGTGACTCCGACGTGGAGCCAATTGTCCTACCACTGATGATTCAGATGATGATGATAGGGGGGTGCCGGAGACAATATGCCTGTTCCACAGAGAGGCACTACGTCTGATGTCGTGCCTCCAGCATCCGCCCCGGCTGCAGAAGTTACCGAATCAGCTGGGTTTCATCATGATTTTGTCCTTGAGACAGAAGTAGAAGAAGAAGAGTCTGATGAGGAGCCCCTCACCAGGACTGTGGGAAGAAAAGTGGTTCCCACAGTACATGGGCTTCGGGTGGTTGGTGAGCACCCAAGAGACTCTGGAGAGACAGAGACCGACCCGACCTATGCTCCAGGGTCAATCGGCAGGGTAGGAGGGGGAGCATCCACCTCGAAGGGAACGAGGAGAAAACGGATGGCTCAACCCCATGGGCAGAAACCAAAGAAGAAGCGTCGTTTGACCTTCATCACTACTACCTCAGCCACTACAGCCACCACCACCACCACTACCACCTCTTCAGACACACCATCCACCACCATAGCCACCACAGCCCCCACAGCAACCACAGACACCACCAGACCGACCACCACAATACAGATCCCAGCCACCACTACATCATTCACCCCTCACTCACCACCACTATCATCCCGACCTGACCCGATATTCACCACAGCCACCACCACCACCACTAGCCACCAAACCGAGCCCTCAGCTATCCCTCATTCACTTACAGATCACCTCTACCTACAGTTGCGGTAGAAGAACAGTTGTCGGCACTAAACAGAATGGTAATGCGTTTGCTGGCTGCCGATGAGGAAAAGGCCTCCCAAATCCGCCAGCTTACTGACCTGACTGCTGCACAAACTCACCAAATTGCAGAGCAGGCTCAAGTGATAGAAAGGCAGGCCCGACAGATGACTGCCCAGAGCAACGAGATAGCCCTTCTCCAAGCTCAAAGCGTCACCTCAGGGAAGAAAATAGAGGAGTTGGAAAAGGCTAAAAAGACCATTTTGCTAAAGCTGAAAGGATCGAAGGAGGATCCCTTAAAGATAAGGGATGGGGACAGAAATGATGATGATGATGATGAAGACGATGATGATGATGAGAGTGAAACTGACGAAGAGAAAACTGAAGAATGGCACGAAGATGATGACACTGACGGAGGAGAAGCAGCTGAATCTGTCTCAGCTCCAGGGCAAGAGAAAAGATCAAAGAACAGACAAGATCAGCCAGCTTCTGCTTCTGCACCTCCATGTGATGAGCCGAGTATTCAGGATAAAAGTAAATAGTAGATGTTTATGTATTTATTTTTTTGTATTCTGTATTGAAAAACCATGTATTAAATGTTTATATTAAGTTAATGCATTTCGTTTGATAAATTACTAATGATTTGAGTGTGAAATGTGTAAATCAAACAGATCCAAATTACAAAAGAGATGAGTTTGATATTGCTCCCCTTCAGCAGGTCAAGTCTCAACTCACAATGGTTCTTGATCTGCAAGGGATTGTCAGAAGGTCAGTGAGTTATACCCCTGAAGAAGGGGAAATAATTCACGATCTATCAAACGAGCAACTGGCAGAAATTTTCAAGCTCAATCCTGATGAAATAGTGAAAGATGCTCCGACATGTAATTCTACCTGTGATGACGAGCTAAATGACGTTGATGAAATAGAGATAGAAGATGTCACTGCAGAGCACTATCCTCAGTATGCTGACAATGAGGGCAATGTGGTTCCCAATCTGGGTGAATCCCTTGTCGGTGATACATTTGAGGTGTTAGACAAAATGGAGCAAGAGTCAGAGAAGACAGAGGGAATGGCCCAAGCCTCAAAGGATGATGTTGATATCCGTAAGGCTGAATGGGCTGCATGTTTTAAAGAAGTTAGAGCCCAACGTGCTGCACCGAAGAAGGATGCCTACACCAAGCTCTACAGAGTCAAGAAACATCTTAAGGTGTCAGGCAGGATTATAGCATGGGCATATTTTGATGATCTTAACGTTTATGCCGTTAAGAGGGAGAAGGGCATAGAGTACTTTAGATTTCCACATGATCTAAAGACTCTACCAGGTTTTGAGCTCAACCAGCTAGCCAAATTGAAGCTGTTGTATGCTGACCCGAGAAAGATGTCAGGCTGGTTTGAGGCTGCCCTAAAGAAAGAGTACCACACCAGGTGGATTAACTTCAGACCTCAACAACCTACAAGGTATATTAGAAGGTCTGAGATGGATGCCATTACTGGAAAACCAAAGATAGTGTTGAAGTGGAATCCTCCGCGCACAATGTCAAGAATCCCACTCGGGAAATGACAAAGGATTTCACACCACACTTTAAGTGGTGGTACTACGATTGGAGAACAGCAGAAGCGGTCATAGTTCTAAATAAAGAGGGCCAAATGGATACAATCAGAGTATTCGACCCGATGTGGCTTACCAACTTGTCGGAAAATGATGTCTATACACTATACAAGTGGCCACTGTTCTATGATACGCAAGATATTGTACAGGCCCTCCAGTTCCAAAATGTCATAAGACTTTGCTTCGCGTTTGATATTCACGCGGAGTCACAAAAGAGGACAAGTACAAGAAATATGAGGAGGTAATGAAGAAAACAAGACTAGAGAGATCTAGGTCCAAGGGGGAGTTTGTTGATACATGTATGTCCCTAGATCATGATATGTGATGTAATAGATCTTGTTTGGTATGATTAATGAAATGATATTGATTGTTTGTTAGTTATATGTTTAATGTTTCATTAATGAGTCGACATTGAATTGGTAATTAGGTTAGTGATTGCTTGAATGATTACACATAATGTTATTTATTTAATACATTCAAACTTAACATAATGAAGTTCTCATGCGAATGGCTCATGCGAATGAACCATACGCATGAATAACTTCACACGATTGACTCAGTCGCACGACTGAACCAGGAGACTGGATCAGTCGTACGATGGTAACATAAGATTGGCTCAGTCGCACGACTGAACACTCAGTCGTACGAATGAATCAACCGCATGGCCAATCGCACGACTGAACCTGAACCATACTAATGGTTCAGTCGCACGATTGGATAAACCAACCTATAAATACAACTCAATTCGTGAAAAACGGGGACTCTCGATCAATTACGATTCCAGACGTACCCTAGCCGTCCAGAAACCTCCCAATTCGTTCTACAAGTTCATAGAACACATTAGATCGATTCCTAATCGATTTCTAACGTTAGTTTCAATTCTTGATTGATTCTTCGTGTGTTATCACTGATTGGATCGCCGATCAAATAGGATTCCGCACTATTTGATCTGGTTTACACGTTAATCTCTAGGTATTTCGGTCAAATACCAGGTCCTAAAACACTATCTTTCTCTTTGATAAACAATGTACAGTCAATCAATCCTCTTCGAAACTCATGTTCACAAGATAAGTCGAGAGCTTCTCTACATCCTTAGGGCTTGATGAAGCCAGTATAGAGCTTTGTCAAGCTAGTAAACTCTGTCCGATGATCGGATCCTCAAATCCATCAGGTTGGACTGACATACACGGTCTCTTGGAGTTCACCATGAAGAAAAATGCACCCTTCACATCAAGATGAGAGACTTAATCTTCATATACGATGCATAGGCTAGGAAGATACGGATGGCTTCCATTCTTGCCACTGGTGCAAAGACTTATTGTAATCAATCCCTCAACTTGTTGAAATCCTTGAATACTAGTCGAGCCTTGTTTCTGATAATGACCCCTTAGTCATCTTCTGGCATTTTAAAACCCATTAGTGCTAATGACCTTAGCACCTTTAGGTCTATCTACCAGAGTCCACACGCCTAACCTCTTGAATTGAAGAAGTTATTCTTGCATGGCAATTACCCAAACCTCATTATTTAATGCGTCACTTACATATTTTGGCTCAAACTGAGACATAAAACACGATAAGCATCGTCATGAGTATCTTTTTCCATGACTGGGGCATAATCAGCTGAGTATAGTATTTTGTGTCTTTACTCCCGATTGTACATCCCCTATGACATTGTATAGAGGATGATAAACATTTAGTCGAGATCCAGGAATGGTGGGTACAACTACCTCATTATCCAGATTGTGAACAGATGTTCAGTATCTGAGGCAGTGGGAGTATGGGGTTCCGAAGTGTTAGAGGCATCAACATCTGATGCGTGTGTTCTTGCAGTAGTAGGAACCTGTTCCTCCTGATCCACCTGAACGTTTTCCACTTCTTCATTGTCCGAAGAGGAGTCACTTACCTCCAGTGCTCCCTGAGTAGTTACTAGAAGACTGGCCTTGTGAACAGATGTTGTTGAGTCTAGGGGTGGTGTGTTTAAAACATCATACATCATCTTGGTGCTAATCATCTTCAGGAGTGGAGAGAGGGATGTTGAAGGACTTAAAGAATCCATTATAATCGAAAAAGAATGCGGGTTCTTTTCTAGCTAAGGGGTGGTGTATCTCTGAACATCACGTTACACACACTTCTACTTGACCCGTTTAGTTGTTATAAACTCTCTTATCGGTATGTTGTATCCTAGGAAAATTCCTTCTTCAGCTTTCTCGCTGAACTTACCTTCTTGAGTTTTCTTCAAAAGGTGCAAGGTGCGCCAAATGGTTGGAGGTACTCTATATTTGGTTTACGTGGTTGAAGTAGCTCGTAACACGTCTTACCATGATGTTTTACCACTACGACTCGATTTAAAGTGTAACATGCATTTGCTACTGCCTCGTTCCAGAACTGGATAGGTAGTTTCGAGTCTGTTAGCATCATCCTGCTGTCTCTATCAGCTTCTGTTCTTCCGTTCAGCAACTCCGTTCGTCTGTGGAGTGTAGAAGATGTGAACTGGTGCACAATTCTCTTTTCTTTGCAGAATGCCTCCATCCACTGATTCTGAACTCAGTACTATTGTCTGAGCATACTTGTCTTACCTTCAGCTTGTAGAGAGACTCCAAAGTAGTTACTAACTCTTTGAATGACTCAAATGTTTCAAATTTGGATTTCAAAAACATTACCCAAGAGAATCTTGAGTAGTTATTTGTAAATACATAATAGTATAAGTCGTCGGCCATGCTCCTTGGACTGACTGGACCAAATATATCCATGTGAAGAAGCTCAAGAGGTAGTTCTATGAAATGAACTTTCTTTTCCTTATGAGACTTCTTAGTTTGTTTGCCTTTCTTGTAGGCAACACAAAAATCCGGTAATTGGAAGTTTTTGACGTTTACTCCTCGCACAAGATCATTCTGAATCAAGTGGTTCATCTTCTGTAGATTGATGTGTCCCATTCTCCTATGCCAGAAGATCGAATACTTATCTATAGCCTTTGATAGGAAGTACTGAACTTGATGATCCAATCTGGATTCCTTTGATAGATCCAAGACATAAAGATCGTTATATCTTGAAGCTGACATTAAGACTTGGTCCACCAGGATCACATAGTCCTTTTTCAAAACATAGCACTTCTTGTTGTCGAATACTACCTTAAATCCTTTGTCACAGATTTAGGATACAGAAAGCAAATTATTTTGAAGTTGTTGAACATAGTTTACCTTGTCAAACTTCACTTTCGGGTTTCCCACTTCCCCTTGAGGGGTGATGTAACCTCCTTTGTTTCCAGCAAATGAAACATGACCTCCTTTAATTTGTTTGACATTTGACAGGAGAGCCAGGTTCCCTGTCATGTGCCTAGATGCTCTGCTATCTACGATCCAGGTATTTGTGGCCGCACTATAGCGAACACCCTACACATTCAAAGGAAACATTAGTTAATGTTAGGAACCCAAGCCTTAACTGGCTTGGGTGACCCTAAGGCTTCACACATCATAAATTCCACCCACTGTCCATTTGAGGGTGAGGGAAGATCATTCGTCTTCTTTTCTCATTATCAGACATTGAACTAGATTTTTCTTTTCATAAGCCAGTTTTGTGTAAGGCCTGTTTGTGATAAACAGATGATTGGCTTATGGTTTGAACTTTATGTTCACTAAGTCTTCTAGGTGGAGTCATAGAACTCCTTTTAAAAGAAATTGATATAGGATCATGAAGTTCAACTTTCTTCCTTGGTGTCTAATAGTCAGGACAATTAGAGCGTGATGCGTCCATACTTTCCACAGTTGTAGCATGATCTACTTTCCACATGTGGTATAACTGTTTCTATGGAGAAGTGTGAGACACTTGTGTGACTTTAATTTGTTTGGGTTTTGACACTTCTTGTTTAGATTTTTTATCTTGTTTAACAAAATTAATTGTTTGAACCTTTTTAATATCTTTACTCTTTTGTTTATCTAGACTTAGACATGATGCACGTGTATGGTTAACTTGTTTGGTTTTTAGGTTTAGAATTAGACGTATTTGAACCAGACTTTACCATAACCTTCTCAAATGTTCATCCAGATTAACAATAGGCTTTTACCTATTGACTTTAAAGTGGTCTCCTTTTTTTAGTGACAGATCCAATAGAATTACTTGTGGAATCTGATCACTTACAAGAGGAGTGGACACCACATGATCCTTGATGGGTTGTTATTTATTAGTTTGAATTAGCATTCAACAAGGTCTCATGTGGTGGTGGAACCACTTTGTAACCCAAACCCTCCCCGTTGTTGCGTTCTCTCACTAAGTGCTAGACTAGTGGAGAAAACTAGTCCAACTGTGCAGTGTTTGTTTTAATGAGTTTACTTTGACTTCCAGAATTGCTTTTTGTTTCTTAGTTTCTTCTACGGAGTTTAACTAGAACTTATGTCATTTCCTTGGTTAAAGGCCACAACTTTAGTTTCCCTTAGTTGTTTATTCAACGGTTCTATTTTCTCTTTATAACTGTGCTCATTTGTTTTAAAATCCTGTTTGCTTCTGTGCATAGTTGTAAATCATTTACTAAGCTATCATTATGATCTAATAACCTAGAAAATTGAGTTAGTCTATGCTTTCTCTAAATTTATTACATCATGCAAGCATGACTATCAAACAATTGGTCTTTGGTACATACCTGAGAGATTCGGTTGAATCAGCCATCATAGCAGCGTTTGACTTTTCTTGTGCTGGTGATTCTGAACATTTTGTGCTTGAACCCTCTTCATTCAAATGATCAACCACATTTGCAGTTTCTTCATTATTTGACATTGCGAGTTCAACTGCTATATCACCTTCGCTTGTAGAGTCATCATCCAAACCCTCAACACAAGCAATGTTGGATTCTCCCGGAGATACAAATCGGATAGTCCAATCTTGCCCTTCGTCATCTTAAGCAGTCAAGGCCTTAGGATCCTTGCTTGACGATGTAGGACTACTTGTGGGTTTATCTTGACGATTGAAGGATGAGAATGGATTACCATTACCTGTCTTCTTAGGCTTAACACATTCACATTTGAAGTGCCCCTTTTCTCCATAGTTATAACATGTAACTTTGGTTTTGTCAAAACCAAAGGTTGTATCCTTTATGGCAATCTGGTTCTGTCCTGTCTTCTTAACTAACTTCTTTGCCCTTCGAACAGCACTTGCCAATGCCCACATGATATCCATTCTTTCTAGCTCAGTCTCGTCTACTTGCTCGTAGTCTTCATCTGCCAGATGGCAGTTTCCAATCTTCACCGCAACTAGACCGTCATGGGAGTGAACGACACCTGCTAAGAGATCCATATGCTCCTTTGCTACCTCTACAATCACGTTATCAAGATTCTCGGTCTTCAATTTTGTAGCATTGGCCTTAGGTGCTATGTATTGGGTGCAAGACGACCCTGACGTGTCAGATCCTGAAGTAGTGGCTTGAGACGGAGCGGCTGAAGTCGACACGAATGTCAATTGAACCGGCGCTCCAGACATTTTTGCTTGAGTAGTTGATTTGTAAAGGGACGAGTTCTGATCATATGATGATTTTTGAGACCTGTATTTCATCCTCAACCCTTCCTCTCTCAGCTTTAGAATGAAGTCGTTGATATCCAACTTCGCCAGCATATCATTTTGTCTGAGGTTTGACACAAATGAAACCCACTTTTCTAGCAATCCATCTATGAAATTCGACACCTTGTCTTCCATGGACATAACAGCCCCATGAGTGTGCAACTCACTCATTAAGTGGTAGAAGCGGTCTATAACGTCATCCAGACTCTCCTTACCCATTGATGAGAAGTTATCGAACTCCTTCTTCAAAGCCTTAGCCTTTAGAGATTTTAACGATGCATTCCCGTCATACCGCTTTTCCAGAGCATCCCATAGCTTTTTTCTTGCTTGTTTTCAAAATACTGATGGAATATATCCTTAGGAATTGACTGAGTTAACAGAGCATACACCTTCTTCTCTGCATTGTACTCTACCTTTTGGCTATCAGTCATGCCGCCTAAGGTAAGTTTAACTCCATCTGCACCAACCGACATGCTATACCCTGTCTCAATTGATTCCCACATATTAGGATCTACTCCATTTAGGTATATCTCGAACCTTTGCTTCCATTGTGGGTAATCATCTAACGTTATGAGCTTAGGAGGCTTATTGTGATTCTCCACTTCATTTTCCAGAAGCAATAGATTCTGGATCCGTGAATCCCTACCTGTGGTGAATGCTAAATACTAATCTTCCTTTCTATTTACTTTGGATTTTAGAACAAAACTGTTGTACTTGTGCGAATGAAAGAATGCGATTGGGCTATTCGTGCGACTAAACAATGCGGATGGTTCAATCATGTGACTGAACAAATGCGGATGGTTTAATCGTGCGATTGGACAGGTGCGGGTGAACAATGCGAATAATGATCTTCAGTCGTACGAATGGATAAATGACTAAGCCAATCGTGCGTATGAGAGATGCGAATGGGTTCAATCGTGCGATTGAGTCAATCATGCGACTGAAGGCTGCTTTTTTTGCAAAAACGAAGCTTTTGAACACTTTGATGCAAAAACATGAATTTCTCACGAACCCTAATTGCTGTATTCCGAAAAACTTTTAACTTTTTGACCTGGAGACGTCGAAAACATTGTTTGACACAAAAGGATTGGGTTTTTGAGTGAAAAACACGATTTTTATATCAAAATCGATTGAATCACACGCAAATCAAGAGCCAAAGCTCTGATACCACTTGTTAGGACCGTTTAGGTACAGAGTACTAAATGATTTACGTGTATACCAAACCAAATAGTGCGGAATCCTATTTGATTGGCGATCCAATCAGTGAGAACGCAAGTATAATCACTCTAATAATGAATCTAAACGTTAAGAATGATTGTAAGATGATTAACTGCGATCTATAAACTTGGAACAGGTTTTCTTAGGTCTCTAGACGGTTAGAGTACGATTTAGTGCGTAGGGATTCGAATTGTTTCGTTTCTCCACGAATTAAGTGGTATTTATAGGTTAGGGTTTTTCATTCGTGTGACTCAACCATTTGCATGGTTCAGTCGTACGACTGAAGCATGCGATTGATCCATTCGCACGACTGAAGATTCAATCGTGTGACTAAGTCAATCTCATGTTACAATCGTGCGATTTATCCAGTCTCCTGGTTCAGTCGTGCGACTGGTTCATTAGCATGAAGTATTCATGCGTATGGTCCATCAGCATGGTCCATTCGTATAGTCCATTCGCTTGAGAACTTCACACGATTATGTTTAAGAACGTTTCTCAATCATTATTGACTAAGAACTATGTAAACAACCACAAACCTATATAGTTAGTTCAATATGCATTATCACACAATAAACAATGAAATATTAAACATTATAAGCATCACAAACACATTACATTTCATTCATACCCATTCAATTTCATATACGTAAGACATGAAAGACATTTTACATTTGAGCTCCTAAACTAGGTACACATGTATCTACAGTATGGACAACCCTTACCAAGATGAGAAGTACTTTCACACATAACACATTCCACCTTTTTCTTCTGAGAACAAGGCTGACTTTGATCACATCCCTTCTCCACCTTCATCTTTGCAGATGCTGAGACAATCCTTTTGGGCTAAGAACTGTTCTTCGAGTTGGATGGTCCAGGCTGTGTAGCAGTGATACATAATAGATCAGCCTTCTTCTTGGTGCTGAGATGATTTGAACATGAACTAGAACTCTTGGTAGAGGAATTTAGGTTGATGTATTCAGTCTTAACCACTTCAAACCTTGCAGAAATAAAAACTTGTTTCTGCTTAGAGTCAAAGGTGGCCTTGATCTCTTAAGCCTTCCTAGCTTTTCTTTTGCTCTTTCTGATCAAGTTCTTCCTCATAGACTTGGTCATCAGAGTTTTCCTGCTCTCATCAGAAGGATAGTGACCCTTCTTAGATTCCTCCTCTTCACTCTTACAGAGGAATTCTTCACTATCACTTCTTCATCCTCTTCACTCAAGGGGTCTATAAGAGGAAGGTCATCTTCATAAGTTCCACACCTTGGTGATCTTACAGACAAGATTGTGCATGGAGGAGCTATCTCCCAAGATCCTAGTCCTTGCTTATTTTGATAACACACCTTGGCATACAGAGATGAGGATATCATGTTCTTGAAGGTCTCTTCTTCAAGAACACATTTTTCTGCCCTATCTTTGCTGATCACAAACTCAGCCTGGCATTCAGTCTACTTAGTTATGAGATCCTTGATCTGAGTCCTATAGTTGATGTGCTCATGTTTTAGAACTAAAATGGTTTTCTCTAAGTCCTCTATCTTTAGTTTATAGTCATGTTTAAGGACTCAAGATTAGACCTAATTTCAAAGTTGTAGGACCTGTATCTATTGACTTTAGCAATACATTTAGGAGTACAAAGATGTTCCAATACCTTGGCCTTATCATGGTCAGCCATCGATGCTTGGTTTGGAGATGCATCTTCCACCTGAAAGCTCCAGTCAAAGGCTTCTTCTTCAACAGAAACTAGAGCTTGCTACTTTGGATTCTCATTCTGGGTGGCTTTATCAGTGTAGTTTGATCTGGACTATGCTTGGCCACCATTTGTTCTTGGTGCCTTGCACTCCCTGGCAAAGTGGTCCATCAAGTTATAGTTGTAACATTTGACCTTGCTTTTATCCAGCACAAACTTTCCACTGGCTATATTGCTGGGAAACTTCCTTCCTATCCGCTTGTAGAACTTCTTAGCTCTGTGAGTGAAAAGAGCCACTATATACTCCAGATCATCTGGATGGTACAGTCCAGGTCTTCAAGGGTGAAGAGAAAGCTGCCATAACTTTCATCAAAAGACACAAAGGCTTGAGAAGAACTTGTCTCTTAGATTGGGCTTCCTTAAGTATAGTTCTCCCTTGGTGTCTCAGGGAAGGTGATGAAAGGACCCTTTTGTGAAATGTTAGGGTAGCATATGAGATGATGTTAGGGTTCTATGCTATCCCTTTCAATCACATGAAGGGCTGAACCCATTTGATTGCTGGAGTTGCCAGATGAACCTTACATGTTCATCTCCATCTGTCAAGGTGAGAGTCTTTAGGTTCTTAGTTCTCTTGATAAGAACACAGTAGTGTGTCCATTGCCTAGGAAGAGAGGACATGAAATTCCTTACAATATCTTTTTTCTCAAAAGCTACTCCACCATCCACTAGGGTATCCACAATCTCAACATACCTGAAGTATTGTTGAGTCATGGTCTCACCTATTTTAAAGGTGAAATTTTCAAACTGCTGCTTCAAGAGATCCTTCTTGTTCTCCTTGCTTCAAAGGAACCCTCATACATCAGTTTCAATGCATCCCACAATTGCTTAGTTGTTTTGCATTTCTTGAAACCTCTGTATATATAGAGTTTGGAAGAGCAGTCTGAAGGGCTATCATGGCCTTTTGATCAATCTCTGCTCTCTTTCTATCTTCATGTGAGTATTTAGCCACAACCTTGGGTATCATACCACCTCCAGTAGCAGAAGAGGTGCTTGGTATGTAAGGTCCATTGACAACAGACTGCCACATTCTTGAGTCTAGAGACTTGATAAAGCCTTCTATTCTTTGGCACCAAGTGTCAAAGTCATCAAAACTGATTAGTGGGGACTTTGTCATGGTTCCAGTTTCCATATCAATTTAGAGATAGCTGCCAATTACTTGTGTGTTTTGCTATCTTGTTGTGTTGTTAGTGCGTACCCTTCAACGGTGGTTGCACATGCATAAAATCAGAAGGTATTTCCTAATCAGATTGTGCTATAAATGATTTAATGACTCCTCATATGTAGCCTTATACATATATATATATATAATATATATATATATATTATATATATATATATATATATTATATATATATATATATATATATATATATTTATGTATGTATATATATATGTATGTATGTATGTATATATATATGTATGTATATATATGTATGTATATATACATACATACATATACATATATATATGTATATATATATATGATGTGCTCCAAATTATACATAAAAATCCTATCAAAAGCACATCAATTATTCCTTAATATCTTCCTTAAAATGATGAAAATGTACTTAAAAGTTTTAAATTGTGTTTTCAGGTGTTTAAAAGGGCAAGTTGGACAAAAGAAGCATATTTAGCAAGAAATTGAAGTAATCTGAGCTTTGGAGTCCAAGCATGGGGCCGTGCCTCTTTAAGCACGCCCCCATCAATTATTCCTTAATCTGAGCTTTTGAGTAGGCTAGGTGTGTCCACGGATTGATACTCGGTTCTTACCAACACTATATTACCACACGATAGGTACACTGCCTTTTGTGTGTGTGATTTAGTACTAGTAATAACCAATTAAAACTGAATCTGTGCAATAAATCTATATCAAAATATATATACTATCCGCACCCATCAAGTTTTTGGCGCTGTTGCCGGGGACACACGGTAGTTTGAAAGACAAACTAAATTTTTGACTATCTTGTATATAACTTGTTAATATATTTTTGTTTAAACTTCATTTTTATTTTTAGGTAGTTTTCCCTAGTTAGTTTAGTTACTTTTTCCTGATTCATTTTAAGCCTAGATAGTTTATGCTTCATTAAGTTAGTGTATATCCGACTCGTCTAGTTTTGAACTTGTTCTGCCTCTTCCGAAACCCGAACGACTTTTCCGTCAAAGATTGCGCAAAAGATCACAACAAACTGCACCAGTCATTGAAGAAGACATTTTGGAAGATACACCATCCGAAGAAGAGATGGCTAACCAAGACGAGGAAATGAAGATGACACACTATGCCACACCGTCAATAGATGGTTATGAGTCTAGTGTTGTCCAACCACCAATAGCGGCCAACAATTTTGAGATTAAGTTGAGTATTATCCAACTCGTAGAAAACTTTGTTCTGTTCCATGGGTTACAAGACGAAGATCCTAATGCTCACATATCACGATTCCTTCTATCTGTGCAACCTTCAAAATCAATAACTGTTCAGATGACGCCATTCGACTAAGACTTTTTCCATTTTCACTTCGAGGCCGAGCCATCAATTGGCTTGATTCACTTCCGCCTGGTTCCGTCACCACATGGGCGGAAATGGCTGAACAATTCCTTTTGAAATACTTTCCACTCGATCGCACTGCCAAACTAAGAAGCAGCATCACAAGTTTTCGCCAGGACGACGATGAATCATTACACGCAGCATGGGAGAGATATAAAAGTCTCCTTCGGAGATGCCCACATCACGGACTTGATCTGTGGCTGCAGTGTCAAACCTTTTACGATGCGATCAGCGGAGCCCACAAGCAAGCGGTAGACTAAAGTGCGGGAAGAGATTTTGGAAGTGTCATGCCAACAGAAGCATACCAAGTCTTAGAAAGAGCAGCTAAGAAGAGCTTTTCTTACAGTCCCTTAAAAACCAAACCTAGTTCTAAAGGTATTCATCAAGTAGACTCTGAAACCCTAATTGTAGCCCAATTAGAAGCTCTAACCAAAAAATTCGAACAATTGCAAAGCGAGCTAAAAATAACTCCAACATGATGCAACACATGTGGAAATTCACACAAGACCAACGAATGCCCACAAGGCATTATGATGGTTGACGATGTTGACTACGTAGGAGGCCCAAAAAACTCATACAACAACAACTCAAATTGGAGAAGCAACTAGAATTACAAAGATGCTGGTAGTAACCAACAATCATCTGGATTCAACCGAAGGCCACCTTACCAACAACAAAAACCACCATACCAAGGTTCAAGCAGTAGTAACCAAGACCGTGGAGCATCATCAATGAAAGACTTATTGCAGCACTTGTTGTTAACCACACAAGCCACAGATGAGTACATCCGGAAATTTGATCAAAGAAATGAGGAGAGATTCCAAGAAATGAAGCTGACATCAAAAGCAACAAAACATCATTGCAAACCATAGAGTACCAAGTAGGTCAAATAGCACAACAACTATCTGAAAGACCTCATGGAGCTTTGCCCAGCAACACTGTAACAAATCCTAATGCTCAAGTCAAAGCCATCACCACCAGGAGTAGCAAAACCACTCAAGGTGATGCACCCGCATTACAACCCATCCTTGAAGAGGTAGAAATTGAAACTCCAAGTAATGCGAGTGATAAGCAAAAGCAACCTGTTGTTATTGAAGAACCAACCAAGAAATACGTTCTGCCACCACCTTATGTTCCACCACCTCCATATCCAGGACGTTTGAGACAACAAAGAATGGAGGCACAATATGACAAATTCCTTGGGTTGTTCAAGCAACTCCACATCAATCTGCCCTTAGTGGAGGCCTTAGCATAAATGCCAAACTACGCTAAGTTTCTAAAAGGTGTCTTGTCAAACAAAAAGAAACTGGAAGAGTTATCACACGTAGTTTTGAATGAGGAATGCTCTGTAGTTCTTCAAAACAAACTACCTCAAAACATGACTGATCTAGGAAGTTTCACCATACCTTGCCAAATAGGAAATCTTTCTGTCAATAACGCGTTAGCTGATTTGGGTGCAAGCATTAACCTTATGCCTTATGCAGTTTTCAAAAAATTAAACCTAGGTAAACCTAGACCTACCCGTATGAGCATCCAGTTAGCTGACCATTTTGTCAAATATCCGAGGAGCATCATTGAAAATCTCTTAGTTAAAATTGACAAATTCGTTTTTCCCGTTGATTTTGTGATCCTTGACATGGATGAAGACAAAAAGGTTCCACTTATCCTAGGTCGACCTTTCTTAGCGACTGCTCGAGCTCTCATTGATGTTTGTATAGGCAAACTCACGCTTAGAGTAGATGAGGAGGAAGTAACTTTCATATAGCCCAATCCATGAAACACCCTCAACATCATGATGACTCACTCTATTACGTTGATGCTTGCGATTCGATCATAAGTTGTCATTTGGAGAAAACTCTTAAAAATGAAGCTTGCAACACTCAACTAATAGAAGTCCAAATCACCGAACCTGTTTGTGAGAACCAAATCATTCAAGAACTTGAAGTTGATGAAACAACACTTCATCAAGAAGCATTTGAGATCATTGAGCAAGACCTAGAACCAAAAGCCAAACTATCTATAGAAGACCCTCCAGTTTTAGAGCTCAAAGAACTTCCATCTCATCTCGAATACGCTTTTATTGAAAACACAACTCAACATCCTGTCATAATCTCATCCGCCTTATCAATTGATGAGAAGAACAAGTTGCTCAATGTACTTAAGGCACACAAACGAGCAATTGCATGGAAAATCATGGACATCAAGGGAATCAATCCATCCTTTTGCACTCATAAAATATTGATGGAGGAGAACTTCAAATCCGTCATTCAACCTCAAAGACGTTTAAACCCGAGCATGCAAGAGGTGGTGAAGAAAGAAGTAATCAAACTGCTAGATGCCGGTTTGATTTACCCTATTTCTGATTCACCTTGGTCAGTCCCGTCCAAGTTGTTCCCAAGAAAGGAGGAATGACTGTTGTAACTAACGAGAAGAATGAGCTTATTCCCACTCGTACGGTTACCGGATGGAGATTTTGCATAGACTATCGCAAAATCAATGACACGACAAGGAAAGATCACTTCCCTCTTCCTTTCATTGACCAAATGCATGAGCGATTGTCTGTAAAAATGTTCTATTGTTTCCTGGATGGTTTCTTAGGATATTTTCAAATCCATATTGCTCCCAAAGATCAAGAGAAGACGACATGCACCTGTCCATATGGCACATTTGCTTATCGGCGAATGCCCTTTGGATTGTGTAATGATCCTGCTACATTTCAAAGATGCATGGTAGCAATTTTTCATGACATGATTGAACACTCAATGGAAGTTTTCATGGATGATTTCTCCATCTTTGGAAACTCATTTGAGCAATGTCTTGAAAATCTGGAAAATAAGCTGGTTAGATGTGAAGATTCTAACCTTGTCTTAAACTGGGAAAAGTGCCACTTCATGGTTACGGAAGGAATAATGTTAGGACACAAAATCTCTCGAGTAGGGCTTGAAGTCGATCAAGCCAAAGTCGACACTATTTCTAAACTTCCACACCCCACAACCGTAAAAGAGATCAGAAGTTTCCTAGGTCATGTAGGATTTTACCGTCGTTACATTAAAGATTTCTCAAAAATCGCTCGACTAATTACTCAACTTCTCGAGAAAGACGCTCAATTCGTATTTTCTGACGAATGCATTAATGCATTCAAATTGCTTAAAGAAAGGCTGGTAATCGCTCCCATCATGGTTTCCCCAGATTGGACACTACCATTTGAACTCATGTGCGACGCAAACGATTTTGCAGTAGGAGCCGTATTAGGACAAAGGAAAGACAAGCAATTCCACCCAATTCATTATGTGAGCAAAACCCTAAACGACGCACAAGAAAACTACACCACCACTGAAAAAGAACTTCTTGCGGTAGTTTTCGCATTTGACAAGTTCTGCTCGTATCTCATCCTTTCGAAAACAATTTTTTACACCGATCATGCAGCCCTTCGTTATTTGTTCAACAAACAAGATGCAAAGCCAAGATTGATTCGTTGGATCCTTCTACTTCAAGAATTTGACATCAAAATTCGTGATAAGAAGGGAGCAGAAAATCTAGCGGCTGATCATCTCTTGCGTCTTGAGGATTCAAGTCCTTCACAAACTGAGGAAGCCATAATAAACGACAACTTTCTTCACGAATTCCTTATGCACGTTCAATCCTCAATCGATGAACATCCTTGGTTTGCCGATTTTGCAAATTACTTAGCAAGCGGAATCCTTCTTAAAGGAATGACTTATCAGCAAAAGAAGAAATCCTTTACTGATATCAAACATTACTATTGGGAAGACTCGTATCTATTCAGAATCGGTGCAGACCAACTCATTTGAAGATGCGTATATGGAAGACAAGTAGAACAAATTCTAAGGCATTGTCATGAAGGACCCACCGGAGGACACCATGGAGCAACCTTAACAGCTAAGAAAGTGTTTGACTCTGGATTTTACTGGCCCACGATCTTCAAAGATGCTCACAACATAGTACGTACCTGTGATGCATGTCAAAGAGAAACCAATATCTCAACATGGGATGAGATGCCTCAGAAACCAGTTCAAGTATGTGAGATATTTGACGTATGGGGTATTAATTTCATGGGGCCATTCCCGGTGTCATTTGGCAATCGTTACATCTGGGTAGCAGTTGATTACGTTTCAAAATGGGCTGAAGCTCAAGCTCTGCCTACTAATGATGCCAGAAACGTTGTCAAATTTCTTGAAAAAACTATTTTCTCGTTTCGGTGACCCCAAAGCTCTAATTAGTGACCGAGGAACTCATTTTTGTAACAATCAGCTCGAACGAGCAATGGCGCGTTATGGAGTTCACCATCGCTTTACAACTGCTTACCATCCACAAGCGAATGGGAAAGCTGAAGTCACTAACCAAGGCATCAAACGAATCCTTGAGAAAACTGTAGGTCAAAATCACAAGGACTGGTCTATCAAGTTAGATGATGCATTATGGGCTTTTCGAACTGCCTATAAGACTCCCATCGGCACAACACCGTTTAAACTAGTGTATGGGAAGTCGTGTCATCTACCTGTGGAACTAGAGCACAAGGCTTTTTGGGCACTTAAAGCAACAAACCTGGACCAAGACCTTGCACGAAAGAATTGATTCCTACAAATCCACGAATTAGAGGAATTGAGAGAACAAGCGTACGAAAACGCTAGGGTCTACAAAGAAAAGACAAGGAAATTCCCCGATGCTCAATTAAAGAACACAAAATGATTTTATATGGGAGAACGTGTCTTATTGTATAACTCTCGTTTACATTTGTTTCCTGAAAAACTGAAGTCACGTTGGTCTGGACCTTATACGATCAAAAACGTGTTTCTGAATGGTGCCATTGAAATTTATAACTACGAAGGTTTAAGTTTCAAAGTAAATGGTCATCGTTTGAACCGTATAACGATGGACCAACCAAAATTCCCTCGGAGGAATTACACCTCCGCCCCGACAAAAACTAAGTGTGGGGAAGGGTCGTGCCGAAGACCTGAAACTTAAACGCAACACCTGTACATAAAATTTTCTTGCTTCTTAGGATC
Organism: Flaveria trinervia; assembly: GCA_025506515.1. Classification (NCBI taxonomy): domain Eukaryota; kingdom Viridiplantae; phylum Streptophyta; class Magnoliopsida; order Asterales; family Asteraceae; genus Flaveria; species Flaveria trinervia. The sequence goes on along the minus strand of CM046449.1, from coordinate 56,083,359 downwards.
CCACAAGCACAAGCATGGGGCCGTGCCTCATTAAGCACGCCCCCGTGTCTCTGACAAATTTCTTTCCACAATCACCGCTAACGACTCTGGAACATTGCAGGTTGAATTTAAGACGAATTCTGACAAGCATGGGGCCGTGCCTAGCCAAGCACGCCCCCGTGTCCACTTTCCACGACCTGTATATAAATACCACACTTGTTCCATTCTTTCATCACACTCACTTCTATTTATAAATATCTAAAAAATGAAAGAATCAAGTCACGGAAGTTCCAACTGGAATCCTGCGAAGAAACCACGTTCTAAAACACGAGAACCAACGACTCAAGAATATTTCTTCAAGCTGCATGAACCAATCAAACAACTGACTAAAATGAACCTCACTGCATCCCAACGCTTAGCTGAACTTATCTAAAAAGTTCAACAGATAAGCGAGGAACTCATTTCCATTAACCAGCAGCTTGCGGAATTAAGCAACCGCACCTCTCACTATCCCATCCCGAACATTCCACACGAAATTTGTGGAGGTTTCTTTTAGAAGCATTTCGTGATGTGCTAAGTGCGCTGTTGCGCATTAAAGAGTCTGGTTTTACTGTTTCAGATTCTCGGCTTTTAACGTATTATGTAACCGTAGGACCCTAAGAAATGTAATTTTCATTTTGGCTTGTGTTTATTTACTCTAGGACTAATTTCATATCTTTTCGGATGATTTAAAAATGGTAAAACTTAACTGGGAAAATTACATAACGCGCGAAACTGAAAAACGGAACAACAAAAGACTGAAACCACCTAACAATACTTGAACACAGCCTCGTGCTCAAGTAGGCACGCTCCTGTGTTCGACAAAAAATGACACAAGCTGATATTTTTAGCCTTTTGTCTTGTTCTTCTTCAATTTTGCATGATAAATACCGACCTCAATTGCCTGCAAAGCCATATCCACTCTCATTTTCATCTTGTTTTTCCATTTTTTTCATTTTTTCATGAGTTCTTTCAAGAGTGTTTGAACAAAAGGTTAGTGTACTAATTCCTTTGATTATGAAATTCATTTACATGTAGTTAGGTGATTAGGTCTCTAAACAACCGAAATTGTAGCAATTATATGTAAAGACTTGTTCTTAAACGTTTCATGGAATGATGAATACTTTCAACCTACTTGTTCATGTTTATTCTTGTAAGTAGATTAGTGTTAATTAGCATGTTTCGTTAGTTATTAGTTTGTTTAGTTAGCTAATTAGTTTGTTTTCTTTTATCATTATCAAGACTATCTTCAAAATTCGTGGTGAAATATTTGTTAATCATGTTCAAGAGTTCCCAAGTGATATTAAACATAAAATATATTTTTGGGTATCTTGAATTATTAACAAATAATTAAAATGATAAACATACAATCATTGATTTTTTAAGCAAGAAAACGATAAACCCATGCTTAATCAACGATTTACAAACATAACCACACGTGCTCGAGTCAAGATTTTGCCTTACCATGTTTACCGCACCCCACGTTTCACAAAAGCGCACCCCCATGTTCAAAAAATTTTCCTTGAATGATAAACTTTTAAACCATTTTTATCATGAGTTGAATCATTATGATGTTATGTCTTAAAAAATAAACACATGATTTTCACTAACATCATGAAACTGCTCAAGAAATTTGTTTTGTATAGATTAACATATTTTTAAAATTTCAGGATCATGAATCATCCCTACTTACGTTTTGAAGCAAGCCGCGAGAGATGGTGTCATGAGAGACTTCAAAGGCTGTTACAAAGGGTCGAAAGACCCCATTTACAAGCATATGAAGAAACACTAGCGACAGTCGGACAGCTAGAAAGATACAATACATTATTGAGTGTCCAATGGAAGCGTTTATTCTCACAAAATAGACCTTCCGTTTATGAACTAACTCTTGAATTTTTAGCATATTTCAAATTTAGCATGAAAGACTCTGATCCTTGGGATAATAATGCAGTTTCATTCAGACTTGCTGTCCATTGCCTTGTTCGGTGTCTATCTCGGATCTACACGGAACAGGAAATGGAGGAGGAAGCAGTATCTGGAATGCCGGCATACCATACTTTCCCGGACGAGGAAAGTAAAGACGCAAAAAGTGGTGCAATGAGGAACGCATTTTGGGAGCGGATTGGAACTGAAGGGTTCAACTTGAGTAAAACAAAAAGCAGTCAGATACGAGACCCGCTGCTGCGATACATTCATCAGTTACTTAGTCATTCCATAACCTCGTGGTCAAAGCGAGGGAGTTGTTAACTTGAGGGACTTGTTCATTTTATATTGTATGGTTAATCAGTTGCCATGTAATATTGGGTATTTGTTTTGTAATATTTTTGCCAGGAATGCAATTGTAGGTGCTCCAACACCTATGTTTGGAGGAAGCTGGATTTTGAACTTATACGAAAGCTATGGTTATAACACTAAGGAACTGAAGGAGTGATGTCAGGACTGTTAGACTTGAGCATATTCAAAAGTATGTACATGGTGACAAGCCTACCAAATGGGCATCCAAGATTCATGGATAAGAAGGGACAAATCTGGGATCCGGCGGACCCCGAAGAAATAATTATGGATCTCGACATGCCAATACAACCGGAAGGAGCAGGAGCTGCATCCTCAAGTTCACGTACAAGGGAATTCCCGACCATGTTAGACCTTTACGAGTCAATACAAACAACCAACGACCATGCACGGCGATCATTTGAATATGCTCAACAAGCCTTCAACCGAGTCGAAAGTCTGCACTCCCGAGTCGATGACCTCCGTAACGATGTCACATACATCAGGAACCGAATATACCATGAGTGGGGGGATATTCCCCCACAAAGCCCTTGAAAACCGTATCATTTCGGGGGACCCGGCACATTTGTTTTGTGCCTATCTATCTTTTAATTTATATCGTTTTGTTTTTATTTTGTGTGTTTAGGACGTTAACGCTTTTAATAAATTGGTGACATTTCAGGTGATACCGAGGATTCTAACAACGTGAGGCCAACCAAACACAACTGAAAATTTCATCATTTTTAGGGGAGTTATTTCATTACCCTTTCTCGATCTTGATTATATTAATCACATTGAGGACAATGTGAATTTTAAGTATGGGGATGGGAGTAATGCGTTTGACTTTGCTAAAAGGTCCAAATTTAAAACTTTTAAGAGAAGATCACTTACCAAGTAATTTTTGTGACATGAAACCAAAATATAATTTTTGATAAACCAAATTATAAATATATATTTTTCGGGTAATAAAGAAGTAAACTCATGACGTCCAAATAAAATTGAATTTTTTTTTTGTGATATCCTTAAAAGCAATAATCTAATCTAGTAAAATATTTAATCATGTAAAATGAAGCACTTGTACCCAATTCCATCCATATGTGAGTTTATTTTTGAGTCTTAAACAGCTTTTGCAAATTGCAATTCTACTTTCATTCTGGATTTAATTGAGGGTGTCATATGATACGTGTAATTAGAACTTGCTTTGGGTATGCATTTCAAGATCTTAATTAGTATTTGTTGCATAAAAATGAGTTAGGCACTAGGAAACCTTAACCATTCGAGCCCCGACCATTGTCCTTAATTTTCCTTACCCGAACGTCAACCATAATGAGCCCCGTTGAGCTTAAACGTTTTTTATCTGTCAATCACCCGAGCCACCAAGTCACTTAACTAAAAGCCTTCCACAAAACTTGTTTTCATTAAAGACACATTTTTGGCTTATAAAAAAATTGATCTTTTACCGACAGACCTTAAAGAACTGGAATGCATTCTTTTGATTTCAATTTGCTTTGTTGCCTTCATCACGCAAAACCGGGACTTCCCCCGGAAATCCGCGAACATATTTTCAATCTCACGTTTGACGCAAGAAAGAAATGGCGAAAAAAGGAACAAGTTCCGCCATTTTGTGGAATTTCAAAAAGTGCTATAAAGAGACGGGCAAAAAGATATGAAAGATGCCCGAATTGTGGAAATTGGTCTTATAATAGAAAATGCAAAAAGAATCAAACTGAATCTCAATACGAATACACAGAACTAATCCGATTAGGTGCTATTAGGCTTCAAGCCGAACGATCCTTGAGAAAGGAAAGTTTTGTGTATCTTCGGGTAAAAGATGAAGTACGATTTTTTAAAGCAAAATATGGTCTTGACAATCTGACCTTAAACGAGTCCTCAAGCTAGCATATCCCTTCTAGCTTGAAGTATTGTATAGGGAACCTTTATTGCTTTCCTTGTAGTTTATGTTAGAAAAATAAGCCAAGACCGTCGTCTTTAACAATTAGCCAACTTTTCCTAATATTCCATACCCCAGCTCGAGCCAAATTACAACCCATCAAAGACCTAATGCTTTATGCAAGTAAATATCTAAGTAGGTGGAGATTTGATCCCTTAACAAGCTTATGATTTCACACGTATTCATACTAGGCAATTGAGTGTATTAGTCATACTTAATCTTGATTATGACTCCATATATTGAGCCAAGTGTGAGTGCATCTTGTGAGAAGTGTGGATTTTTGCGTGATTATAATCTTTACTAACATATTGCTTGCTAGGATATCATTTTACATATGCTTAGAATATTTATATTTGGATGAAAATAATGTTTACTTGCGTATTTCTCGAAAGACATGTTTATAATTTGTTTTCTTTGGTTTTTGGTGGACTTGTCATTTTAAGTGATTTTTGCGTGAGGACAAGCAAAGTTCAAGTGTGGGATGTTTGATGTGCTCCAAATTATACATAAAAATCCTATCAAAAGCACATTAGTTATTCCTTAATCTCTTCCTTAAAATGATGAAAATGTACTTAAAAGTCTTAAATTGTGTTTTCAGGTGTTTTAAAGGGCAAGTTGGACAAAAGAAGCATATTTAGCAAGAAAGCATGGGGTCGTGCCTCTTAAAGCACGCCCCCATGCTTTGCCAGAAACACACCCCCGTGCTAAATTAACACACCCCCGTGTTTGGACATCTAACAGGACAAAAAGTATTATTCCCTAAAAGTAGACATGGGGCCATGCCATTTAGGCATGGGGTCGTGCCCCACCTCCAACACGGGGCTGTGCCCGACACAACTTGCATGTACGAGCCGACCAACTTTCATAAGCATTGTACTAGCACGGGGCCGTGCTTAAACACTCCAGAAAGCCTATAAATAGAAGCCTAAGTTCACCATTTTTGATAAGCTTTGGTGGAAGAGTTACTCTGCAGAACTCTCTCGGGAATCAAGACTTCAAGATCATTTGGAGGCTCAGGAGGCGCATACAACATTTGGAAGAAGCTCGGAATCATCTAAACGCCATCCATTGTGGATTATCGGTTTGATTTTTCCATTTCACCAATGATTACATATTTATCTTCTTTGTTATATGTTGTTATGTTCATGCTCGTTATGAGCTAAACTCTTTTTATCATCCTAATCGGATGAAACTTATGTAATTTGTGATGAAATAATGGTGTGATAAATATTATGTTAATGCTATGGTGGTCTTGGGAAAACTATTGATGGGTAGCATCTACATTTGAACGGGAAGTTATAAATTTATGGTTTGTGATTGTGATCGTCAACAAAGTTGAAAAAACGTATGATTAACTTTCATTCGCGAAACCAGTCTTCATTATAAATCCATGGCTAATGAACTAGAAATGGTTATTAGAAATCATATCACTTTAACTTTCTGATCATTTGCGGGTTCCCTTTTATTTGTTCAGAAACTTCAGTAATTGTTACGGTTTTCTAAAATTAATGGTTTGTTAAGAAGGAACCTGATCAACTCTCTTTTTGACATTAAGTTATATTTTCAGAAATCGTATGTCAAATAGGTCACAAAAGATTTACCTACATTACTAGGGCTTTGATCTGAGCAGTAAAACTCAGCCTGACAGGATCAAGTCACTATAGCAGCAGGATAGACGAGAAATCGTGCCAGCTCATCTTTATAAACATTAACATAATTACATTAATCCATATCTTTAAATCACACCACCAATTCATCACGGTTACATAAGTGGAATCTAATTAGGATGATAACTTTTATTCCCTGGTTTTAAATCCAAACGTTTCAAATCTTAGTTTACTTTCTTTCTATTATTGTTTATTTTTAATCCTAAAAATCTTTCTATACAATTATCATTTTATTTAACAAAAACCAAATTTGATAGTCAAACATCAAGTTTGTTGAGTAGGCTAGGTGTGTCCACGGATTGATAATCGGTTCTTACCAACACTATATTACCACACGACAGGTACACTGTCTTTTGTGTGTGTAATTTAGTATTACTAATAACCAACTAAAACTGAATCTATGCAATAAATCTATATCAAAATATATATACTATCCGCACCCATCATATACATCTAAATATATATATATATATATATATATATATATATATATATATACATATATATATATACATATAATATATGTATATATATATATTTACTAAATCAGTTTAAAACCCAATGACTACAATCTATTATATTTAAAAACCTTTAAGCAGCAATCGCATGACTACAAGGGAAATCAGAGAGTTCTCATTGTCTACAATTATATGTTTTACTCCACAAATCAACCAAACCTTTTTTGCCTTCATCTGCAACCTCAAATGTGTGATCATCGATTCCGGTCACTATCCATGTTGCACTTTCTGTAATTCTTCTTGTTATTTTATTTTTTGCTAATTTTGTAAGATTTTATGGCAAATCACCTACAAAAATTAACATGTTAATATTTTTAACAAAAAAATCATAAAAGATTATATGGTAATTTTATAAAAATATTACCTACAATCCATCTACAATTAAAATACAATTTTTATAGATATTCTCAAAAAAATCAACGAGCCCAATAATTGGTAGTTTTATAGCATGTCGTGACAAAGCATTGATTGACTCATCGCTATTAGACGTCATGATATTATAACGACTTCTTGAATAGTATGCTCTTGCCTATTTTTCAACCTGAGATTGACTAAAGTATTTTGAACGCATGAAAGTACAACGGTGAGTCTATAAAATTGCTTTTCAGAATCAGAAACTGTAACATCCTAGGAGAATCCCACATTAGCGGTAGACAGGATAGATTCCTAGTTTATAAGGAATGCCTGGCATCTAATATCAACAACGCGTTTGGGCGTATTGGCTGTGAATGAGAGGAGAACTCCACAGTTAAGCGTGCTTAGGTGGGAGCAATCCAGGGAAGGGTAACCTCTCTGGGAAGTTTTCATCCGGGCAACCAAAAGAAAATCCGTGAACTCCTCATGGGCAAAGTAGTCAATATTGTTAGTGTGAGAGGTCGGGTGTTAATGAATGGTATCAGAGCCACTCCTGTGCCATTCGGGATGGTAGGGAAAACCTCATCAGGATGGTGAGTCTACAGGGGTGTTCAAAGTGACATCTTAGGCTAATCCCACATCCATAGATGGGATGGTGGGGCAAACCTCATCGAGGCTGATGAGCCCAAAAAGGGGGGTGTTTGTAACATCTTAGGCGAATCTCACATCGGCCGTGGACAGGAGAGATTCCTGGTTTATAAGGAATGTCTGGCCTCAAATATCAACAATGCGTTTTGGGCGTATTGGCTGTGGATGAGAGGATAACTTCACAGTTAAGTGTGCTCAGGTGGAAGCAATCCATGAATGAGTGACCTCACTGAGAAGTTTTCATCCGGGCAAACAAAAGAAAATCTGTGAGCTCCTCGTGGGTAAAACGGAAAATATTGTTGGTGTGAGGGGTTGGGTGTTAATAAATGTGAGGTATAAATCATCCTTCAATCAAGTTTATATGACCGATCGAATACTTGTCGTTGATCATCAAAATCCCAATGATTTTGGCGGAGTTTAGGAAAGGTCAATTAAAAAAAAAATAAATTGAAGAGTTCATGGTACAAAACGCTGCAATCATGCGATGATTGAGAAAGAAATTTAGTTTCCTTATATTATATATATATATATATATATATATATAATATATATATATATATAATATATATATATATATATATATATGTGTGTGTATATATATATATATATATTTCATCATATAAAAACAAACGTTTATGATTTCATTTCTACTAATATAAGTCTTCATATTAATATATTATTAATATAATATTTATTTCATAGGTTACTTCAACTCTACTTCCCTAAAATTTAATTTCGTCCATGAAATTTTCGGTTAAAACGTAAACAACACATTCAAATACACATAATATCTAAAACAAGAAATGTCTAAACTACTACAACTTTTGTAGCACAACCGCAAGTAGGAGCCACATAAACATATGGTCTAACAAGAAATGATAAATTAGATACTTATGGCTTCTCTACAAATAACATAACTACTAATACTGAAAGATAAGATATAACATACCTTAGTTTTCAAACAGATTAGGGTATTGAGAATGAATCATTTCTTTTATTTCCCATGTTGCTTCCCTCTGCGAATGATTCTTCCATAGAATCTTAAGAAATGGTATTGAATTACGTCTCATGACTCGTACTTAACGGTCAAGAATGGCCTCAAGTTCCTCTTCATAAGATAAATTTTCCCGAATTTCATGTAGAGGATAATTGACAACATGCAACGGATGGTAGTTGTAGCCCCTCAACAGAGATATATAAAATACATTATGAATGTGAAAAAGTTGCGGTGGTAACATCAAACGATAAGAGCTCTCCAACTCTCCTGAGTATCTCAATGGTCCAATAAAACGAGGACTAAGCTTCCCTTTAATACCAAAGCGTCGGACACCTCTACAGGGTAATACTTTCAGGAACACTTTATCACCAATATGAAACTCCAATGCCCGTCGATGTCGGTCTGTATAACTTTTTGTCTACTCTGAGCCTCCTTTAGTTTCTCGCGAGTAATGGCAACCTTTTCATTCGTAATCTGCACCAGTTCAGGACCCTCAATCATCTTTACTCCAACCTCGTTCCAATATATCGGTGCTTTACATTTTCGACCGTATAAGAGTTCAAAAGGGGTCATATCAATACTCGCCAGCCAACTGTTATTATAGGAAAACTCGACTAAGAATAAGTACTCATCCCAGTTACCGGTCCATTCGAGCGCGCATGCCTGAAGCATATCTTCCAATGTCTAAATAGTGCGTTCAGACTGCCTGTCAGTTTGAGGATGGAAGGCAATGCTAAATCTTAACTTAGTTCCCCAAGCCTTCTGAAAACCCTTCCAAAAACGAGACGTGCAACAAGGGTCTCTATCACATGCTATAGAAGATGGTGTGCCATGAAGTCGAACAATATCACGAAGAAATATCTCCGACAATTTACTCATTGAGTACCCTTTTTTAATGGGCAAGAAATGGGCTAACTTTGTGAGTCTATTCACTACAATCCAAATAGCCTCATTCTTCTTATAAGTTCTTGGTAAACCAATCACAAAGTCCATAGATACATTATTCCATTGCCAAACAGGAATGTCTAGTGGTTGCAATTACTTGCTGGCAAGTTAGACAATGACCCACATACTTAGCCACGTCTTCTTTCATACCGTTCCACCAAAAGTTTTGCCTCAAACCTTGATACATCTTTGTAGATCCCGGGAGGATAGAGAACGACAAATTATGTGCCTCAGCTAACAAGGATTCACGAAGAGTGGAATCATTAGGCACACCTAATCTCTTCTCGCACCACATCACTCCTTGTTCATCAACTCGGAATTTAGAGAATTTTTCAAGCCGACATTGACTAAAGTATTTGGAACGCTTAAAAGTACAACGTTGAGTCTATAAAATCGCTCTTCGGAATCAGAAACTCTATAAGCTTAACATGTTTGTCACCTTGTAATTTTTTTCCTTTCATTGACTTTAAGCATAGATTTACCATCAAATGACGACAATATAACCCTTGATATACATGTGGAAACATAGTTTTGATAGTCATATCAATTGAGGCAGCTCTACCAGATATAATTGCTAAATTTGAATGATCACCAATACAATCTTTAAGTTTTGATAAAAACCATTTTCAAGACTCTTCGCTCTTTGTTTACCAACACCGTATGCAACTGGTAAATCTGATTGTTTCCATCCATACATACTCCAGAAAACATGGTGCCCAAAATTTTCTTTTTAAATACGCCCCATCAATCATAATTAAAGACTGTAGAAATTGCTGAAAACCTTGAATCTAAATAAATAAATAATCTTAATATTATTAAAATATTATTAAAAAACATACTCAAATATTTACTTACCGTTGCACCGATCGCGATAAATAACATTTCGAAACGTCCCGTTTCATCTACAACAATGTCGGTGACCGTATCCGGGTTTGCTTTCTTTAAGTTGTAGCAGTAGATAGAAAGATGAGAAAACGATTCTTTTGGAGATCCTTTTAAATGTTTGAGCACGTACGCCTTGCCACGCTAAGTTTGAGCGTATGATATGCTAACTTTAAATCTCTCTTTAATATCATTCATAGTTCCTTTATCCCGGTAAATTCACCGCTATCTTTTAATTGGTATTTAATTATATGACCTAATAATTTTTTGTTTGCTTGACGAATATTGGGATAATTTTGTGTTTTTGAACAAGTATGTACTAATTTAAAATATCTAACTTGAAATATACTTATATTTTTTTAAAATATGCATGGATACACCAATCGCAACCATCATTACGACATGACGCCTCAAATCTACTTTTTGATGATTTATCCAATTCATACTCAAAACATTCGGTAAAACACATCGTACCCAATTTCAGTTGTAATTCTTCTTTGTTGTTGAAACAATCAGCTTGAAAAATAGTTGACAACGCAGAGCTAGTATTTTAGAGTGAAGTATTTGTAGGATCCGTTAATGACTCTGGTTGTGAAAAAAATATATCTTCATGAACCTAATACTCGAAATGATAGGGAGGTGGATCCTCTTTTTCATAAAAAATCCTCATTTTTTCGTTTTCATAATGACATTCTTGCTTAACATCACTATATCTCTAATCAACCACATGAATATCGTTTAAATCATAAATAAACTTTTCATTGTCGTTTGTAAAATTTAATTTTTTTTCGTGGATAGCTGAGCTACTACCAACGCCGGATTCTTCACTAACGAATAACGTAAAAATTTCTTTTTGACCATTGAGAATAACATTCATAAAAATAATAAATCTTTATCATTAGATATGTCAATAAAATGAGTATAAGTAGACATTTTATACGATAACTATATATAGATTTGAGTTCTTAGTTTTGAAGAAATAATTTCCTTTATTTCATCAAATTTTATATTACTAGATAAACAAACAACATGTCTAAACATTTACCTTTTAATGATAGATATTTTTTAACACTATTTACAAAATATCATTTATCACCACTGCATAGTATGATATTAACTGACATTTTATAAAGTTTTAGAAAATTTTAAGAAGAAACTAACAAGAAGATTAAGAGGAATGTAAGATTTTATAAATTTATTAAGGGTAAACATTGTATTATATATGGCAAAATAAAATTAAATTAAACTTTTAAATATATAAAAAAACAATAAATAATTAAAAATTTCTGATCTTTTTTGTTAAGAAAATAAATATATATTTTTGAATTATAGGTGATGAGGTATTTTCATAATTTTGGGGTGAGAAATTCTCAAAATCCTTCACTGACTCAGCAGGGATCAAGCCATGTTAGCGAGGGGTACATGTGGACGAGTGATTATGCAAGATCTTCGTCGAACACAGTTTTCTAGTGCGAGGGATTCCCATCATCCCTCGCTACGTTAACGAGGGATGACACGTGACGTGCTACGATTGGTTGTTTATTTGATAAACTTCAATTTTAACCGATTATTTTAGTAATTCGATTTAATCAATTTTATCGGTGAGAAATTCTCAAAATCCTTCACTGACTCAGCAGGGATCAAACCATGTTAGCGAGGGGTACATGTGGACGAGTGATTATGTGAGATCCTCGCCGAACACACTTTTCTAGTGCGAGGGATTCCCATCATCCCTCGCTACTTTAACGAGGGATTACATGTGACGTGCTACGATTGGTTGTTTATTTAATAAACTTCAATTTTAACCGATTATTTTAGTAATTCAATTTAATCAAATAGCGTTTTTGTAATATTCACAAGAGAAATCATTTTAATGACGAAGCAGAGTACCTGTTCACACTTTAATTGTAGTGAACCTTATTTTATTTTTTATGTTTTGTTTATTTTAGATTATTTTATGTAAAATGTTATTCATGATTTGATGATTTTGAATTGTTTTATGTAGATGTTACGCTTATATACTTGAAATGAAAAAAGTTTTAATGAATTTGGTAATTAAATTTGTCATAAAGTCTAAAAGAAGAATATAACAGGTTTAAAAATAACAAGTTAGAGTGGATTATGACAAGCACTCGTATGAAAAAAAAGAAATATTAATGAGATGGGTGTCGTTTTCAATTAATATCACAGCTAAATTCTAAAAGATAAGATTTTAACAAAACGCACTATTTTTTTTAATGTAGTGTAACACAAAGTCAGAATTTAAATAATCAATATTATACATATATTGATAAAGTAGGATTACTTTTTGAGATAAACAAAAATGAAAAATCCATAGATATTAATATCAAAATCATATTCATACATTACAGGATCAGTCAATAAACAATAAACATATAACAAATCATCTGAATAGAATCACATACTGTTCATGCAATCATGCCACATAGATCACATGATGGCACATGCATTTGCATTTTCATCACTAAAAGCAGTAGTATACCGAACCTCGGTTGAGCTGGCACGAGCCAAATGGTGCCTCGACGGGTCTTGATCATACCTTACATATCCCGCTGGCGCCTTCTTGTCATACACGCCCTGAGCATAAGGGTGCGCCACCATGTCATATGGTACATACGGCCACAGCTCCACCTTCTTTCCGGTCCGGTGAGCCACACGAGACACAACCTTTTGCGGCTCAACATACCCGACAACCGTGAGCTTGTGTTGCTTTGGGTCGATGCTCACCGATGACACACCCTTCATACCTTCAACTGATCTCCTTACTTTCCTCTCACATCCTTCACAATCCATCTTTACTTTAATCTCCACCGTCTATTGTCATTTCATAGATTATATCATAATAAAAATGTTATATTAGAAAAGTTAATTTCTCTCTCAATAGGTGGAACCTACATTTGTAACAATAAGTTTGATGAATTGAGGACCCACTGCATATCTAAAAATCTAGAGTTGTTGGGAGCATTATATGCACGCATGCCTATCTTCATTTGTGTCCTCAATAATACAATCACTTTCTTAAAAAGGTTTATAAATTAAAAGGTAAGATATTTGTTTATTTTTCATGACAAGGTAACTTTTAACACGATTTTAACATATTAAAATGTCTTAAAATGATTAACATATCCGTAAATGTAAAGACTGATAAAACGATTTTATCTTGTTGCTTTCACAACCTATTCCTCATATTTATTCATATAATTACACAAAAAGTTACTATATTTTCAATTTCATTTTCAAGTTTATTATTAATTTTTCTCTCACTTCCACTCACAACCACTTAAAATATTTTAAAAATATTATAGAGTTTCGAACAATGTTTCCTCAAAATATAGATTAAATAGTAAATTTACCATATACTTCAGTTACAATCACTTATAATCATACCATATAATATAAGAAATACATTCACATACATTTAGTAAACAGGTTGTGAATGCTCTTACATAGCAATAATTATGCTAGTAACACATGTTTATCATAAATTTCACAAATAAAATACATTTATTTTAAACACGTTTAAAAATCTAATGCATTAAAATAAGATTTTTTAACATCTATAACCTATAGTAAAAAAAGATTTTTTTTTAAAATACGTGTTATCATTCTAGCATATCAAATGACGTGTCATTATTTTAACATATTAAAAAAATTGTTTCCCGCTTCTATCTCATAATAAATACAAAAATTATAAAAACAATTAATTTGACTTTTCTTTTAACTAAAATATGTTTAAAAAATATATTTATATTTGTGTTTCTTTTCTCTCTCATATTAAATTATAATTATTGTAAATAAGTACACTAAACTATTAAACATTTAAAATATAAATATAGTTATTTTAATAATTTATTAATACATATTAATATAAAATAATAATATAAGTTTTAAATATTCATTATATTTTTATTCATCAATGGATATAAACATTTAGAAAAAAACATATTCTTAAAACTAATAATTTTAATATGTTTTATTTATTCCACCCAAGTAATATACGTAGACTTTAAACTAGTTAGTTACTAAATCTAATACCAATACTTTTATTAAATAAATACACCAAAATCTCCACTCTACGGAATTACAACATACACATTTTGGTTGTATGCATACTACTTAAACAACAAAGTGACTGACATTATAATTAGATTAAGCAAAAGTTTCCTAAATGAGTATGGATTTTTTTATGATATTCTATTAAATTATTTAAAAAATACTCCGTTTTTTTAACATAAATAAACCCAACCCTTAAATTTTACAATCCACCTATAATTTGAATTGTGAGATTTGAAACCATATTATTGAACAGGAATAAAATCAAGACTGCGTCATAAGATTACTTTACTGGAGATTTTCTCAAAATCAAGATGAAAGCAGAACCGTTCACTGTCCCTGTCCCTTCATTTTCATGGTAATAGTACACATGTGTACAACTCACATTGCATTAGGTACAACTACTGCAGATTCCATTAATAACACGAGAAAGCAGATATGCTATTGATCCGAAGTCCGAAAGTTTACAGTCCGAACATATATATATATATATATATATATATATATATATAATATATATATATATATATATATATATATTAATAAAAGGGTTCATTTTATATTACAAACCATCATCCCCTTTAAACTACAAACTGTCGTTCACAGCTGCTCCAAACTATAGTTTACTCTTTTTAAATTACGGTTTACTTTTGTTGTGAAATGTAGCTTACCTTTATTTAAAGGTATACATAGTTAGTGAATCTAAAACTCCTTATCAAATCCTCGTAAAAAAGAACATAAATGTGTAATGAAACATCAACTAAATGATTTCGAACTTTAGAAATTTCACCGAATTAATGGATTTTAAATCCGACAACGAAATAGAAACTAAAAGCTCGTAAGCATTTTACCTGCAACTGTTTGCGAGTTTTGTGTTTTTTGTGATCTCCACTTGAGCAATCGAACATGTTGGAGAGATGATCCAGAGCTCCCATGGTTGATTTCACCAATAGATATTATGATTTGCAAGGAGAGAACTAATGATGTTCAAAATGTGTGTTGGTGGATTTTTTATTTCTACACTGCAGTGGGTGATTGGTTTCTTAGAGGCCCTTGAAGTTCGGTTTACTTTTGTAAGCCCTTAACTTTGAAATAATTGCAATAGACACTTTTATCTTTCAAAACTTATTATGTTGTGTTTTTATTTATTTTTGAGAAAATTACCAAAATGATTCGTGTGGTTTGATCATATTACAAGTTTAGTTTCTAGACATTAAAATTTTCAAATTTAATCCAAACATTTAAGAGTTGATTGCAAGTTTTGTCCCCACCATTAGTGTCCGTTAATTTTTAACGCTTTAAATACTAAATATGCAATATAATCAAACCATAAAGATCAATTGTGCAATATGATCAACCACATCTCTTGAAGGATATAAGAATATCCATAGACGAAAACCAGTTCATAGTCATTCAATTTTGAATCTTGCGAACAATAGATCATCTTCATCGTCTTCTCTGTTAACCAAATTAGAAAAAACATCAGTACATAGAAAAGATTAACACCTTGAAACACGAGAAAAAAATATTCTCTAAACAGTTTCACATGCACCAACAAAAACAAAGAGAATCAAACTTGTAGCCTGTGAATTAACATATCGTTTAAAACAGGCTGGAACGCTACAAAAAGACATCCTTTGTTGTTAAGATAAGTTCTTGTAGAAACCATATCTGAATTTGAATTCACACATCAACTAATGGTGAATAAAAAGAGGAGGCTATGGGAGGGTATATTTAAAGAAGTTGATAATTCTATTGAACTGTAAAATTGGTCAATGAAGTTAGGTAATACGCCTGTAAGTTTTGCAGTTAGCCAGACTATCGACTACCTGTTAATTATTGTTGAAATAGGTTCTAAAGAAAGTGAGATCAACATGATCTGTTTCGACTGAAGAAACAAGTGCTAACAACTTCTATTGGCAACAATTCTTGACCAAGAACCTGGGCAGATCAACATGTAATAATAATGTAGGCAAAATAGTTAATAAATATAGAATATTTAGGGAGTTTTGGTGGATATGAGTGTTAATAGACTTTTATTCTATTTTTTATTTTAGAGTAATTACAAAAATTGTGTTGGGTTAAGTAAGGTGGTACAAACAAACAACACTTAGAATAATTTTGGTACAACTAACAAAGACTTTCAAAGGCAAAGCTGCACTTCTGAAGGATAAAGACAGACGAACTGTGGAAGAGGAACTCAGTTTTCCTAAGACCAAGTAATTCCTCTTTCGAAGACAAACACTTGGAAGGTTTCAAGACAAAGACTTCCGAAGTATAAAGACTTGAAGATCAGCAGAAATCTCGGAAAAAGTAGACTCTTTCGAAGTATAAATGGCTTCGGAAGAACTTGTTCTTCTGAAGCTAATTATCCTTCGGAAGAACCAACTATGAACCAGTGGATATAAGTATGGTCATTCTGACAAGCCACTGCAACCTCTGATATACTGCATGGCATTTTCCCATGCCCATATAGTTGACCATACTTTATCTCATGTTCATTGTTTATGAATTTATACATCTACTAACTTTAGTTGGTGACAAAAGGTAAGTCATGTACCTGTCATGACTATCTAATCTAGGATAGTATTTTATCTTAGATACCTTACTTCTACCAATATAGTATTTGTTTAGTAGTAAGTTCCAGCTGGTAATCTTAGCATAACCGACTGTAGATAGTAGTATATATAGTTCTCATTGTAAACTCAGCTAGTATGCTTGTAAGATTCTTGTACACTTTGAGTTGAAAAGTAATATATACAAGTATTGAAAACTATTTCTTGTGTTTGCTTACTTAGTATATTACTATCAACTCTTATAGGATTCTACATCATCATTCGAGTGTGACTTAGTGAGTTGAGAGACAATACTTGTGGTTAAGTGACCATATTCGATCCTGCAATTGGTATTGATGAGCAAGAGGTTCCAACTGCTAACCCACTACCTCAACTCTTAAACTATTTATTGTGTTTGCTCCACCACACTCTTATGTGTCTGTGAGACAACCAAGATATGATACTGATGAGCAAGAGGTTCCAACTACTAACCCACTACCTTATAAGAAGAATAATATGCAACTATGGAGACCATCACAGGGAAGGAAAAGGTAGAAAATCCCATTCCACTAGTGATGATCAACCTCTGACCACTAAGCAAAAGAAATAAAGCTAAGGTAGCCAGAAAAACTGCCAGAAAGTGGTTGAGTCTAAGCTGAAGATGGACCCAAAGCAAAAGGGTGTATTCATCTTAGCTGAAATCTAAGTAGTTGGAAGTTCTGATTCGGTAAAAGAGTATAATACCAGCACTCTTATTCATTTGAAGGATCAGAAGCTGAAGGGGGGAGACTGTTAATGATGAAAAGAAGTGCAAGAAACACAGTCCTCTCACCCCATGAAGAGTAACATTGAGTGCATAATGTGTGGTCTCCACAACCACATAGCTATATATTGTTACTACAATCCTGCAAGTACACATTTTGGAAATAATGTTAAGAAAGAAGGAGTCAATGAGGGTTTCACATTTGGACCTTATCTCATGGTTCAAGTGTTAAGAAAAGGAAAGCTTGTTTCCAAAGCCAAGTTTCTTTCAAAAGAAACTCGTTCTTTTGAAAGAAAAATAGCTTCGGAAAACAAGCCAAAGAAAATTCAAAGAACAAAAGAATTTCTTTGAAACCTTTCAAGAAGAAGACTACTTCGGAAGAAAAGGTGGTGCAAGCCTCTTTCGAGAAGAAAGAAGCTTTGGAAGAAAGCCATTCTGCTCAAGCTTCATCAAGCTCATCTACATTGATCAAACAAAGAATGGAAGGTAAGATTAGAGAAGATGTTGCAGCCCAAAACTCTTCTTCACAAACCACAATTGAACCCTCATGTATACATTTTGGTTCAATTATGTCATCTACATTGGAAGATCTCAAGACCAATAAGGCTTGGGTTTCCAATAGTAACTAACAAATTTACCTTATGCATTAGGACATCCACATGAAAAAAATGGCAATGTGTGGATTATAGATATTGGATGCTCCAGGCACATGACTGGGAACATACCTCTTCTTCAATTATTTTAACATTTTGATGGAGGTCCTGTTCAGTTTGTAGGTGAAACCGAAGGATACATTTCTAGCAGAGGTAGTGTATCCAATGGTAAGTTAAAATTTGACAAAGTAAACTTTGTCAAGCGGCTTGAACATAATCTCTTGAGTGTTCCTCAATTTATGACCAAAAGCACCAAATACTTTTCACAGAACATAAGTACATTATCCTCAAGCCCATAATGATAGTTCCTCGAGAATTGAAGCTTTTTCACTCTCCCAAAAGAGGGGATATGTATAAGCTTGATATGAACATGCTTTCCTATTGGGTGAAGTCTCATGCTTTCTTTCCAAAGCTAATAGTGATGAGCAACTCTATGGCATAAACGAATATGACATGTTAATTATAAACCATGAAAAATTTGGTTAAAAATAACTTGGTACATGGTGTGCCTAAAAAGGAATATCTTTGCAAAGATAACTGCGTTGCTTGTCTGAAAGGGAAACAACACTGGTCATCTCATAATCCAAAGAAGTCAGCTCTATCACTACACTATTACACTTATTGCATATGGATCTGTTTGATCACACAAGTATAATGAGCATTGAAAGGAAATTATATTGTCTTGTGATTGCTGATGATTTTGCTAGATTTACATGGGTATTCTTTTTAAGAACTAAAGATGAAACTGCTGAAACTTTAAAATCTTTTATTCTTAAAATAGAAAATCTAATTGATCATAGATAAAGATCATAAGAAGTGATCAAGGGAATGAGTTTAAGAATCAAGTTCTTGACTCAATTTGTAACTCAAAAGGGATTGTCAGACAATATAGTTCCCCTGGAACTCCTAAAAAAATGTTGCGGAGAGAAAAATAGGTTACTTATTGAGGCTGCTAGAACCATGTTAGCTTATTCCAAGCTGCCTCTAACATTCTGGGAAGAGGCAGTCAGCACTACATGCTATGTGCAGAATAGGGTTCTTATAGTTAAGCTCCATGAAAAAACTCCTTATGAGTTATGGAACAAAGGCCACCATTCTTTGACTTTCTTAGGTCATTTGGTAGCAGGTGGACCATACTTAACACAAAGAACAATTTGGAAAAATTTGTTGAAAAGTCGGATGATGTTATCTTTTTTGGATATTCCTCTAACTCTATTGCTTATAGAATCTATAACATCAAAAATCAACAATATGAGAATCATCCACATTATTGTAAATGAGCACACTTCTTGTGTTAAGGGGAATGGACCTTACTATGTTTTTAATTTATAATTGTTTTCAAACTATTCTAAACTTTCTTGTGAGAATGTTCAGCTAGAACATGAACTCAAAGTGACTCTGATGATGATCAACTATTTGAGTTACCAGACCTCTTCCAAGTTCTCCAAGAATTACTGAAAATTATGCTCCCATAAATGAAAGACCTGAAAGTATGACTATCTCAAGAACCAGTGGAGCTTCAACTAGTTATTAACAAAGTGAGCCTCAAAACTCATCAAGTGACAACTCCAACACTACACAACACCAAGCTAATGGAAGCAACAATCTGGAGGAACAATCAACTATTAATGTTGCTTCACAGCAAAATGCTAATGATGCTATCTCTTTTCATTCAATCAGTCCTCATTGAATGAATGTGAGACATTAATTGGTCCAAGTATTCAAAATCTTGAGCAGAACTGTAACACCCAGTTATTTTTAAGGTTGTGAATAAAAGTGAAGAAAAAAAAGAAATGCAATTTAACCCAAGCCAAGGGGTTAAAAGTGTCAAAAGGACAAAAGTTTCAAAAGTTGGTGTAAAAGTGGGTATGCCCATGTTGTCTACACACATCATTTCTTTCAGTTTTAGGGAGAGAAAGCAGAGAAGCTCTCAGATATTTGAAGAAGAACAAGAAGAAGAATGGATTAAAGGTAAGATTTGGTGTTTTTAAGATGTTCTTGACTGGCCTTAGCCTCAGTTATATGCCTATGTGGTGTGTGTGTTCGGTTGTGTGTGTTTGGTAGGTTTCTAGGTGGTAGAACTCAATTTGCATTCGGGTATTTAAAGGAAGTCATACCCAAGAGCTACTAAGGTGAGTTCTAGAACCCCCTTTTACTTGTTTTAAACGGATTTGGGGCTGGAAATACATGTATAGACATTTTTATGATAATGGGTTTTCACCTGATTGTGTATGTGTATGTGATTATGGGTGGGGTTTGAGTTTGGGTGTGTTTATGGTTATGATGATGTTATGAATGTATTTCTAAGGATTAGAATGCATGAATTAAGCTTAGAACATGTCAGAAGATGATTGGGGACTGAATTACATTGTTTAAGTGTGACATAGACTATCCATGCGCCCAATATTGCCCATGCGCCCAGGCGCTCATGCGCCTAGAATTGGCTCAGAATAACTAAGTGTTGGCCATGCGTCCGAAAGTTCGCGATGCACCTAAGTGTTCCGATGCGCCTGAAAGGCCATGCGCCTGCATAGTGCTCATGCGCCTAAGACTTAGTTTATTTTTCTGGTTTTTGGGGAAAAAGTGAAATGTAGGATTTGACTTGGGATTTTCCCGGGGGTGAAGTAAGTTAAATTTTGACAATGTATGGGGTATGTTATGGTATGTATGATGATTTTTATGTCATGTATTGATGGTGCCATGTATAGTGATGTTTTTTTATGATTACGTTTATGTTCTTATTTATGTACATTTGTTTTCTATGGCTTTACGTTGAATGTTACGAGTGAATGAATGATAAAGTAGTATCTAACATAAAGTGGAAGATAAAGAAAAGAGAACATAAAGAAAGAATGCATGCATTAATGTTTTTTTAAGTGAAAGAAAGGCTTGCAAGCAAAATGTATGGAGGTGCACGACTCTAAAGTAAGGTATATTTTATTTTAAAACTAGAACTCACTCAGCAACGTTACTTTTATGTGTTTCCAGTTGGCAGGTAATGGTTGTTGAGGATGGCATGGGACGACTACTTGGCTTATTTTGGATGGCATTCTTTTGTATAATGTTTTTGCATTGTAATGCGAACAAGGATGTTTTTTTAATGAATGTTGTATTATTTTGCAAAAGCAATTATAATGAAATGAAAAAGTTGTTTAAATGTTTCTGTTGTAATGTTTTACTAAAGTTAATGTAACTATATGTTTTATGTGCGATGGTTGACTAGTTGTGAGCGTCCTGGGAATGGGGCCTTACAAAAACTTTTCTAACTTAGATCTCTCCATGCAACTAGATGTGATCCCTAGGCTCAGGATTCATAACACTCACCTAGCTGAGAACATCATTGGAGATGTTTTTGAAGGTGTGAGAACAAGAGGATAAACTCATAATGGGAATGTCTACTTGTACTCATGCTTCCTTTCTCAGATGGAACCAAAGAAGGTAGAGGAAGCTTTGAAGGATAGTAGTTGGGTTGAATCAATGCAAGAGGATATGCTTCAATTCAAAAGACAAAAGGTTTGGAACCTATGTCCACTACCATCTAGTCAAGTACCTATTGGTATAAAATAGGTAGTTAGAAATAAAAGGGATGATAGAGGCTTGATTAGCAAGAATAAGGAAAGACAAGCAGTTCAAGGATACACACAGGAGAAACGAATTGATTACATTGATGTCTTGCACTTGTTGCAAGACTTGAGGCATGAGGATCTTCCTTGCTTATGTGGTTTCTAAGAACAATGTGCTTTTTTGTATGGGGATATAGATAGAGAAGTCTATGTGTGCTAGCCTCCAGGATTTGAAGACTCACAACATCTTAACTATGTGTGCAAACTGGATAAAGCTCTTTATGGGCTGCACCACTCACCTAGGCTGTGGTGTGAGACCTTGTCTCAGCTTCTCCTAAATAATGGTTACACTAGAGGTACCACTAATAATACATTATTCATAAGGAAGTTCGGGAAAAACATTTTGCTAGTACAAGTCTATGTTGATGACATCATATTTGGTTCCTCAAACAACCAAATGTGTAAAGACTTCGAAAGCATTATGAAGAAGAAGTTTGAGATGAATTCAGGTAAAGCAGATGAGGATGGGTTCTTTATTAATCAATCTAAATATGTTAATGGCATTTTAGAAAAAAATGAAATGAAGGATTGTAGCCAGCAAAGACACCTATACCCAGAAATCACAACCTTTTCCTAACTTTAAGGGATAGGATACTGATCAGCATCGGTACAGGGGAATTATTGTATCTCTAATGTATCTTATAACAAGTACACCTAATATCATGTTTGCAACCTTTATTTGTGCAAGATATCAAGTTGCCCCAAAGGTGTCTCAGCTAGTTGTTGCTAAATGAATCCTTAGATACCTTAAAGGAGCTCCTAAACTGGGTCTCTAGTATCTTAGGAATAAAGACTTTAATCTTTATGGCTACACTGATAGCGACTATGATGGTTGCAATATCAACAAGAAATCCACATAAGGAGGATGTCAATTTCTTGGTGGAAGGATCATCTCCTGGCTATGCAAGAAGCAATCATGTGTTTCAATATCAACTGCTGAAGCTGAATACATTACTGCTGCTAGTTGTTGTGCTCAGCTGCTGTGGATTCAAAATCAGATGCCGGACTATGGCTTCAATTTCATGGAGACTCCTATCCATATTGACAACAAGAGTTCCATCTCTATTACTGAAAATCATGTCAAGCACTCCAAGACTAAGCACATTGACATTAGGTATCGTTTCATTAGAGATATTCAAGAGAATAACTTGATCAAACTAGTCAAAGTTGACTCAAATGAACAATATGCTGATCTGTTCACCAAAGCTTTTTATGAGCAAAGATTTAATATCTAATCACAGCTATTGGGATGATAAACCTTGACTAATTTTATCTCCTTTATAAAACCTTTTTATTTTAATATGTGCCTTGTCTTTGTCATACAATCTAAGGCCAGTTACAAAAGGTATTTCTTCAAAATTTACTAAGTATGAGTTCTTACGAAGAGAAATTTTCCCTAGGAAGATATCTTATTTATCTTTTGAAGGAAACTTTATCTAATTTAGTATTATCTTCCAAAGAGTTTTAAGCCTCGAAAGAACATTTGATGCTATATCAAATCTATTTCCGAAACTTTAAAATTTCTTCACTTGGAAGACTTTTTTACCTTCAGAAGTAAGTTTGGCTTCGGAAGTAAGTTTGGCTTTGGAAGTAAGTTTGGCTTCGGAAGAAATTACTCTCGGAAAACTCATACTCTCAGAAGAAAGCTTTACTGTGTAATAGAAATCTTTGGGCCCCACTCTGTAAAGATGTAAAGATTTTCTTAATGATGTTGGAATATTTAAATGACTTATCCTTACTGCCCCTATCAAATCATAACCCCAAACTGTCATTTCACTTTATCCATCCATCATTTCACCCCAGTTAAATATTTCTGATCCTTTTTATTAATCTTTTTACCCGCTCACAAGCCCTAAAATTCCAACAACTTTCCTGCAACCCACTCTCTCAAATTACTTCGATTTCCTTGTTCTCCCGAACCAATGACACTTAATCATCAGCACAACCAAGTCGCACTCCTTTATTTTTCAAAGGATGTTGACTTTGCCCCCATCATCCAGTTCCTCTCTCAATCCACTTACTTTACCGCTCTTACTATAAACCCCACTGTCTACTCCAACCATATGGCCGAATTTTGGGCAAATAGACAAACTGACACACTGAACAGAGTAAGGGTTATCAGGTCTAGAATTTGTGGTCAAGAGTTGATCATATTTGAACAAACCATCAGGGAGCACTTAGAGCTTCATGATGAAGGCCCTCCTACTGAATTCCCCAAATCTGATTTGGAAGACACCTATGTCCAAATGAGATATAGCGGTGATGTAAGCAGACAACTGTCTACAAATTCAACTTCTCGTACAACTGGAAGTTCCCTCTTCACTACTTATCCAACAAATCAGGAGGGTGGGATCAAATTCCTTATGATCTAGGCCGCTTAGTTCACAGGTTGGTAAGAGGCCTCAAATTCAACTACTCCAAGTTTGTGTTGAACAATTTGAGAGGAAATCTTCAAAGGGAAACATTCTATATGTATCTCAGGTTTATTCAGCATATCAGCAACTATGACCTAGATCAAAACAAGCTTCTCTATGAAGACACTCTTCTTGTCCCTCACATGAGGCCGAACATCTTCAAGACTCTAAAAAGGGTGTCCACCAACTTTACTAAAAGACACATTGCACTTTTTCCAGGTATGATTGAGCCAATGGCTCCTTGTGACATCCCTGTAAACACCACAAGTGATGAACCCACACAGAAACAACCACTTCAATGCCAATTCCTCCTCCCCGTCCCATCAAGTTTACTTATCAGAGACGCTCCAAACGAACCCGTGTTCAATATACTCTGATTGAACAAACTCCTTTTGTTCAAACCAAAAATGCTAGAATGGAAAGATGGACTCATACTCAGCCTGAGGTCCAGCCATCTTCCACAATTGACCTTAATATTTCAACCTGATGAGCCTGAAACCCAAACTGTTAGAACTTACGGTGTGTCCTAATACTCCCCTGAGAAGCCTAAAAGGGACAACCAAATCATAGGCTCAATGCCCCTAAACATTGATCAAGGTCCCGGGTCATTAGGTATAACTTGTATATCCTTCGTTGACCTACCAACCAGTTCTGATGAATATTTCATGTTCTTTCAAGGCCATGATATTAATTACAACACCAATCTAAATATGAACTGAGCCCAAGGCAACCTCTGACTTCTATCCCCCATCAGCAAATCCAAACCGAGATGAGTCCCATAGATGTGGAGGGGACTCATGGAGACTTAGTTGCCACTACTAAGAGTGTCTCATTGGGCTATTAGGATAGTGGTAATATCTTTGAGACTGAGTCTACAACAACCTTGCTTATTAATGCCTATGAAAGAGACATCACTCTACAAGGGAAACTAGGGCGCCAAGAAACTACATATGGTGATGAAGATGAACATACCAGGTATGTTGTCTCATTTTCTCATGATTCTTCGAAAGAAGATGAGGGAAGTCTACAACTCATCATCAGAGACCTTTTTTCTAAAGTCTCAAACCTTGAATCCAAGGTTAAGACTTTAGAGGAGAGGTTTGTCACTTAGCAACTTGAGATTGACAGTCTCAAGGCCAAACTAGGTGAGACACAGACTAGAAGTCTGTCAGGCATGTACATGTTCAAGTCTCTTTAAGTTCTTCCTCTAGCTCATCTACATCTCAAGATAATTCTACCAAAAAGGGGGATGATGTACAAAGTCAAGGTCAAGAGGAACCAACTTTCGCAATATCTACCTTATCTTCATTTTACCCCACTTAAAAACATTCTTCAACCATCTTCCTTAACCACCTCCAATCACATTTCAAGTGGACCCAAGGATGCTTAATGACATCAATAGCTTCTTAACTAAGTTCCTAATAAGCTCCTCACTTAAACAAACCTCACTAGATATTGCTGAAGCTTACTTTGGAGTTGAAGAACTTCAAAGGTTGAATGCACCACCTACCACTAATGTAAGGCTTCGTTTCCGGGACACTTATATCTGGTCAATCATCACGCATAAACCATAAAACATACATTTACATTTACTAAAACATTGTAGCGGAATACTTAATAAACCATTTCATATATAAATAATTGCTTTTGCAAAATAATACAACATTGTTAATAATTACAAAAAATCATTTGTTCGCATTACAATGCAAACAAATCATCGTTATACAAAATGGATGCCATCAAAAATATGCCAAGTGGCTACCCCGTGCCATCCTCAGCAACCATCACCTACCAAATAGAAAATACATATAAAGTCAGCGTTACCGAGTGAATTCTAACTTTATAAAAACATTATATTACCTTCCATTCATTAAAACATTTTCTTTCTTTCGCACATGATCACACATCATACATACATCAAGATAATATTTATTATCTTCCATCATTATTCATTTCTATCACACCCAACCTTGACGACGAAAACATCAAGATGTGAGGGTTAAGATTGTTCACAACCACATAACACTATTATTTATCCCGAATATAATAACCATAAGTTTCACATGTAACATTACAAGCATAAGTCTCAAAGATGAAAATAGACATAAAATAATTGTAAATAAACAAGGACATTTCATTTATTTAAGTAGGTCCATTCCTAGATGTGAAAAAACTTCAAAAATGGCTATCAAACTTGCGTATTTCCTTAAATATGTTAAAAATATAGGGTCAATATAATTTTGGTGAGATTTCCATATTTTTCATACATAAATATATAAAATATGGCAATTCATGTCATAAGTTAGTGAATAAAGTAACTAGGGATGTATGACAGATGTAACAATCAAACGTTGACAGTTTACAAGATTCCACGTTTACAAGATTATACGATTAGCTAGGTGTACTTGGATTAACCAAGATCTATGACATCGCCAAGCTAACAATAGTTAATGATTGCACATATAATAGTCAATACATGGTAATTACTAAAGTTCAACTAACCACAACAAATAAATGAATTGCCTAAGTGTTTACAAGAATCAAACGTTTTACAAGTGCAATAATTATAAGGTAATATGTTTCACCCCAAAGTGTAAAAATATGCAAAAGGGTTATAGAAATACTCATTTGATCAATAAATATATAATTGATGGTTAATAAGAAAATAATATGTATCGTTCCAACGTAACCGTCTCAAGGCACCTAAATAT
The DNA here is from genome assembly GCA_025506515.1 of Flaveria trinervia. Taxonomy (NCBI): domain Eukaryota; kingdom Viridiplantae; phylum Streptophyta; class Magnoliopsida; order Asterales; family Asteraceae; genus Flaveria; species Flaveria trinervia. Next base: position 56,056,315 of record CM046449.1, on the reverse strand, counting down.
ACATATTTACTAGGTTTAAGTTTAATAGTGGGTTTAAAGAATTAGCGAGAACTAGGGTTCCAATTTGATATTTGGGGTTTTAATAATTAAATCCAACTAAAATGGTATATTTGATCATGTTTTGAGGCAATAGAAATGAAGTACACTATCTAATTATCTAAATAAAAAGAAAACCATTTGTAACAAAGTCTAAATATAGTTTAAATAAACTTTTAATATTTTTTAATTATCCATCATTTAAACAATAATATATACAGTTAATGTTTGAACAAATAATATTAATTGTTTGATATTTATAAGGAGATAAACTAAATATATCATTTGTTTAAAAATAATTGGTAAAGTTATCTTAAGAAATAAATTCCCAGAAAAATGGTTAGGTGGTTTTAAAAATATTTAAGTTTATAAAAGAAATTTTTACATTTCTTATAAATTTTTGAAATTTGTTTTGGGCTAAAACCCATTTAAAAAATTACATGATGGTGCCCGGGTTTGGACCCGAGACCTCATGTTTGCGGGGTGAATAACTTAACTAGTGAACCAGGGCCAAGACCTTGGTTTAACGTGGTCTTTAAAACTTAAAAACACCACTTCAAGATTTCCCCCAAATTCAAGAACCCTAGAATCAAATTAACACCGATTGAACCTAATTTCGTTGTTGATAATGAAATCAAACATAGGGCTTTTGTTCCCGCATGATACAAATATATAACAATGTTTAATTACCCGGTTGAAGTCTGTTTCAATGATGAACAGGTACAAGAACAGATCGTAACCACGTAGCACTGGTTTGATGCTCAAACGACGATGATAATCAAATTTGTTTTACATGTAGTTTCTAATGATCTTAAGGATGAAAAGCCCTCTGTTAATTTCAGAATTAAGGTCCAAATGATGGTGTTCGAGTGGGGTGTGGGTCGCGATATAGAGTAGGATTGAATTGGTTTGATTTGGTGTTTTCAGATGCAATTGAGTGTTGCAACCGATTAGAATTAGATAGACGTTCGATTTGGTTTATTTAATCGACTTATTATTGGAGTTTAATGCCCATTTTTGGGGTGTTGATATTCAGCGGTTACTCGAGCTCGATAGCTCTTGTAACCGATGCTTAACTTAATTAAAACGAACTTAAGGTTCGAATTTGATTCCCAAACAGTTAGAAACCGATATTTCGAGTTGAATTCGAAGAGTTTCATGCTTTTTGGCCTTGCCAGAGCTCGGCCGAAGCTCGAAGACTTCATGGCTGGAATTACGAGTGAAAGAGGAGAAGTAGTTTGATTTTTTAAAGATTTACACAAATGGTCCCTGCAAATTAAATCTTTATTATTTTATGCCCAAAACTTTAATTTTAAGTTTGTAAAATAACAAACTAACCCCCTAACTTAATTATTTTAGTTTTACTTATTCTTACAACTTATCAATTGTTTATCTTTTATTATTATTTTAGAATTTAATATAATAAGCAACTGTTGTAATTGCTTGTATAATTACAATTATTAGTCTTATTATTAGGATTATTATTATTATTATTATTACTATTATTATTATTATTATTTTATTATTATAATCCATTAGTAATATTATCATTATTTTTTATTATGATCAAAATAGTTAAGTTATAAACTTTAAATTCTAAGGTTTAAAGTCAAATTACGAAACAAGCATATATAACCCATAAGTTTCATGATTGGCAACGATGGTCCTTACAAAAATAAACGATGCAAACTTTTAATTAACCAAACATACACAAATCTTACAATTCGTTCATATTGCACGTTTCGTACTTGTTGCACTTTTTGTACTTTTCTTTTCTTTCACTTCAATCCAGATCCCGTCATATACTTAACCACCATCTTGGGCACTAAGCCATATCATCTAGGGTTAAGCAAAAAGGGCCCTATATCGCACATATGGAGTAGTCACATAGACTAACGGCCCCTGTGTGTGAACCCTTAAGGGTTTGCCAAGATCACACGCTGTAAAATACAAAGTTGAGCGAACAACTCTCATTGAGTTATGAACCTCCTTACATTTTCTTTCAAGACTTTTCATTTGTTCATTTATTATGTTCCATTTTCATTATCTTAAATCTTTTACTTCGTTAAGATAATACTTTACGTTCATTAACATAATCACATCACGTAAAGCCACGTAACAATATGTAATAAGGAACATAAGGGAGCATATCATAAACATGCATAACATAATCATACCACAATCAAACCCAAGCATTCACCCACCCAAAATCACATACACATAAACATACGGGTACACACCCATAATTGATGAAACATTTAAACATGTATATCCAACCCCAAAATTGGTTAAAACACGTAAAAAGGGGAGGGAATTCTAGAACTCACTTGGTCTCCACAAATAACTTCACCTAAAGCATGCTCACGATACACGGTCTGCATATGAGTTAACATACAAACGGGTCATTTTCTACGCAGTTTCTCTACTAGTTTCGCGGCTAGTTTCGCAGCTAGTTTCGTGTGTCATTTTCGCCCAACTTTCATTGGAATGCATGGCTGCGAAATTACTAGCCAGTTTTGCCAGAAGAACTGACAGTTTCTCTGGACGAATTGACAGTTTCTCTTGATCCATAAAAATGATGTTCCAGTCCATTATTAACCTAAAACTTCAACTTTTTACACTCAAATCCTTAGTTTTACATCCATGAACTTATTTCTAAGCTTTTTGTATGATTTCATGCATAGAAACGCAACTTTTGTGTTAATTCTTTACCTCTTTTCAAAACCCCAAAACCCTAGAATCCGGTATGATTTAAAGAGACATTTAGATGATAATTCTTACCTGGATTCTTGGTCTTTTCTTGTTGTTTGATGCTCACAAATATTGATCTTCAACTCTTGATCAATAAAGCCTCAAATCTTCACTTTTTCTCTATTTTCTCTACACTCTCTCTTTAGAAAGTTGGTTGTTTGAGTTACAAATGAGGATGAATACGACTCATTTGTGTTTATATACCCAGTGTTCATGTGACCTTAAACTCGTCTAACACATAACCCGTAAGTTAATTTGGTCCATAATCCATTCCTCTTGTTTATATTAACTAACCCCAACTAAGCCCATTATTATTAATTGGCTCGTTTCGAATTTTTAGGCGTTACAAGTCCACCCCCTTAATTAGGTTTCATCCACAAAACTTGTTAGTTGTTGAATAATTAAGGGTAATACTGCTTCTCAGCTTCCCAAATGGACTCTGACCCTTCCTGTGCTTCCATTGTACTTGCACAAGTGGAACCACTTTATTCCTTAGCCTTTTCTCTTTTCCAGTCAATGATGGCCACTGGTTGCTCCGCATAATTGAGTCGTTCAGCCACCTCGCTATCCTCAAGTGGCACCACTATATCCTCGTTGGCTAAGCACTTTATTATATGAGATATATGGAGCGTTGGATGAATACCACTTAGCTCATCGGGTAACTCTAATTGATAGGTTACTTCCCTTACCCGACCAATGATTCGGAAGGGTCCTATATACCTTGGGCTTAACATTCCCCGCTTCCTGAACCAAATGATACCCTTCCAAGGTGAGACTTTCAACATAACCTTATCAACCACCTTGTACTCAATCGGTCTAGTCTCTTGTCAACATACGACTTCTATCTATCTTTAGCTGCCTTCATAAAGGCTCTGATCTTCTCAAGTTTCTCAGTCATAGCCTCGATCAACTCAATACTTCCTAACTCCTTTTGACTGATGTCACCCCAACATATGGACATTCTACACCTCCTACCGTATAGCATCTCATAGATGGCATACCAATGCTAGCATGATAACTGTTATGGTATGAGAATTCGGCTAACAGTAAATGGTCATCCCAACTTCCACAAAAATCAATGAAACATGCCCAAAGCATATCCTAAAGTGTCTGAATGGTTCTCTCTGACTGACCATCCGTCTGTGGATGATAAGCGGTGCTAATGTGTAACCTTGTCTCCATCGCATCATGAAATCTCTTCCACAAATTGAATGTAAACGGGGTGTCATGATCAAACAAAATAGACACTGGTACACTGTGATAAGTTACAATCTCCTTGGTGAATAGATCTACTAACCTCTTGGATGAAGACATTTCACGGATCGGTAGGAAGTGAGCACTCTTCGTCAGACGATCAACTATCACCCATATGGCATCATACTCCCTTACGATATGCGGTAGTTTCGTGATAAATCCAGGGTGATATGCTCCCACTTCCACTCATGTATGTCTAAAGGTTAGATTTTCCCATACGGCTTCTGATGCTTTACCTTCACTTGCAAGCAAGTAAGGCACTTACTCACGTGCTCCGCCACGTCACGCTTCATACCCGGCCACCAATAATCTTTCTTCATATCCTGATACATCTTTGTGGCACCGAGATGAATGGAGTATCAAGTCTTATGAGCTTCTTCCATGATCTTTCCATGTATATCCCCACAACGAGGAATCCACATTCGTCCGAATCAGGTTTTAACACCGAGAGTGTTTTCTCCCAACTCCGCGACCATACCTCTCATCCTTTCGGAGTTAAGACAATCTTCTTTTAATGCCTCATCTTGAAACTCCATAACATGCTTCATTATGTCTAAGGTAATAACCAATTAATAAGTCTTCACCCGAAAGGCGTCTCCTTTTGGCTAAAGGCATCCGCCACTACCTTGGTTTTGCCAAGATGGTAGGGGATTTCATAATCATAATCTTTTATAACATCCAACCATCACCTTTGCCTCATGTTCAAAATTTTCTGCTCAAAGAAGTACTTCAAGCTCTTGTGGTCTGTGAAGATAGTGCACTTCGTCCCGTATAGGTAGTCTTTAGTGCAAAGACCATAGCTGCTAGTTTCAAGTCATGGTAGGGTAATTAAGCTTATGAACCTTCAACTGTCGGGATGCGAAGGCTATAACCTTTCCTTGCTGCATTAACACACAACCCAACATCGAGTAAGAATCATCTGAATAAACCATCAAATCCTCGTTTGCTTTGGGTAACAACAATACAAGAGCTTGAATCAACCTTGTCTTTAACTCTTCGAAAGCCTTCTCTTGCTTTTGACCTATACAAATTCATATTTTACGGGTCAACTTGGTCAATGGAGAAGTTATCTTAGAGAAGTTTTGATGAATCTTCTATAGTAACCCGCCAACCCCAGGAAACTACGGATCTCGGATGTCGTCTTTGGAGACTTCCATTGCATCACCGCTTCTACTTTAGCCGGGTCTACCATAATCCCTTTAGGATTCACTACGTGACCCAAAAACTGAACTTCGCGTAACCAGAACGTGCACTTAGAGAACTTAGCATACAACTTCTCATTTCTTAGTGTTTCCAATACTTCCCGAATATTACCGACATGCTCCTCCTTGCTCTTCGAATAATTCAGGATATCATCGACGAACACAATCACTTATTTAACCAACATCGGCCGACACACTCGATTCATCAGTCCACGAAAGCAGTGGTGCATTTGTTAAACCAAAACACATAATGAGAAACTAGTAGTGTCCATAACACGTATGAAAAGTTGTTTTAGGAACGTCTTGCTCCTTCACTTTCAACTGATGGTAACCAGATCGGAGATCGATTCTCTAGAACCATGTGGCACCTTGGTGCTTATCACACAAGTCATTAATTCTCGGTAATGGATACCAATTCTTCACCATTAGCTTATTCAGCTCATGGTAGTCGATGCACATTCTCATACTACCATCCTCCTTCTTCATGAATAAGACCGGAGCACCCCAAGGAAAGATACTCGGTCTAATGAACCCCTATCAAGCACTCTTGTAGATGTTCCATCAATTCTTTCATCTTGGAGGAGCTAAACGATACGACGCCTAAGCATCAGGTTGGGCACCAGGTATCAAGTCAATTTGAAACTCGATCTCACAGTCCGGTGTCACACCTGGTAAATTTTTTAGGAACACGTCCAGGAACTCACACACAACCGACACATCAGATAGTTGTGGTGTTGGCGTATCCACATCCTTCACGTAGGCAAGGTAGGTGCTACATCCACGCCTCATGCATTTTTCTGCCACCGCCATTGAAATCACCTTCGGATAGTAGTAACCCGATCCCTATAAACCATCACCAAACTCCCATCAGGTGATGTCAGTCGAATCACCTTCTTATGACATACAATATTCACCTCATAAGCTGCTAACCAACCTATTTCTAGGACTATATCAAACCCGCCTAAGGTCATCACAAACTGTCTAGCATGAAACTTATAACCTTCTAGTTCTATATCATAACATTTTATTAGATCAACAATCTTGGTAGACTTACCTATGGTAGTTTCTATATCAAAGGGCTCATCAGTGCTTCTACTACTAACAGAAGATTAGCATAGAATGTAGCAGAAATAAAACTCTTACTAGCACCAGAATCAAATAACACAAAATCAAGAGTTTGGTTTAATAGGAACGTACCTGAAACAACATCAGGTCCATCCTAGCCTCCTCTCTAGTCATTGTGAAAGCTCTGGCGCTTGCTCTCTTCCCTTCAGTTCTAGTCTTGTTCTTTGCTCCGGACTCTCAGCCCTTGTCTTCTTGCAATCCCGGCTCATATGGGCCTTTTCACCACAGTTATAACACGTTGTTACCCTTACATTCTTTTGTCACAAGGTTGGGCTTCCTCCATTTGAAGTAGACATTTGATCCCTATTTGCATTCTCCCGAATGCTCCTTCCCGCATTTACCACACCTCCTCAAACCCGCACCATGTGCGACTGCACACCGGTCGTCCACCCTCGCAACCTTGTTATTTACTGGGGCACCACCCCATCCAGATCTCTTCCCGTTCTAGTTCGAGTCACCACCACCTTTATTACTCACCTTAGCCACCACCACCTCTCTTTCATCATACAACCTTCCTGCCAAATCCACCACTGACCTAAGCGTACTCGGGCAGGCGGCGATCATGTGCCTGCGAATGTCTGCTAGCAAGTCCTGAATGTATCTTTTGATCTTTTGTGACAAAGGTGTCACCTGATCTGGCACCAGCCTCACCATCTCGTTGAACTTGGTGGTGTATTGCTCGGGTGTTATGGTTCTCGCCTCCAGTTCCAGGAACTCACTTTCCATCTTGTCTAACTCCCGGTGAGGATAGAACTCAATCACTAGCTTTTTCAGCTCTGCCCATCTCATCCTTTTGATTTCCCTACTACCCTTAGCTTCTAATATATTGTCCCACCAACACAGAGCCGAGTCCATAAATGATGGGAACCGAACTTCACCTTTTGGTCCTCTTGGCACTCACTGATATCAAGTACAACTTCTATCTCTCTCACCCATCGATGAGTAATAGCAGCCATGCCATTACCATCAAAAGTAGGGGCTTGTATCTCTGAAATGCCCGATAGTTACAGTCGCGTGCCATTTCTTGCACCGGCTCCTCTTCCTCCTCATCTGTGGAGACAACCGTCTCAGTCTCCGGTTGCTTCCTTTCTCCCGAGGAACTATTCCTCTCCTTCCTCTCACCTTCCCTTATAGCTTTAATCACTTCAGTCACCACAGACGTCGGATCGTCTACATAACTAGCCTCCTTCACTAAGGCTCTTAGATTATCACTCTCGTCCTGTTAGGACCTGGTATTCGACTGAAATACCTAAGATCACGTGTATACCAGATCAAATAGTGCGGAATCCTATTTGATTGGCGATCCAATCAGTGAGAACACACGAAGAATCAATCAAGGATTGAAACTACCGTTAGAAATCAATAAGGAATCGATCTAATGTGTTCTATGAGCTTGGAGAACGATTTGGAAGGTTTCTGGATGACTAGGGTTCGACTTGAATCGTACTTGATCGAATCTCCTCGTTTTTCATGAATTGAATTGTATTTATAGGTTGGCACTATTCAATCGTGCGACTAAACCATTAGTTTGGTTCAGTCATGCGATTGAACCATGCGGTTGGTTCATTCGTGTGACTGAGTGTTTCAGTCGTGCGACTGAGCCAATCTTATGTTACAGTTTACGACTGATCCAGTCTCCTGGTTCAGTCGTGCGACTGAGTCAATCGTGTGAAATTCTTCATGTGTATGGTTTCATTCGCATGAGCCATTCGCATGGGAACTTCATTAAGTTAAGTTTGAATATTTTAGTTAATTAATATAATTTATATGTAATCATTCAAGTAATCATAACCCAATCAATTCATTTACGACTCATTCATGAACTATTAAACATTATAACCAACAGACTATCAATTATCAGTTCAGTAATCATACCAAACAGATCTATTACATCACATATCACGATCTAGAAACATACATGTATCAACAACTCCCCCTTGGCCCTAGATCCTCTAATGTCTTGTTTTTCCTTCATTACCTTCTCATATTTCTTGTACTTGTCCTCTTGTGTGACTCCCGCGTGAATATCAAACGCGAAGCAAAGTCGTATAACATTTTGGAACTGGAGGGCTTTTACAATGTCTTGTGGTCATAGAACAGTGGCCACTTGTATAATGTATAGACATCATTAGCAGACAAGTTGGTTAGCCACATTGGGTCGAATACCCTGACAGTATCCATTTGATCCCCTTTGTTTAGAACTATGACAGCTTCAGCAGTTCTCCAATCATAGTACCACCATTTGAAGTGTGGAGTGAAGTCCTTTGGCATTTCCCTGAGAGGGATTCTCGACATAGTGCGAGAGGACTCCACTTCAACACAATCTTAGGTTTTCCAGTAATGGCATCCATCTCAGACCTTCTAATATACCTTGTAGGTGTTGAGGTCTGAAGTTAATCCACCTGGTGTGGTACTCTTTCTTTAGGGCAGCCTCAAACCAGCCTGAAATTTTTCTCGGTCAGCATACAACAGCTTCAATTTGGCTAGCTGGTTGAGCTCAAATCCTGGTAGAGTCTTTAGATCATGTGGAAATCTAAAGTACTCTATGCCCTTTTCCCTCATAACGGCATAAACGTTAAGATCATCAAAATATGCCCATGCTATATCCTGCCTGACACCGTGAGATGTTTCTTGACGCTGTAGAACTTGGTGTAGGCATCCCTCTTCGGTGCATCACATTGGGCTCTGACTTCTTTAAAACATTCGCCCACTCAGCCTTTCGAATGTATACGTCATCGTTTGAGGCTTGGGCTGTTCCTTCGGTCTTTCCTGCTTCCTGCTCCATCTTGTCTAGTACCTCAAACATATCACTGCCTAGGGACTCACCCAGATTGGGGACCACATTACCCTCGTTGTCAGCATACTGAGGGTGCTCTTCAGCAGCAATATCTTCAACCTCAACTTCATCAACGTCGTGTAGTTCGTCGTCACTGGTTGAATCAACTGTGGAGCATCCTTGACAATGTCATCAGGATTGATCTGAACATCTCTGCCAGTTGCTCGTTAGATAGGTCGTGAATTATTTCACCTTCTTCAGGGGTATAACTCACTGACCTTCTGACAATCCCTTGCAGATCAAGAATCATTGTGAGTTGAGACTTGATCTGTTGAAGGGGAGCAATATCAAACTCATCTCTGTGGTACTTTTGGATCTGTTTGATTTACACATTTCACACTCAAATCATTAGTAATATATCAAACAAAATGCATTAACTTAATATAAACATTTAGTACATGGTTTTTCAATATAGAATACAAAGTAAATAACTGAAGCTGGACTCTTCTTGTGAAGGTGCAGGAGCAGAAGCTGACTGATCCTGTCTGTTCTTTGTTCTCTTCTCTTGCCCTGGAGCGGAGACATATTCAGCTGCTTCTCTATCTTCAGTGTCTTCAGCTGGTTCAGAACCAGTGCCACGTAGGCATTTTGAATCTGGTTTGAGAGGTCGTCAAACCCACCCCTCCTAGATGCTACACACTTGAGGATCACGTGTGCTAAGTACTTGTACTGGGGGCTCAGGTTGCTCTTGTTGAGCACCCTGAGTTGATATCCCCAGCGTACTTTATCCTTAGGAAGCATCCTCTCACTGTCAATGGATGTAGTTTTGTAGGATGATCACGTCCTCCCCGACTCTAGGACCCTCTGAATGTCGGCAGCAGAGATCTCAATATCATGGCCCAGTATGGAGCTCCTGATACAGTAAGCTCACGAGAGCGGTCCACCAAGGCATTCTCCCAGAATGCCTGATGGAGTGATCTATAAGGCGTGCAAGGAGTGGAGATAGCCTTATAGATCCGGGACCGTCTCAGAAAGGCTATAATGTCGGTAAACTCAGCCCCGTTCCTGGTGGTGTGATCCAAGTGGGCACAGATGTTGTGCTTGGATTTATGGTCCACTTTTCTGCCATTTTCTCGTAACACACAAGACATAGAACCATTAGTACATAAGACATGAAACTTCTGTTCTAAGTGTAAAGTGACAGTCATTTTGATTCATTTGTGCGAATGAATCATGCGACTGAAGTCAGTCGCCTGTTGAGACATGCGATTGAGTTCATCGGCTGTTTGAGGCATGCGATTGAGTTCAATCGGCTGATTGGTGCATCGATTGAGTTCAATCGGCTGATTGAGACATGCGATTGAGTTCAATCTGCCGACTGGACTCATTCGGGTGGTTCAGTCGTCGAATGATCCAATCGCAAGGTTTAATCGTGCGATTGGAGTTCATTCGACGACCAGTCGCTTGCCCCACTGTTCGATCGCCTGTGGGTCGAATCTTGACCAATCTAAGTCTTTTAACAGTGTGTAATGGTCCATTAGCCTCGTCTACTTGTCACTAATACCTATTAAACTCAATTTTAACATTTTGCTTCATTTACATAGGTGATTAGGTCATTCACAGTTCGGTTCTTGATTCAATCCAATGTCACTATTGTAGTTCGGTGATGTACTGATTTGGTAGGATTCAAGGAGTAGTGTACCTGTAAAATGTCACTGGAATGTAGATCTTAACCGCAATGTATATCAGAATCGGTGGCAAGTTTGACAGGGTAACGGTACAAATGCGATTTGGGGTGCTATTGGGAGTGATGAGTGAGATGCGATCGACTAAGACCCTTAAATACTGAACCTAGGTTCATTCGGCCGACTACCTCATTCGCTCAATTCAATCGGGCGACTGAGATTCAGTCGTACGATTGGCCTGGTCAATCGCATTTAGCCGGCGACTGAGTCTTAGTCGGTCGACTGACTCATTCGGTCTCCTTCATTCGCCCCTTTAGCTGACCGACTGCCCTCAGGCGGTCTACTGTTTCATTCTTTCCCCCCTTCCATTCGGTCGAATGGATCAATTTCATGTCCATTCGGCCGATTGGAAGCCATTCGCATAGTTGGTCGATAACCATGATCCACTAGTGCGAATGGGTCACACTTTTGAGTTTACAGTCATTTTTAACATTTACTATTCAGACCCTTTTCACTTTTGATAATAACATTGTAAGCTCTTAACCAATTCAGTCACTTCAGACGTGACCTTTTAAATTTGAAAACCATGTGGCCATCTCAGACATGACCCTTTTTAGGTAAGTTAATTCCCTTCTGATTTCCCTGATGTAGTCCGACAGACACACAAATTAAAAGATAAACATAGGAACTTAAACTTACTACACACCTAAGTTTATGTTTGGACTTTTTGTGAGAGATAAAACCCTAAGATGGAAATCTAAGGGATTTGATTAGAGTAGACAACTTTAACTTAGATTGATCATATCTGGACCAACTCAATTTTGGAATCTACAGGAGTATCAAATCATTTTGGGACTTGTTATTAAAACTTTTGATGCTTAATTTTCGGTGTTCATCCAGAGTCGTTAGCAACTTAGGAAATCATACTGAAAACTCTTAGATTTTCACATTGATTTGAACTCTTGAGATGTAGCCACTAAGATTGTCAGTATGTTTGTCCACTTAAATCCATACACAGACTTTTGACGCAGACGGTGACTGATTTAGGTTTTATTTATTTCAGCTAACATTTGTGGATCCCATACTTATATGGTAATCCATTCCTCAGAGGTTTTGAGCGGTCTACGGGTATTATTACAAGAAGAGACTATTCTTAGAGCTTTCAAAGAGAAACCTGTTCTCAGGTCAGTGCCATCCGCACAGCAGAGGCGGCAAACCACAATGAATTCTAGAATATCTAGGTTATGCTTATCCTCAGGTCAGTGCCATCGCACAGCAGAGAGCACACAACCTAACTCCTTGTTAGAGCAACTTATTTTATTTGACACAATATGCACCAACAACATAAGTCATTAGCTTTATTTTGCATTTGTCTTTCATTTTCTTGCTTTGCTCTAATTATGGTCATCTGCACACTTTTGTGGCATTTAAATGCTCATTACCCCTTATGGAATATATTTGATTGTGTTAACCAGTGTATAGATGGAAGCCCACAGTCAGTTGAACAATTAGTTTGATCTTGAATCACCAATCAGTCTAATTGTCTATTGTGTTGAATCTACCAACATATCATTTGTGGTCTAGCAGCCTCTAAGTCTACTTTCTCTGTGTCACCTTAGGAGTTGCCAGTTTTTCTATCATTTCCCTTTTTAATTGCTTAGACTACACAGACTTATACTTTGAACTTTTGCATCTTTTCAAACCTTAATTTTAAAATCCCTCTTGATTTGTTCCTGTGTACTATCATATTCCAAAGGTATTGAATCAGTATCACAGACACAATCTACCTTAGTTCAGCTAGTTACCCCTTCTCCCTTTTTTTTTTATATTAACTTGCTGACATATTCTCCCCCTAAAATATTAAAATCATTTCGGATTTAATTATTTTTGGATTTTAATAAAACACAAGATAACATGAGTTTAAGTATAACACAAAAGAAAGAAAAAAAACAGATAACATAAAATAAATAACATTACCGAAAACTACATCGAACTACACATCATTCTCATCAGGATTACCTCACTTTTCTTTTTAACGCCGTTGACCTCTAGCAAGTATTGAAAACGTGGTTTATCAAGGCTTTTGTATAGAGGTCAGCACGTTTAAAATCAGTATTATTTTAACCACATCTATTAGGTCTTTTCAAAACAGTCTCTTATGAAGTGGTATTTAATACCGATGTGTTTGGTCTTAGGATGTTGAACCGATTTTTGGTTACTGCAATTGCAGCAGAGTTATCAACAAAAATAGGTAGACGAGAATTTCAAACCGTATCCCTCATTTGCTGTTGAATCCAAATGATTTGGGAACAGCAACTTGCAGCAGCAACATATTCGGCTTCACAGGTTGACAATGCAACCGATGTCTGCTTCTTACACTGCCATGTAACTAATCTTCTCCCAAAGAATTGACACCCTGCTGATGTAGACTTGTAGTTCATTTTGCAGCCTCCATAGTCTGAGTCACTATATGCTGTGAGCTCAAAATCGTCATCATGAGGATACCACAACCCAGTGTGGGTGTACCCTTTAGATAGCGAAGATCCTTTTGACCCCGATCAGATGATTGATGACAGGATCAGCGATCACAAGTTTGATGTATTAGAGTTCAAGGCAGCGGAATAAGAATAGGATTAGACAAATTGTAGCAAGAAGTCGATGCTTGTATGCATAAGAGCACATACGGTTATAAGCGAGAGAATATATTTCTGATTCAAGGAATGTTTATAGATATGGAATGTTTCTAATCAAATCATTCATTCATTCACGTCATCATACTATTACAATAGGTTGTCACTCCTTATATAGAGTGCCACAAACACTGCTGTTATCACGGAAAGTGACAACTGGCAGATCTAATACAAATTAACTAACTCTTAACAAACTACTGAAATGTTCACAACTACTGAGACATATCAGAGTGTTAAGTACAAAATATAAAACTACTGATTGGAACTACTAAAACTACAACGACTGAAGAACAAGCTCTTCAGTCGTTTTTACAAAACTACTGAAACTAGAAATATAAAACTATTGATATCACAACTACTGAAGGTACTCTTCAGCAGTTGTGACAAACTACTGACGCTTCAGTACTTGATCTTCAGACTTTGACCTTCAGATGTTTCATCAGCTGATGACTTCAGTAGATTTATCAGCTGATGTCTTCAGTCTTTGTCTTCAGACTTTGTACATCAGTTGTTGATCTTCAGCACTTGTAAACTCTTCAGCTGTTGTACTTCAGTACTTTGGTCTTTCACTTCAGCACTTGTGTTCTTCAGCTGTTGTACTTCAGCACTTTAGTCTTCAGCTGTTGGAATCTTCAGCACTTGATCTTCAACTGTTGAAGTCTTCAGCACTTGTCAAACTGCTGATGAGCTTTCAGCAGTTGTTGTGATACCATGTGGGACTTAGAGGTTTCTGATCTTGGCTCATTGGTTCGTTTGGTCCAATATCGGTGATTATGGCTCAATGGCTTTAGTCACAATATCGGTGATTATGGGTGTGATGAGAGAGAGAATTTTGAAGTACAGCACCTATTTGCTCAGGAGGGTTCTGTTCCTGAGAAGTAAGGCCTGAAGCAGAGGTAGGTGGTTGAGTTTGGAGTGGCTCAGTGTTTGGGGAACCTTCACGTGAAGGTGCCATCTGTGGGTGGGTAGAGGCAGATGGTCTTTCTCCTTGGAGAGTTGATCAAGTAGGTTTTGCAGCCTACTGACTTTCTCTTCAAGGATTGTGTTATGGGCAAGAACATCGTAGAAAAAGCCCAGGTCATCATCAGCCGAACTAAATCATCTGACCTCCTGCTTAGAGCAGGATTTACATGCACTGGGTGTAGACCAGTTGGTGCATGTGCCCCTTGTGCTTGGTACTGGGGACTTCCAGCCTCAGGACAGTGTCCATCATCAGCTGTTGCCTCTAGTGAGGTCTTAGCAATGTTACCAGCCTCATTCGGATCATCGCTGAGTCAGAGGAGGTGGCAGCCTCACTAGATATTCTAAGCTCCTTGTCTACACCAGGAGATAGAAGTGGTAAACCCCTGTGCTGTGGGTTCTCAAGTGCACTGTGTTCCTCCCCTTCAATTGTAGAGATATTCCCAGTAGTAAGTGGTTTCTGGGGAGGGGGTGAGGAGTGCAGTTGAGTCAGCACTTGTGCAACTATTAAAGTTGGGCTGTGAGGGGCGGTTGTTTGGGGTGAAGGGATAGAAGCAGTGTGCACCTGGGAGGTGGGTGCTCTTTAATGGCAATCCCCTAAGTGAGGAAGATCCCAGATATGTAGGTACCCCTTGTGTGGTTGCTGCAGGCTCCTGTTGAGAGGAGGCCTGAGCGGCTATGGCTGGAAGAGTCATTGTATCCACTAGGGGGTTTGGACTAGTGGATATATCCTGCGTTTGTGTTGCAGGGACATCCTCAGGGACTCAATTCCCTGAGTAGCCGTTTTGGGTTTCTTTTTGGTGGGTTTGGTGGGGACTTTTGATTTGAAGGTGGTGGCTGTGGGTTCCAGCTGCGTGGGTTTTCGCAGCTTGGCAGCCATTTTAAGTGTCTGGTCAGAGTTGTGCTGGGAGTACCTTCCGGCAGAACAGCCGTAGCAGGGACTCCCAAGCCAACAAGTCCCTCAACATTAAGCTGGTTTGTAATGATGGCCATTATGAACCGTGGATATAGTATCCAACGGTTGGCAGTGAGTTTTTGAGCCATGTCCTTGAGCTCCGAAAATATTATTTCTGAGAAGTTTAGTGTTGTTGCTCAAGAATAGAATACATTACCTGCTGCCATTTTGTCGACATTTGATCCCAAGACGACGTCTTAGGGGCCAAACATACATTCACCATGTGAAAAATTAGGCGCTCAGCGTCATTAAAGTGTTTCTTCATGATAGTGGAGGCACTGAGATCGCCTTGATATCCATGTTGGGCAAAGGATAGATCTGTGGTGCCCTTCGGATATCCAGCAGGAGAACTAGCATCATTCAGATGAAGAATTTGGGGATTACTGCAGGAGTGATGACTACTTCTTTGTTGTGACGACCGACTGGAGAGATGGTGTCGTGTTCTCCCCAGTGGTAATAGTAACGTTCATCCAAAATTGTTGAAGGGATTCGGCATGTAGTATGGGATTCAGAAGAAATGCCGTATTGTATTGGGACTGAACCATAAGATCGATAGCAGTATCGAACTTAGTCCAGATGGGCGATTTAGTGAGGTAGGCAACACAGTTGTGTTGCGGTTTAATTTGCATGGACGCCATTGAGAAAAAGGAAGTTTTGGAGAGGAACGTTAGGTTTGAAAAAGATGAAGCATTGAGAGCTTAGGTCAGGGATATTAGGGTACGGGTAAGAAAACGACTGAAGGATGTGGTATTAGTCATCAGTAGTTTTAAACGACCGTTGACATGGTATTATCCTTTCAGACGTTGAAACAGCTGAAGTCGTGGTGTTAGGCATCAGAAGTTAGAAAACTACTGAAGACCGTGGTTTTGACTTCAGATGATTGAAACAACTGAGGACTTGGTGTTTCATCAGTAGTTATGAAACTACTGAGGACAGGGTTTTGTCATCAGCTGTTGTAAACAACTGAAGACTTGGTATTAGTCATCAGTAGTTATAAAACTACTGAAGACAGTGGTTTTGCTTCAGTTGTTTAGAATGAAACAGCAGTCGTACAAACGACTGAAGAGAAGTTCTCTTCAGCTATTTTCGTCAATTCTTAGCTTTTCAACTGTTTCATACTGTCCTCAACACATTCATCAGCCTTTTGGCTGAGTTCAGTTGTTTCATAGGACATCAGTACTTATCTGTTTTACTGATTGCAGTAGTTGTAACTGCATCAGTAGTTGTAACTACACAGTAGTTTAGAGCAGATGAAGTACTGCAGTACTTGTGAGACATTTAGCCTTCAGTAGTTATAGAAACTGCTGAGGGTAAAGAGCTCATCAGTACTTATATGTGACATAGTTACTAATGATCATCAGTACTTATTACTAAGCATCAGTAGTTGTCACTTATTCTAGCTGCAGCATACCAAGCCTTAACACCAGGTTTTGGAAAGTTGAACTATCCAAAGGCTTAGTAAAAATGTCTGCAAGCTCATCAGCACTAGGCACAAACTTAGGATCATCAGACCTTTTTCAAAACAATCCCTTATAAAATGATGTCTGATCTTATATGTTTGGTCCTAGAGTGCTGGACTGGATTTTTGACAATGCAAGAGCTGAAGCACTATCCATTAACAATGGAGTCTTAGTCTCTGTAATGCCATAATCCAAAAGTTGGTTTTGAAGCCAGAGTACCTGAGATGTACAACTTGCAGCAGCAATGTACTCTGCTTCAGCAGTTTGTAGCAACTGAGGTCTGTTTCTTGCTCTGCCAAGAAATCAAGCAGTTGCCTAGGAATTGACATCCACCAGAAGTTGATTTCCTGGTCAACTTACACCCTGCATAGTCACTGTCAGAAAAAGCAACTAATTTACCAGAATGTCCAGTAGAATACCATAAACCTAGAGATGGAGTGCCTTGCAGATATCTAAAGATCCTCTTGACTGCAATCAGATGAGACTCTTTAGGTGCAGCCTGAAATCTAGCACAAACACATGTAGCAAACATAATATCTGGTCTAGAAGCTGTTAAATACATCAAGGACCCAATCATACATCTGTAAGTGTTTCATCAACCACTTTACCTTTCTGATCTGTATCCAGTTGTGTGGTGCTGCACATGGGGGTAGAACAGGCTTACAGTTTTGTAAATCAAACTTTTGCAAAAGATCTTTTGTGTATTTGGACTGATGAATGAAAATCCATCAGCCTTTTGTTTGATTTGCAACCCCAGAAAGAACTGTAATTCTCCCATGGCACTCATTTCAAACTTCTGTTGCATCAACTTTGTAAAGGCATCACACAACTTTGGATCAGAGGATGCAAAAATGATATCATCTACATAAATTTGAACAAGTAGATTATGCTGTCCAGCTTTCTTAATGAATAAAGTCTTATCTATGGAGCCTCTAGTGAAATTGTTTTCCAGAAGAAAGTTTGATAATGTCTCATACCAGGATCTAGCAGCTTGTTTTAACCCATAAAGAGCCTTATCAAGCTTATACACCCAATTAGGATGTTTATTGTCCTCAAAGCCTGGAGTTTGACATACATAAACCTCTTCTTTAATTTTTCCATACAAAAATGCACTTTTGACATCCATTTGAAAAATTTAAGGTTTTGATAAGCAGCATAAGCTAAAACAATCGAATTGCTTCCAGTCTGGCTACAGGGGCAAAGGTTTCATCATAATCAATACCTTCTTCTTGTGCAAACCCCTGAACAACCAGTCTGGCCTTGTTCTTAACAATAAGCCCATTTTCATCAGTTTTGTTCCTAAACACCCATTTAGTGCCTATTGCACACTTACCTGGAGGTAGAGAACCAGTTCCCACACTTGCTGTTTCTTGAACTGAAGAAGCTCAAGCTGCATGGCATCAACCCATCCATTGTCCTTTAAAGCAATGTGATAATTCTTTGGCTCTTGCTGACTGATGAAGAGAGCATAGAAGCAGAAATTTGACAATTGACTTCTTGTTGATACTCCAGCAGTGATATCACCAATGATTTGAGACATAGGGTGATTCTTCAGATCTTGATACACAATGAGATCTGTGCAAGTGTTTGTAGCAGGCTCAGCAGTAACAGATGGTGATGGTGAATCATTTCCTTGAAACCATCAGTGGATGGTAATTCAAAGAAGTTGAATTCGAAGAGATCTCATCAGCATTTGTTGTGGATGGTGCTACTGGAGCTACAGGAACATCAGGTCTAGCTGAATCAGGCAGCTGATCACTAAACCTGAAGAGGTGAGTACTGCAATCATCATCATCATCAGCAGTACCACCGGTGGTGAACTGTTGACAGGAGCAACAGCAGGAGTTTGATGAGGAACATATTGCAGTATGTCCAAATCAAATAACTCCAGGGCTTTGTGGAATCTTGTCCTTTGGAGATTCATTGAACTTAACATGTAGAGTTTCTTCAACCATCTTTGTTCTGCAGTTGAAGACTCTGTATGCCTTACAAGTAGATGAATAACCAACAAAATACCCTGCATCCACCTTAGGATCAATTATATGAGTTGATCCTTTGTGTTGAGAATAAAACAGGGACACCCAATGCTTTGAAAAATGAAATCAGAGGAGCCAAATGATGGAGAACTTCATATGGAGTCTTCATCAACCTCTGATTTACTAAAACTCTATTTTGCACATAGCAAGCTGTGTTGACAGCTTCAGCCCAAAAGGTCAGTGGCAAACCTGAGTCGGCCAGCATGGACCTTGCAGCTTCAATGAGAGTCCTGTTCTTTCTCTCCACTACTCCATTTTGTTCTGGAGTCCTTGGGATGCTAAACTGCCTTTTGATCCCTTGGAAAGATAGAAGTCATCAAGTGTATGATTTCTGAACTCAGTTCCATTGTCACTCCTAATACACTTGACTGGAAGGGAATACTGCTTCTCAATATACAACACAAAGTGAATAATCTTCTGAGCAGCCTCATCCTTTGAATGTAGAAAGAAAGTCCATACAAATCTGGAGTAATCATCCACAATTACCAGACAGTATTTCTTCTTCTTTGCCATGCTCATTACTCTCACAGGACCAAATAGATCCATATGCAGTAATTGCAAGCAGGCAGTGGACTTAGGCACTTCAATAGGAGGGAATGAGACTTTGTGCTGTTTTCCTTTTAAACAGCAGTGCAGGTTTCATCACAGTGGAACTCCTTTATTGGTAAGCCTCTGACTAAACTATTGTGGGTAAGCTGATTCATGTTTTTGAGATTAACATGACCAAGCCTTCTGTGCCACAGTTTAGATTCTTGAGAAGAGGCTTTGGAAAATAGGCAAGGATTGCCTTTGAGATCTATTTTCTTGGAAAGATCTAAGGCATATACTCTTCCTGTCCTGTTGGCTCTCAGGAGAGTGTGATCATCCAACACCTTGTCAATCAAGTGCAAAACTTTGGATGACAGAATCCTACAGTTTTGACTGGTGAAAAGAGCAACATGGCCTTTATCACACATTTGACTGACACTCAAGAGATTGTACTTGAGATTTTCCACATGATTAACATCATCAAATTTGATTTCTCCATTGGAGACAAAGCCCTTACCTATGTGTAACCCTAGCATCATTGCCAAAAGAAACAAATCCCTTCTTTCCTTGAGAGTAGTCATGAAGAAGAGAGCTGTTCCCAGTCATGTGCATAGATCCCCCACTGTCTATATACCAGATGCTACTTTGGCATGTTGAAGAACCCTGCAATAATAAACAATCAGTTAGTTTTAGAGACCCAAACCTTTTTGGTTTGGGCCTGGTCTCATCAATAGATGTTAAACTAACAGGTTTATCTGAAACAACAGCCTGAGAGGAAGAAGATGGTGTAGAAGAGGAGTCCTTTGGCTTGGACCTCCTTTTCTGTGGTTTCAACATAGGAGCATCTAGTTGGTTAACTCTACCCAACAGATGTTGAACCATCATAACCAGCTGTGTCTGATTTTGTGATAAAGCTTTCAGCTCATCAGACACATTGCCAGTGGAGTTTGATAAGTTCCTATGTTGCCCCTTCTTCTTCTGAGCATTCTCAGCTGTCACCTGTTTAACCCCTTCCTTTTTGGATTTCTTTGAGGACTTAAGGGTTACAGGATTTGATATTTGCTGATACAAATGTGGTCTCAAACTCAGTTTTCATTTTTACCATTTTCTCATTGATTCTTCTTCTTTTGTGTTTGAGTTTGGAACCTCTTTTGTACCAACAATCATCTGTAAGATGATTGAACAAACCACATACTTCACATGGTTTCTTCTTCATCTTAGGTTGATCATCAACTAAAGGGGTGAAGCAACTGAAGACTTGTTCTTCAATGCTTTGGAAGCATTGTTTGCTTTCTTGACTGCCTCTTTAGTAGTCTTCAAACTCTTTCTACTGCAGTTTTCTTCTCTTCAGTACTGACAGCAGTTGAAGTTTGAACTTCAGGTGTTAAATCCTGCTCTCTAGTCCTTTCAGGACCTTCAGAATTAACTCCTGAGTTGATCAACTCATTGATCATGTGAGTGTCAGCATTTGAACCATCAACATCAGCTGATAAGTTCAAAGGGCTTGATGCTGACTGCTACTTTCTGATTGTGCTGTATCAGAAGGTAGATCACATGATGTGATGGATTGGTTATCACTCTCACCATCAGATTCTACCTCTGCTCTTGGGGTAAAATCTGTAGGTGGAGCAGTGTGATTGTAACCAATTCCAAACTTCACATTGGAAGCAGATTGCTTACTAAGAAGCATTTCAAAACCTTTGCATGATTGTACCCATCTATCACACTCTACCTGGGTAACTGCAAGGGTTTCTTTGAGATCTTTGTACTTCTCTAGAAGTACCTCTTCTCTAGCCTTATCATCAATTATTGGCAATTCAGTTTATAAATCTCATCATTTTTATCTTTAAGCACAGACTCAAACTCAGCTTTTTTTGGAAATTATTTGTTCTAGCTCAATGTTCTTATTAATTAGAGCTACATTTGCTTCTCTAATGGAAGCAAATGCTGCTATGCATGGTTCGAACATAATTGGGCTTTTGCCTCAGAGGATACCTGTGATACCTGAGGTGTAGAGCATTAGAAAATGAAGTATCAGCAGACTCCAAATCCATAAGAGCTAGATTCCCAAAAGGACTGTCACCACCATGTTGACCAGCACCTGAGAACAGTTGGTCATGACCAGACATGTCATCTGGTAAACTGCTCCAGTCAACACTCCTGGGGTGAAAAGCTGTGTTTGAGGTTGAGTTTGTTGATGAGATTGGGATGGCTGAGGTTCTGGTAGTGCATGAGGTTGTGGTGCCATAGGAACTTGAACTTGATTTGACTGTGGCATGTAATAACAAGGGTACGGATATGGCATTTGACCCTGAGGAACAAAATATGCCGGAGATTGTTGTTGAGGATGATGACTAGAGTGACAGGATGTTGCCCTCTGTGTTGTTGACTATTGCCAGGAAAAGTCACAAGGGTGCAGTGGAGTTAGATCCAGTTGATCTACACTCTCTTGCAAAGTGTCCAAGCCTTTGGCATTTGTGACACCTCAACTTGCTCTTGTCAAAACCAACTTTGGTTTTGCCAGAGAGTCCTGGAATTTTCTTCCCAGTTCTTTTATAGAACTTCTGAGATCTGATATTTATCAGGGCCATTTGGCTCAAAATATCCATCTCTTCTAAGTCATCATCAGCAATCCCCTTGAGATCATCCATAATGAAGCATAGATTGTCATTATTACACCCAGTATACTGACCATCAACACTCACAAATGCAGAATCAGAAGTGCTTGAAGAGAAATTAATATGCTCATCATACTGGCATTCAGATGAAGCATATTCTGACTCATGACCCACCAAGGCAGTGTTGCCTGGTACAAAGTCTTCAGTGAGCTTTCCAGATGAAGACAGCTTTCTCTTCTGTTCTATCTCTCTCTCAAACGTGAGCAGTTTCCCATGGAGTTGGGTGAGAGATAGTTTGTCCAAACTTGCACTGGAGCGTAGGACAATAGTATATGTGTCCCATCTCTCAGGCAGTGATCTGAGAAATCTGTTATTCATCTGAATATTTGTGTACTCAAGTTTGACCATTTTGTTCAGAGATCAAACAAGAGAACCGCTCATATTGTTGAGTCAGTGTCTCACCCTTTCTATGAGAGAATGTCTCATATTGTTGGGCAAGAATTTCTCTATTATTTGCCAAGACCTCATCTGTTCCTCCAAATTGTTCTTTCAAGGCATTCCAGAGGTCATGGGCAGTTTCATGATGCATTAGCCCAGAATAGATTTCATTTGGCAGTGCCATGGCCAGAATTCCATGGGCTTTTGCATCAATTTCAAGCAACTTCTTATCCTCATCTGAGTATTGCTCCCTCCTCTTCGGAACCATTTGATTGGTTTCCGGGTTATTCACCATAGGCTTGTGTGGACCATGTACCACTGATGTCCAACAACCTGCGCTGTTAACAGACAGGTGATGGAGCATACGTCTTTGCCATATGTTATACTCATTCCTAACCAGCATTGGTGCTTGGTTGAGGAACCAGTATTGTGAGGATCATTGGAGGGAGTGGTCATTTTCAGTTCAAAAACAATTTAATTCAAGCTTTTAAAAGTTTTAAACAGACACCAACAAACTCAATAAAACCAAGAGAAGATCTCAGGATGAATGACCAGAAATACAGAAAATTCAATCTCTATAACCGTTTCTTGCAAAAACAAAAGCTAATTCAATCAAACTTAGATCTGGAATAGCAGTTCAATGATCAATTATTAGATCGATCAATGATTAACCTGCTCTGATACCATTTGACAGGATCAGCGATCACAAGTTTGATGTATTAGAGTTCAAGGCAGCGGAATAAGAATAGGAATTAGACAAATTGTAGCAAGAAGTCGATGCTTGTATGCATTAAGAGCACATACGGTTATAGCGAGAGATATATTTCTGATTCAAGGAATGTTTATAGATATGGAATGTTTCTAATCAAATCATTCATTCATTCACGTCATTCATACTATTACAAGGTTGTCACTCCTTATATAGAGTGCAACAAACACTGCTGTTATCACGGAAAGTGACAACTGGCAGATCTAATACAAATTAACTAACTCTTAACAAACTACTGAAATGTTCACAACTACTGAGACATATCAGAGTGTTAAGTACAAAATATAAAACTACTGATTGGAACTA
The DNA here is from genome assembly GCA_025506515.1 of Flaveria trinervia. Classification (NCBI taxonomy): domain Eukaryota; kingdom Viridiplantae; phylum Streptophyta; class Magnoliopsida; order Asterales; family Asteraceae; genus Flaveria; species Flaveria trinervia. Next base: position 56,032,726 of record CM046449.1, on the reverse strand, counting down.
CTGAAACTACAACGACTGAAGAACAAGCTCTTCAGTCGTTTTACAAAACTACTGAACTAGAAATATAAAACTACTGATATCACAACTACTAAAGAAGTACTCTTCAGCAGTTGTGACAAACTACTGACGCTTCAGTACTTGATCTTCAGACTTTGACCTTCAGATGTTTCATCAGCTGATGACTTCAGTAGATATTATCAGCTGATGTCTTCAGTCTTTGTCTTCAGACTTTGTACATCAGTTGTTGATCTTCAGCACTTGTAAACTCTTCAGCTGTTGTACTTCAGTACTTTGGTCTTTCAGCTTCAGCACTTGTGTTCTTCAGCTGTTGTACTTCAGCTTTAGTTCTTCAGCTGTTGGAATCTTCAGCACTTGATCTTCAACTGTTGAAGTCTTCAGCACTTGTCAAACTGCTGATGAGGCTTTCAGCAGTTGTTGTGATACCATGTGGGACTTAGAGGTTTTCTGATCTTGGCTCATTGGTTCTTTTGGTCCAACAATTGACCTTAGGTTTATCCTGATATCTGAACATAAACATGTAGCATACATGATATCAGGTCTTGAGGCAGTGAGATACATGAGAGATCCAATCATTCCTCGGTACATAGTGGCATCTACAAGATCTCCTTCTCATCAGGTGCTATATCATGATTCGTAGCAAGTGGAGTCCCAGCCAGCGAAGCATTCTCCCTCCATTCAAAGCGACTGAGAATGTCCCTCCTACATACTTGTCTGATGGAGAAAGATCCCTTTAGGTGTTTGATCCCCTGTACCCGAGAAAGACTTCATCTCCCCCATCGCACTCATCTCAAACTCTTTCTTCATCACTGCTTCAAACTCTTTGCATAACTCTTCGTTCTTTGACCCGAAGATATGTCATCCACATATATCTGTACAAGCAGTAGGTCCCATCCTTTTCTTTTTAATAACAGTGTACAGTCAATGACTCCCCTGCAAAGCCGTGTTTCACAAGATGAGTCGAGAGTTTTCTCGTACCAAGCTCGAGGAGCTTGATGAAGCCCTATAAAGCTTTGTCGAGCTTGTAAACTCTATCCCGTGATAGGGTCTTCAAATCCCTCGGGTTGACTTACATAGACTGTTCCCTTATTTCCCCATGAAGGAATGCACTCTTCACATCTAATTGGTAGACTTAATCTTCATGTACGAGGCATAAGCAAGGAAATACGAATAGCTTCCATCCTTGCCACGGGTGCAAACACCTCATTAAGTCAATCCCCTCGACTTGGCGAAAACCTTGACCACCAGTCGAGCTTTGTTCCTTATAATGACTCCTTGGTCATCTTTCTTACATTTAGTACCCATTTGGTGCCAATGACTTTAGCACCTTTAGGTCTATCAACCAGAGTCCATACACCTAACTTCTTAACTGCAGAAGTTCTTCTTGCATGGCACTCACCCACGCCTCATCATTTAGTGCTTCACTGACATATTTTGGCTCAACCTGTGAGACAAAACATCGATAAGCACCATCATGAATGTAACCTTCTCCATAACTGAGGCGTAATCAGCTGAGTATAGCTGATTTCGGGTTTGTACTCCTGATCGGACATCTCCAATAACATTGTCAAGGGGATGATAGATTTTTAGTCGTGATCCTGGAGTAGTCGGCACAGTCACCTCCGAACCAAGATTGTGAACATTTTGGTCTGCATCTGAGGAGGTTGGAGTTTGAGGTTCCGAAGTCAAGGGTACATCACTTGTGGATGCTTGTGGACTTTCAGGACTGGAACCTGTTCCTCCTGACTGTTCTGGTCATCTGCTTCATTTCATCTTCAGAGGAGGAGTCACTTTCATCAACTACCCCTTCTGACTGAGTAGATGACTCTCCCTGTGTGCTGGAGGAGTGTTTAGAATATCATACATCATCCTAGTAGCTAACTCATCATCCGAGGGAGAGAGAGGGATGTTGAGGATTTGAAGAATCCATCATAATCGAAGAAGTATGCAGTCCTTTGCCTATAGGTGGTGTGGTATATCTCTGAACGTCGACATTACACCACACTTCTACAAGACCCGTTGAGTTATTGTAAACTCGCTTGTTCGGTATGTTGTATCCTAGAATAATCCTTCAACTGCCTTCTCGCTGAATTTTCCTTCTTGTGTCTTCTTCAGAAGTGTACACGGTGCGCCAAAAGGTTCAAGATACTCCAAATTCGGTTTGCGTCTTTGAAGTAGCTCATAACATGTCTTTCCGTGGCGCTTGACTATTAGGACTCGATTCAGTGTATAGCACGCATTGCCACTGCCTCGTTCCAGAATTGGATAGGCAGTTTTGAGTCTGCCAGCATAGTCCGGGCAGTCTCTATCAACTCCTGTTCTTTCTCTCAGCAACGCCATTCATCTGAGGTGTGTAGGCAGAAGTGAATTGAGCACAATCCCTTTCCCTTTTTTGCAGTATGCCTCCATCCCTTGATTCTTGAATTCTGTCCGTTGTCTGAGCGTATTTTCGAACTTTTAGCTTGTAGAGTGATTCCAGTGTGGTTACTAATTCCTTGAATGTCTCCAAAGTTTCTGATTTTGATTTCAGAAACATTACCCAAGTGAACCTTGAGTAGTCATCAGTGACCACATAGCAGTACGCGTCGCCTGCAATGCTCGTTGTACTAACTGGACCGAACAGATCCATGTGAAGAAGCTCAAAGGAAGTTCTATTGAATGAACTTTCTTTTCCTTATGAGACTTCTTTGTCTGTTGCCTTTCTTGCAAGCTACACAAAAGTCAGGAAGTTGGAAGTTCTTGACATTCACTCCTCTAACTAATCCTTCTGAATCAAATGATTCATCTTCCTTTGACTAATGTGTCCCATTCTCCGATGCCAGGAGATGGAATCCTTCTCAGTAGCTTTAGATAAGAACACTGAACCTCATGATCCGTTTGTGGCAGCTGTTGACAGATCCAAGACATATAGTCTTTATATCTTGAAGCGGTCATCAGAACTTGGTCCTCTGGGATCATATATCTTTCTTCAGCATGTAACACTTCTGATTATCGAAGACGACTTTAAATCCTTTATCACAGATTCGGGAAACAGAAAGTAAGTTGTTCTGAAGTTGTTGAACGTAGTTCACTTTATCAAACTTAACTTTCTGATTTCCCACTTCTCCCTGAGCTGTGATATAGCCTCCTTTGTTTCCTGCAAAGGAAACATGCCCTCCTTTTATTTGTTTGACGTTAGATAAAAGGGCTCTATTTCCTGTCATGTGCCGGGATGCTCCGCTGTCTATAATCCACGTGTTAGTCTCAGCACTATATCAAACACCCTGCACATACAAAGTAAAAGAATCAGTTTAGGTTAGGAACCCAAGCTTTGACTGTCTTGGGTTCCCAGAGGCATCACACATCATAAACTCCACCCATTGATCCTTAGAAGGTGAGGTAGCTCAGGTTCCTTCTTGTTATTAGTATCAGACACGAGGGTGGATTTTCTTTCCATAAGCTAGATTTGTGCAATGCCTGTTTATGATAAACATCGGCTGGCTTACAGGTTGGACTTTAGGTTCATTAGCTCTTCTAGTGGAGTTAGAGAACTCCGCTTAGAAGACCTAGGTCTAGAGTCCAGAAGATAAATCTTCTTCCTAGGTGTCTGATAGAAATGACAGTCGGAAGCAATGTGTCCACATTCTCCACAGTTGTAGCATGACCTGCTATCAACTTTATGAGTAGACTTTCTTTGTGGAGAAGTGCGTGACACTCTAGTAACATCAATCACTTTAGTTTTTGACTCTTGGATGTTTGATGTTTTCTCTGGTGTAACAAACTTTACTGATTTAACCTGTTTTACTTTTTGGTTAACTGGTTTTTGACTTGAAGCATGTGAAAACGTAACATTTGAAGTCCTTTTAGGTTCTGATTTGACTCTATTTGACCCTGACTTTAAATTAACCTTTTCAAATTCATTTTCCAGGTTAACACAAGGCAATGTACCCTTTGCCTTTGAAGTGGCCTCCTTTTGTTTCTTACCAGATTCAGTAGATGAACATGAGGTGTCTGGATCAGTAACAAGAGGAGTGGTCACCACATGATCCTTGATGGGGTTATTATTTACTGGTCTAGACTTGGTGTTCATCAAGGTCTCAGGTGGTGGTGGAACCACTTTGTAGCCTAATCCCTCCCTGTTATTCCTTTCTCTCACTAGGTGTTGAACTATGTGAGAAGAACTAGTCCAACTATGCAGTTTCTGTTTTAATGAATTAACTTCGACTTCTAAAACTGCCCTTTGTTTCTTAGTGTCTTCTAGGGAGTTAAGATAGTACCTAATGTCGTTTGCTTGGTTAAAAGCCACTACTTCGGTTTCCCTAAGTTGTTTAGTCAATAAGTCTATCTTTTCTTTATAACAATGCTCATTTTGTTTTAGTACTCTATTTGCCTCAGTGCACAGACGTAAATCTTTTACTAAGTTATCATTATGATCTAATAACCTAGCAAATTTTTCATCTATGCTATTCCTAAACATGTCACAATCAGAACAAGCATGGTTATTAAAACTTTGGTCAGTGGTACTTACCTGAGTTGGTTCAGAAGTATTAGCCATCAATGCCGCATCAGATGATCTGGTTCTGTCGACTCTGGCTTTTCTGTCTCTGATGTGGAAACTTCCTCATTGGCTTGTAACTGACCTCGGCCGTAGTTGTTTCTTCACTATGGGACATTGCAATTTCAACTGCTATAATCACCTTCACTCGTAGAATCATCGTCATATCCTCAACACTGGCAATGTTAGATTCTCCTGGTGAGACAAACCTGAAACTCCAATCCTGTCCTTCATCATCTGAGCAGTTAGTGCTTTTGGATCCTTGTTTGCTGAAGTACTAGTTGCTTGCTAGAGCTGAGTTGCTTGTCCTGGCGAGTAAAGATGAGAACGGGTTCCCATTCCCCGTCTTCTTTGGCTTGACACATTCTCGTTTGAAGTGCCCCTTCTCACCACAGTTAAAGCAGGTCACTTTACTCTTGTCGAAGCCAAAGGTGGTGTCCTTAGTAGCACCCAGTTCTGTCCATCTTTTTCACAAACTTCTTCGCCCTCCGAACAGCACTTGCTAAGGCCCACATTATATCCATTCTTTCAAGCTCCATCTCATCCACCTGCTCGTAGTCCTCATCTGCCAGATGGCAGTTTCCAATCTTCCAGCAACAAGTCCATCATATGAATGAACCACTGCTGCTAAGAGATCCATATGCTCTCGTGCTACTTCCACGGTCACATTACCGAAGTTCTCGATCTTCAGTTTGGTAGCGTTTGCTTCTGATCCAATATGATGGGTACATGATGACCCAGACGTGTCTGATCCAGAAGGAGAAGCATGTGAGGGACCTGACGAGCTAGACACAAAAGCAGTCTGGAGGGGTGCTCCAGATGTCTTAGCTTGAGGCGTGGCGTTGTATAAAGCTGGATTTTGTGTGTACGAAGACTTTTGAGCTCTATACTTCATCCTTAGTGCTTCTTCTCGCAACTTAAGAATAAAGTCATTTATATCCAGCTTTACAAGGATTCCATTCTGTCTCAGGTTAGACACGAATGTAGCCCACTTATCAGGCAACCCGTCTGCGAAGTTGCTTACTTTTTCTTCCATGGTAGTAGCCACTCCATGTGTATGCAATTCGCTCATCAAGTGGTAGAATCTATCTATGACTTCGTCCAAACTTTCATTACCAATTGATGAGAAGTTATCGAATTCCTTCTTTAACTCCTTTGCCTTGATTGCCTTCAATGATGCATTACCATCATATCTCTTCTCTAGCGCATCCCACAGTTTCTTGGACTGCTTGTTCTCTGAATACTGGTGGAATATGTCTTTGGGGATAGACTGAGTGATCAATGCATAAACTCTTTTCTCTGCATTGTACTTTACTTTCTGTGCGTCTGTCATCCCGCTTAATGTTAGTTTAACTCCATCAGCTCCCACTGGTGTACTATAACCTATCTTAATGGCTTCCCACAGATTAGGATCTACTCCATTAAGGTAGATCTCAAAACGTTGTTTCCAGTGGGGAACTCATCTAAAGTCAAAAGCTTTGGTGGTTTATTGTGATTCCCCACCTCACTCTCAAGCATAGCAGATTCTGTATCCTTGAGTCCTTCCCAGCAGTAAAGGCTGACATCTAATCTTCCATGATGAATAAACTTATAATCTAATCAAACAAACTTTCACTGATGCGACTGAAGGATGCGAATGAGCTAATCGTGCGTATAAGCTCTGCGATTGGTTCAATCGTGCGAATGAACTGGGCGATTGGTTCAGTCGGGCGAATGAATCTGGTGCGTATGAGCTATGCGAACGAACGGTTCAATCGGCCGAATGAAGGTGCGACTAGGTCCAATCGTGCGTATGAGCAATGCGAATGGAGTCCAGTCGTACGAATGAGTCAGTCGTGCGATTGAAGCTGCTGTTTTGCGAAAATTTCTAGGTTTGACGGGTTCAGCCGTAAATATTCGAAATTTCACAGTTCTAATCGCCTGAGTCCGTAGAAACCAAACGTCGATGAGCAGGGAACTTCCAAGATCACTTTTGATGCCAAAGATTGCGTTTTTAGTGTAAAAACACAAACTTTTAATGCAATCTTGATTGAATCAACAGTAATCAAGAGCCAATAGCTCTCATACCACTTGTTAGGACCTGGTATTCGACTGAAATACCTAAGATCACGTGTATACCAGATCAAATAGTGCGGAATCCTATTTGATTGGCGATCCAATCAGTGAGAACACACGAAGAATCAATCAAGGATTGAAACTACCGTTAGAAATCGATAAGGAATCGTCTAATGTGTTCTATGAACTTGGAGAATGATTTGGAAGGTTTCTGGACGGCTAGGTTTCGACTTGAATCGTACTTGATCGAATCTCCTCGTTTTTTCACGAATTGAGTTGTATTTATAGGTTGGAACTATTCAATCGTGCGACTGAACCATTAGTTTGGTTCAGTCGTGCGATTGAACCATGCGGTTGGTTCATTCGTGCGACTGAGTGTTCAGTCGTGCGACTGGCCAATCTTATGTTACAGTCGTACGACTGATCCAGTCTCCTGTTCAGTCGTGCGACTGAGTCAATCGTGTGAAATTCTTCATGTGTATGGTTCATTCGCATGAGCCATTCGCATGGGAACTTCATTAAGTAAGTTTGAATGTTTTAGTTAATAATATAATATTATATGTAATCATTCAAGTAATCATAACCCAATCATTCATTTACGACTCATTAATGAACTATTAAACTTATAACAACAGACTATCAATTATCATTCATTAATCATACCAAACAAGATCTATTACATCACATATCACACGATCTAGGGACATACATGTATCAACACGTCCACACCCTCCTATGAGGGTCTCGGCTCTTCATGAGCGTCTCTTCAGCTCTAGCCTCCCCCATGACCCATGGTCTAGCACCACGTCCACCAGGGCCTCCACCTCGGAAGCCTTTGAAGATCTACCTCCCACTATCACACTATAAGACTCAAACACCAACACTGTCATTCAAGGTAATAGCTCAGTTTATGTCAAGTATAGTAAGTCCCTAATTACAATGACAAGTTGTGATTATCCACTTACTTTACTCTTCATACCCCAAGCATTTCCTATCCTGATTACATTAGTATCTAAATCTCTAAAGGAACATAAATCACATAACATGCGCATAAAATACTGGTTAACATTAAAGAAATACTTGATGGCATGTAGCTACTCAAACTGGCATCCTTCCATTATGTCCCGTCTCAGATTAAGTTTAGGTTTTTGAAAATAATTACCCATTCTCTTAAATTTTGGCTCTATACCACTTGTAAGGCCCTGTTCCCGGACGCTTAGAACTGATCATCATCAGGCATGAACATAAAACAGACATTTACATTTACTAAAACATTGTAATGAAATACTTAATAAACCATTTGATATATAATAATTGCTTTTGCAAAATAATACAAAATTTTTAATCATTACAAAAATCATTTGTTCGCATTACAATGCAAAAATATCATCGTTATACAAAATGGGTGTTTTCCAAATAAGCCAAGTAGTTGCCTCGTGTCCATCCTCACAACCATCACCTGCCAACTAGAAAATACATAAAAAGTCAGCATTGTTGAATGAATTCTAGCATTACAAAACATTATATTACATTCCATTCGTTATAATTTTTTTTCTCTTTCGCACATGATCACACATCATACATATATCAACGTAATATTTATTATCTTCCATTATCATCCATTTCATTGATATCGCACGTTTTGTACTTATCGCACTATTCATACTTTTCTTTTCTTTCACTTCAATCCAAATCATGTCATATGCTTAACCCCCCTCTTGGGCACCAAGCCATATCATCTAGGATTAAGCGAAAAGGATCCCATATCGCATGTATTAGTAGTCACATAGACTAACTCCCCCATGTGAACCTTTAAGGGTTAGCTAAGATCGCATGCTATAAAACACATAGTTGAGCTAAAAGCTCTTAATCATTTATGAACCTTCTTACATTTGTGCATGATCGTTTTTTATACTCAACACAAGTATTTTCTCTCTCAACTCACTAAGTAACACTCATCTTTGTGATGATCAGAATCCTTCTAAGAGTTGATGATAATATAGTAAGTAAATCAAGCAAAACACAAGATAATAGTTTTTCAAGATACTTGTATATATTAATTCTCAACTAAAAGTATTACAAGACTCTACAAGCATATTACATGAGTTACAATGAGAAAATATATATACTACTACCTACAGCTGGATATAGTTTGATACCAGCTGGAAACCTTATACTAAAGCAAATACTACAAAGCTAAAGTTAAGGTATCTTAGATAAAGTATTATCTAAGATATAATAGTCATGACATCTCCATGACTTATCTTTTGTCACTAACTAAAGTTGGCAACTGTACTAACTGATAAAGGTGAACAACGGAATAAAGTATGGTCAACCACATAGGTTTTATAGTAAACGCCATGCTATATATCAAAGATCTGCAGTCGAGTGTCAGAGGGACCATACTTATGTCCACTGGTTCATCGTAGCTACTTCTGAAGGTTAACTGGCTTCGGAAGAACTTGTTCTTCTGAAGCCACTTATACTTCAGAAATGGTTACTTCTTCCGAGACTTCCTTGGGACTTCATACTTTGGAATTTGTAGTCTTCATTTCTTCTAAGTGTTGAAGCTTCGGAAGAGTAGAGATTTTGTCTTCGAAGTTGGAGTTTTCCTTCAGAAGTTGATCATGCACTTGACTTTGGAAGAACTCCATTTGTCTTTGGAAGTTCCACTCTTAGCTTCGGAAGTCCTTTATTAGTTGTACCAAAATAGTCTAAGTGTTTGGTTTTGGTTGCACCAGCCTTTCTAGATCTAACAAACTCTCCCTAGGCTGATGCTACCAAACCTCACTTCTTCCTGCTTTTCAAAACCTTCAGCACCAGGGATAGAAGATGATGGTCTGTTTCTTTGTTCTTCCCTGAAGTTGTGCTAAGAAGTTTGTACAAGTTATTAGTGGACATGAGATCCAGTCTGTTACTTTGAATAACATGTACCTTTTGTTATGCCCCCTGAAAAGAGTTAGTTGACGGGAGTTATAGTCATACTCCCATCTAACTATGAATTCAAGGTTGGAACTTTCAACCATTTGAAAAAAGGCTTTGCCTTTGGTTGCTGATCCTTTCCTTTCCTCATCCTCTCTCAGTTTCATCTCCTCTTGATATGAGCAGCTATCTCGGAGTTGGAGGGGTTGGAGAATGGCTTCTCTGTAAACTCAGCAATGTCAAATCTGCTTAAGTGTAGCAGAGTGGAGGCATTGAGCCTGTTTGTCTCACCATTCTCTCTCTCAACAACAAAGTTGTGAGAAGAGTCTTCGAACCTCCACTGGATAATCTTCTTCCTTCTTACAAGGGGTTGACTTGGAACCTTATCACCTTTTTTTGTATTCAACAAAGTCACTAGCTTTCTTCTTAGCTTCTTCTCTTCTTCATTTAGAGAATCAGAGTTGAAGCCAAGGAGACTTGCAGCTTGGTCCAATGTTCCTCTAGGCAGATAACGGAATCAATATCTTGAGAGGGAACATGAGGAGCCATCAACAAATGTCAATTTGACAGACTCCTCCTCACAAGTGATGTCGCTCAAAGTTGTACACTTGGTGAGCTTCATCTTGATCTCGTTGAACTCCTCTAAGGAGAGATGTTTGGATGAATGAGAGGATGACTTTGGTGGTTTTTTGGTGGGAGAGGTTTGGGTTTTGGGTAGGGTTTTAGGTTTGAGGATAGGTAGTTGTGGTGGTTGTTTGGATTGAGTGGGTGAGGAAGTGGGTAAGGTTGATGATGTGGGTTCAGGGGTGTAAGGCTCAAAGGTTGGTTCAATTTAAACAGGGAAAGGGATAGGTTGGGTCGAGGATGTGGTTGTGGCGTGGATAAGAAGGTCATCCCTGTACTCTTTGGTACATATCTTTCCTTCTTCCTGAGTGTATGTCAACCTTGATTTTAGTGACAATACGCTGCAGGGTCTTCACAGACATGGGACCCACCTGCCTACCAGAGAAGCCATGAGCCCGAAGATAGTCCTTCATCCAGGCTTTATCACCTATCTTCTTGGTGGCAGGAAGTCCTGCTTCTTCTTCTTCTTTCTTCTTTTTCTCCTTCTATTTTTCTCTTACAGTTTTCTTTCTCTCTTTCTCCAATTTATCTTGCTCTTTGTTGAAGATCCATAAGATTGTATCATTGTCATGGGTGATAGTTCTTCTAGAGAGAAACCCTTGAAGGTTAGGAAAGTTATCCTTTCACTCCTGAGCTACAGATCAGCTTCCTTTTTCTTCCTCTCTCTTTCCTCCTCTAAGGCCAGCCTTGCTGTTTTTTCCCTTTGTTCAATTAGCAACAGGTTAACTTTTCCAGCTCAGTTAACTCCTCTAGTGGTAGCAGGAGCACATCTTCACTAAAAGCTCCAAGCTTGATAGTCTATCAATGATCTCCACCCTCTTTCTGTTGTTGATAGCCTCCTGGTCAGCTGTAGCTGCTTTGCTACTTGCAGCTAGCAACTTCCCAGTTGGGAGTCTACCTTTCTTGTTATTTTTTCTAACCTTGCTTCCTCCTGAAGCTCTTCCTTGGTCATCTTCCCATGTCCTTTGAAATCTTTGGAAGTTCTAGACCTTGGGGGTTATTGGATGGAAGTTTCAGCTGAGAGATGGTGTTGGAGCTTGTTGTAGTGGTGCTATTTGAGATAGGGGTTGGTTGAAAGTTCTCACTATTCACCTCAGATGCTAGGTCTAGAATTTCATTTGTGATGATTATATCCTCGGACAAGAGAATAGTCTTTCTTCAGCTTCCATCTCAGCTTCGAAAGATTGAAGTTGTTCTTCCAAGGCTTTGACTTCGGCTTCGAAAGCCTGTGGGAATGCACTATTTGTCCTAGTTGTTTAAGTTGTTGGGCCATCAGTCCTCATTTCCTCTTCAAAATCAATCTTAGGTTCCATGGGGGCCTTAGGTTGATCAACTTCTTCCATAGTGGTAGAAGGTGCATTTATCCTTTGAAGCTCTTCAGCTCCAAAGTACATCATAGCTGCATCAGGGCTAGGCTGATCTAAAGAAGATCCTATCAGGAACTTGGAGAAGATCCTGTTGAGACCTCTAAGCATCCTTGGGTCCATTTGTAGGACAATTTGAGGAGGCTCAGGAAAAATATTGCTTTTGAAGCTGGGTATCTTGAAGTTAGAGAAGTTAAAGCTCGGCTCTGTGGTTCCATATATGTTTGTCCCTGAACACTCTCCCCCTTTTCGGTAGCATCATTTTGAGAGCTAGATAAAGTACAGAAAGGTCAATGAGACCTGAATTGGTACATGCTAATAGATCTCTCAATCTGTTTCTCAGCTAGTTGAGCTTTGAGATTTTCAATCTCAAGTTACTGAGTGGCGGACCTATCCTCTAAAGTCTTAACCTTGGATTCAAGATTTAATACTTTAGAAAGTAGGTCTTGAATGCTGAGTTTCAGACTTCCCTCATCTTCTTTTGAAGAATCACAGAGAGATGAGGTAATATACCTTGTATATTCATCCTCACCACTAGATGTGATTTTTTGGCACCCTGGTTTCCCTTGCCGAATGATGTCTCTTTTAGAGGCATCAAAAGACATAGTGCTGTATATTCAGACTCAGAAATGTTACCACTATCCTGAGAATCCATAATGCTCCTTTAGTAGTGGCAACTGAATCTACATGAGTCCCCTTCACATCAGTGGGACTTACTTTAGTTGGTTTTTGTTAATTAGGGGTAGAGATAAGAGGTCCCTCTAAGCTCTGTTGATCCATAAGAGGTATTAGGGATCAACTTGATTTCTATGAAGAGACTTAATCTCCTCATTAGTTCTTATTAGTAGGTCATTGATGATATGGAAGTTAAACCTCATGACCCGGACTTTGGTCAATGTCTATTGGCATTGAGCCTTTGGTGGGGCTGTCCCTTTTTGGTTGGTTAGGGAAGCATAAGACTCACCCTAAGGGCTTTCAGCTTGGGTTTTGGGCTCAAAGATTGAGACTGAGGAGACTCAATTTCCTTATTGAGGTCAATGTGAAGGATGGTGAGACCTCAGACTGAGTGGGGGCCTATGTTCCCACTCTAGTCTTTTTCGATTGAATAGGTAGGGCTTACCCAATCAGAGTAGATTGAATAAGGGTTCGTTTGGGTCCTCTTTAATAGGTATATTTGATAGGGTGAGAAGGTAGGGTTGGCAATATGAGGGTACTTGCTGGTGTGGGTTCATCACCTGTGGGGTTAACAGGGATGTCACCATGAGTCATTGGCTCAACCGTACCTAGAATAAGATCAGCGTGTCTTCTATTGTAGTTAGTGTGACACTCTCTTCAAGACTTTCAAGATGGTTGGCCTCATTTGAGGAACTGGTAGGACAGTTGCATAGACAAGCTGACTTTTCTCTCGAACTCACAGTTGATGATGTGCTAAAGGAACCTGGAATACATGAAGAATGTGTCCCTCTAAAGGTTCCCCATAAGGTTAGTCGCACAAACCTTGAGTAATTGAAGCGGAGGTTTTTCCACCAACCCTTAAACTAGGCATCCTAGTTCGTATGGATTTGATCCCATCCCCCATACTTATTAGACAAACAGTGGATAACAACATGGAGCATAAACTTCTAGTTGTATGAGAAATTAAACTTGTAAACAGTAGATCTGTTCACATCTCCACCATATCCCATTTGGGTATATGTGTTGTCAAGGTCTGACTTGGGGAATTCAGTAGAAGCGCCTTCATCGTGAAGCTCCCCCTAATGAGATGTTCAGTAATGATAAACTCTTGGCCATAAATGCTCGACCTTATTACCCTAATCCCGTTGAGAGTTTCAATCTAACCGTTGCTCTAGAATTCAGCCATATGATTTGAGTAAACGGTGGGATTAATAATTAGGGTGGTGTAATAGGTAGATTGAGTGAGAAAAGAGATGATATCTGAGAAGTTTGTTGGTCCATTTGATCGTATTACAGTGAAAATGATATGAAGAATTGTTCAATATCTAACAAACAAACTAATCAACATGAGCAAAGAAGATTGAACACAATAAGAACTCATTCAAAATAAGAAAATGAATATCATAACAATCAATAACATCAAGCACAATGACATTTCGTGTAATAACTGCTTTGAAAAGGTAACTTGCAATAATGATTGACGATTAGGGTTTTGCAAGCTTGCCCAACAATGAAAAACATCAAATCTATATATAGCAGTCTTAGTTTCGCAGACAGTTTCGCTGTCAACAAAACTATACTGCCGAAACTATAGTTTCGCCCGGCAGAAACAGTAGTTTCGCCAGGCTAACTAATCAGCTGACTGTCAGCGAAACTATAGTTTCGCTCACAGTTTTGCTGGACTGCAAAACTACATAAAACTAAATACATACAAAAGGAAGCTAACAAAAGACCTATTACAATCAATAGTAAATAATCTAAACTAAGGTGAGTCAACCTATATATGATCTTCAATACTCCCCCTAGTTGGAACTCACCACCTTCATCAGTCTTGATGTGTCTTTTAAGCTCCAGTGTCCTTCGTTTCCTTTGATTAATCTTCAGTACCTCCTGAAACAACGTCCTCAGAAGCTTCAGCACATGATTCTCCATGGTTTCCTCCTGCATAATGAGCCCCTTCGGGATGTGCACTTGCTCGTTCAAACTACTTGGCCAAATCTTGTATAAACATGTTTAGGTCATCTGGGCCCTTACTCTCTTGGCTAATCTCTTCACCTCTTCTCTGATCTTGTTTGCTACAGTCATAAAGAGACTGGATTCCTTTCTCATTTCCTCACCTACACCAGCTTTGATATGGTTCTCGCGAAGATCAGCAGGTGTTCTCACAGAAACTAAAGAGTTCCATTGGATCAAAACCTTTAATCTCAGCACCATTCTTCACTCTGATGATTGCCTACGCCGTATTATGTTATAAAACCACTTTTCAAAGCTTAGTAAATCGTTGGGGAAGGGGATCTGCCAATCTGACCCTATTCATGGTCCTGGGGGGTTTCACCCTTAGTACAATCTTCCCTTGCCGGTCTCCCAATCTTGTCCTTTTTTGAGCGTTTCCTCTCAGCCTTCATGTAACCAAAAGACTCAAAATTTTCTTTTAGCCCATTCTGAATTTCTTTCTCTAACAGAGAGGCTTGTTAACTCAGATTTGCCTTCAGTAATGGCAGAGTCGTCAGTCACCTTAGATCCCATTTAGGAAAGGTCTTCAAAGCCTTCCTTTTATGCAAGTAACTAATTCCACCCCCTCTCCTCTTTATCCTGAACATTTTGAGACCGGGGTTATAGCACCAACTTATAATCTGCTTGTCAGCCTCTTTCCTACTCAATCCTTCCATGTGTTGGAATAAGGGAGTCAATTCTTCTGCCTTTTTCTCCTTAACAAACCACTCATCTTTATCCATCTCAAATACATCTTCATCAAGCTCTCCTTTCTTGGCTACATAAATCAACAGTCTCTTATCAACTTCATAGAACTCAGGTTCAGAATCATAGTCTACAAGTTGTTCATCATCCTGTTCTTCATCATTTAGTCTTTTTTCTTTCTCACCATCTCGATCCACTGACTTCTCCCTCACCACTTCTTCTCCAACTAGATCCTTCTTAACATCAGGTCCCATGTTTATAAACCCAGCCTCCAGAACTTCTTCTTCATTCTCCCTTCTTGCATCTTCATTTCTAACTTCACAATCTTCAGCATCAGCAGATGCTGCTCCAGAAGTGCCCTTTCCTGCCTTAGATGAAGTACCCATGTTCAGGAACGGGTATTTTGAAGTATTAGTCAAATCATCTTACTCAGATTGAGTTAGTTGACTAGGAAGGCCAGCAGTAGCTTTGAGTTGTGCAACCTCCTCAAACAATTTTTCCAGCAAACAATTTTGATCAACAAGCATCTTTTTCATTCCCTCAATCATCTCATCTTTTTTCTCCTCCCTTATCTCTTGGTTGGTGAGCTTCGTCTTTATCATACTCGGTTCATTTGCAAGAGAACTGTTAAGATTACGAATCATATCTTCATCTAAGTTTCCTCTTTCATCCCTCCTCTCAATAAATGCTTTCGCCTCTCAGAATCTGCTGTATCAGCTTTCTTCTTTGATCTCTTCTCCTTTTCTATCCATATCTCTTCAGCTCTTTCGTTTATATCTTCTTCAAAATCATAATCTTTCTCTTTAGCATATCTCTTTCTTTTCATGGTTGCATCAGATGGTTGTGCCCTGGTTTCTTCAGCTCTTTTATTCTCAGATTCATCCACCCGTCTAATGTAGTTTCCATCTCTCTGGTGGGTACATGTTTTCCTAGAGATGGGTTATCTTCCCACTAAAATCATGGTGAATAGCATAACAGTCAGCAAAGATACGAGGATTCATTTGTACCAGCCTTTTCACCTCCCCGTGTTTTGGCACATTTGGTATGAGGTCGTCAAAGATCATTTGAAGAAATCGAGGATACAACAACCATTTATCTTTCTTCAGGCCATCACATTCTCAGCCATGCAGGCGAATATCAGTCTGGCTATGTTTGCCTTCTCTCCTTTGTAGCACAACACCATAGCTTTAGCCCAGTCAATGTTTAGCCCGTCTGATCCACCTTTACGGTGATCTAGGCACATGATGAAGACGTGAGCAATAAATCTCCATTCCTTGGAGAGAAATGACTTCTTGATCTCCTTTCGGGAACCAAAAGTTGGCTCCTCATAACCCATGCTTCTGAATGCTTTGAACACCTGTGTATCAGACATAGAAACTTCTTCACCAGAATCCTCCTCTAGCCTCAGAATCCTCGAAACTGTCTCTACAGTAATGGTCACCTCGTGCTATAAGACTTTAGCAGTAGTCTTTGAGTATTTCCTCTCGTGTCATATTGAGCAATCTCCAGAAATCTCTGATATGAAGATCATATATGGTGGTGGAATGAGATATAGCATAAGATATAGGAGATCTTTGCAGCCATCTAATACAGTCTCTAAACCCGACATCTTTCGGATGAGTATCATCCAAATAGCAGTGATGTTGTTTCTCTCGTCAATGTTTAAATTTTCCATTGAAACCTGAGATACAAATCAAATTATAGTTACATGTGTCCTTAGTTTCTGAACTTAATGTAATACGTCTTTATTGTCTTACACATATGTAATTGTACGGGTACCTAATGAAATACAATATGTGGTTGTGCTTATAATGTTGAATATTCATTTGTTGGTATGTAATAACGCTTATTGAACTAACTATATAACTTGTGGTTGTTTGAATAATTTCTAAATCAATTAATGATTATGAAACATATTTAAACTTAATCATGTGAAGTTCTCATGTGATTAGCCCATGCTAATGGACCATACGCATGAACAACTTCATGCTAATGAACCAGTCATACGAATGAACCAAGAGACTGGATTAGTCACATGATTGTAACATGAGATTGACTCAGTCGCACGACTGAACACTCAGTCGTGCGAATGGATCAATCGCATGACTCAATCGCACGACTGAACCATGCAAATGTTCCAGTCTCACGATTGAGAAACCCTAACCTATAAATACCACTTAAATCGTGGAAAGACTAGACACTTTGAATTTTTTGATACCTACACGTACCCTAGCCGTCCAGAGACCTCTAGCAACCTGTTCCAACTTCATAGATCGCAGTAGATCGATTGCTGATCGTTCTTAACGTTTAGATTCTTTAATTAATTCTACGTGCGTTCTCACTGATTGGATCGCCAGTCAAATAGGATTCCACACTATTTGATTCGGTATACGCGTAAATTTGTTAGTATTCGTCTAGTACTCGATCCTAACAAGTGGTATCAGAGCCATGTTCTAGATTTACGTGTGATTCAATCGTTTTGATATAAAAATTGTGTTTTTACACTCAAAAATGCAATCTTTTGTGTCAAATCGGGTTTTAGACGTCTCTTTATCGTAAAGTTAAGTTTTTCCGGCATACGGCAATTAGGGTTAGCAAGAAATTCGTGTTTTTGTGTTTAAACACCTTAGACCTACGAATTTTTGAAATCCAGCAGGCACAGTCACATGATTGACTCAATCGCACAACTAAGTTCATACGCATCCCCCATACGCACCATTGGACTCAGTCGCACTTCCATTCGTACGACTGAGAAGCCTATTTGCATTGTTCAACCGCATTAGGTCATTCGGCTGACTGAGTCATCCGCATTGTTTTAGTCGCACGATTGAACCATCCGCATAGGTCAATCACCCAAATAGCCCAATCGCTTCATTCGCACTAATACAACAGTTTGGTTTAAGTTAAAGTTGATAGCAATGGAAGACCAATACTCAGCATTCACAGCAAGGAAAGACTCACGGATACAAGACTTACTGCTACTGGACAATGAAGTAGGGAATCACAACAAGCCCCCAAAGCTAATCATGTTAGACGAATACCCACAATGGAAGCAACGTTTCGAGATCTACTTAAATGGAGTAGATCCCAATCTATGGGAGTCTATAGAGATGGGGTACAGTATGCCAGTAGGAGCTGATGGTGTCAAACTCACACTGGGTGGCATGACTAATGGACAGAAGGTCAAATACAATGCTGAAAAGAAGTTTATGCTTTGCTCATACAATCAATTCCGAAGGATATTTTCCATCAATTCTCGGAATATACACAAGCAAATAAACTATGGGAGGCATTGGAGAAAAGATATGATGGAAACACATCATTGAAGGACATAAAGGCTAAGGCTTTAAGGAAGGAGTTTGACAACTTCTCCTTGATGGGAAAAGAAAGCCTAGATGATGTTATCTATCGGTTCTACCACTTGATGAGTGAGATGCACACTCATGGAGTATCGACGTCAATGGAGGACAAAGTGTCTAACTTTGCAGATGGGTTGCCGGAGAAGTGGGTTTCATTTGTCTCCAATCTTAGACAAAATGGTATGCTAACGAAGTTAGATATCAATGATTTCATTCTGAAGCTGAGAGAGGAAGAACTAAGGATGAAGTATAAGGCACAAAAGTCTTCCTATGATCAGAACCCAATGCTATACAATGTGACTCCTCAAGCCAAAACATCTAGAGCACCTCTTCAGACAGCTTTTGTATCTACCTCGGCTGGTCCTTCTCAAGCCCCTACTTTAGGGTGAGAAACTTCAGGGTCGTCTGGTACCCAATACATTGTATCTGAAGCTAATGCAACAAAACTGAAGACCGAGAACTTTGGTAATGTGACAGTTGAGGTAGCCAAAGAGCACATGGATCTCTTAGCTGCGGTAGTCCACTCCTATGATGGACTAATTGCTGGTAAAATTGGGAACTGCCATCTGGCAAATGAGGATTATGAGCAGGTGGACGAGACAGAACTGGAGCAGATGGACATAATGTGGGCCTTAGCAAGTGCTGTCCGAGAGCTAAGAAGTTTGTTAAAAAGACCGGGCAGAACTTGATTGCAACTAAGGACACTACCTTCGGCTTCGATAAGACCAAGTGACTTGTTTCAACTGCGGTGAGAAATGGCACTTCAAAAGAGAGTGTGTGAAGCCAAAGAAGACTGGCAATGGGAATCCTTTATCCTCCTTCAATCGTCAGGATCAACCCACTAGCAGTCCTACTTCATTAAGCAAGGATCCCAAAGCCTTGACTGCTCATGATGATGAAGGACATGACTAGAGCTTTCGGTTTGTCTCACCGGGAGAATCCAATATCGCTAATGTGGAGGATATTGATGATGATTTGGCTAGTGAAGGAGATATAGCAGTCGAACTTGCGATGTCAAACTCAGAAGAGACTACACCAGTGTTCAAATACCTACCTGAAGAAGGGAAAACTGCAACAACGTCAGAATCACCAGCTCCAGAAACATCAGACTCTGCATTGATGGCTGACTCATCAGAACCCTTTCAGGTAAGTACTACTGACCAACTCTTTAATAATCATGCTTGTTCTGACTGTAATAAATTTAGGGAAAGCATTGATTTAAAATTTGCTAGGTTATTAGATTATAATAGTAACTTAGTAAAGGACTTGGAACTATGCACTGAAGCTAATAGAGTTCTAAAACAAAATGAGCATAGTTACAAGGAAAAGATAGACCTTTTGAACAAACAGCTTAGGGAAACAGAAATAGTAGCCTTTAACCAAGCTAATGACATTAGGTACTATCTTAACTCCCTAGAGGACACTAAGAAACAAAGGGCAGTTTTAGAAGTAGAAGTTAATTCCTTAAAGCAAAAATTGCACAGTTGGACAAGTTCATCTCATATTGTCCAAAACTTAGTGAGAGAGAGAAAAAACGGGGGGGATTGGGTTATAAAGTGGTTCCACCACTACATGAGATCTTGATAAACACAAACTGTAAACCAATCAATGATAATCCAATCGAGGATCATGTGGTGTCTACTCCTCTTGTAAGTGATCCAGATTCCACATGTAAATCAAATGAATCTGGTACTAAACAAAAGGAGGCCACTTCAAAGGCAAAAGGTAAAATGCCTTGCATTAATCTGGACAAAGAATTTGAAAAGGTTAATATAAAGTCTGGGTCAATCAAGTCTAATTCTGAACCCAAAAAGACCAAACAGGTTAACCACCCACGTGTGTCAAGTCAAAGTCCAGATAATAGAAAAGGAAAAGATATTAAAATTGTTAAAGCAATTAACTTTGTTAAACTAGACAAAACATCTAAACAAGAAGAGACAAAACCCAAACAGAGTAAGGTCACCCGGGTGTCACATACATCTCCACAAAATAGTTAAATCATAAAGTCGAAAGCAGATCATGCTACTATTATGGAGAGTATGGACACATTGCGTCTCATTGTCCTTACTATCAGACACCAAGGAGGAAAGTTGAACTTCCTGAACAAAAACCTAGCCCTTTTAAGAGGAACTCAGTGACGCCACCTAAAAGGGATAGTGAACCTAAAGTTCAACGCATTAGCTAATCATCTATTTATCACAAACAGGCCTTATACAAAGCTGGCTTATGGAAGGAAAAATCCACCTCATTGTTTGATAGTGAGAACAAGAAGACATCTGAGCTTCCCTCACCCTCGAATGGTCAATGGGTTACATTTATGATGTGTGATGCCTCTAGAAACTAGGGGTGTACAGAAAGATCCGAATCCGAAACCGAATCCGATTTATCCGAATTTCTGAATCCGAAGTATCCGAAAGTTCGGATATCCGAAAGTTCGGATATCCGAAATTTCGGATATCCGAAATTCGGATATCCGAAATTTCGGATTCGGATTCGGATAGTAATATTGGAAAATTTCGGATAATTCGGATATCCGAAATATCCGAAATATAAAATATATTTCTTTAATTTTTAATTATTTATAAAATTATAAAACCACATTTTAATATTTCATTCACAAGTTCACAAACACAATAACCCTAATCTCAAAACATCCGCCTCCACCCTCCAGGCTCCATCTCTTCGACTCCAGATCTCCTTCAAGATTCATCGTCGACTTCGAATCTTCGAGTAATCAGGTATGTTGTATGCGATTCTACTCTCATAGACTCATTCAAAGTGAGTCGGTTCATCCCTAATCGAGTAATCGTCCTTCGTTCAGGCTCGGTGGCTCGGTGGCTACTCTAATCGCCATTTGACAGCTGCGGTGTGTTGGTTCTACCCTAAACGACCTTCGTCAACAAAGGTTAGCCGATTATTTCACAGGCTCGGACGCTCGGTGGCTCTGTTTTCATTCATTTGCTTATGTTTGATCATAGCTTAGATTCTTCATGCGTATTTTATTACAAAGATTATTTCAAAGATTATTTGAAGATTAAGTTTATACCTTCTGCCTTCTGGAGTTTTGGAAACAATGGAGCTCTTTAAAAACCTTTCTTTTTTCTAAATGGAGTTTTGAGTTTTGACGTTCTGTAATAGTAACTTAACAACTATATGTTGGAATTTTAGTGATATGCTATAAAAGGTTAATAAGAATCATAATTATTGATTATGTTCTCACACTCTCCCTGTTAGTCTCACTTCTTATTTTTTCATTATTCAAATTAGATTGTTTCATGCTTCAATGGACATCCCTGATACCAACAC
Source organism: Flaveria trinervia (assembly GCA_025506515.1). Taxonomy (NCBI): domain Eukaryota; kingdom Viridiplantae; phylum Streptophyta; class Magnoliopsida; order Asterales; family Asteraceae; genus Flaveria; species Flaveria trinervia. The sequence continues at coordinate 56,011,172 of CM046449.1, read as the reverse complement.
AAAAAACTCAGATTGTGAACTAGTGTCTGAAAACGAGGTGATGTCAAAGGCCAAACAAAAGAAGAACCAGAAGCAAAAAAAAGATGGAAAACCTCCAAGCGCACCCTCAAATGTAAGTGAACCTTGTTCCACACGTACGAACAAAAAAAGATCTATTTGGTGGGATCATTATATTGAGTGTGATGTACTTGATTTGGCTGAGTGTATATATGTCATAGAAGAATTGGTTGTTCAACAAAAAGTGGGACTACCCCTTTGAAAAATCACATCAACACGTGTAAACAATACCCTCCAAACATAGATAAAAGACAAAAGCTGCTTGATCTTGAGTCTAAGACACGTGTTAGTGATGATGGTTCCATTGAAAACATAACAGTTCCTCGGTTATGGGAGTTTAACCAAGAAGTAATTAGGAAAGCCTTAGCAAAAATGTTGATAGTTGATGAATTACCCTTTTCTTTTGTGGAGGGAGAGGGTTTTCGTGCTTTTTGTAAGGTTATTAATCCCCATTTTAATGTGCCTTCACGTTCGACTGCAACAAGAGATTGCTATGGATATTTTATTGAGGAAAGGAGGAAATTAGTGAATATTTTTAACAATATGTTGTCTAGAATATGTTTAACCACAGACACTTGGACTTCAGGACAGAATTTATCTTATATGTGTTTAACTGCACATTTTATAGATGACGATTGGCATTTGCATAAGAGAATCATAAATTTTTGCCCAATTGTTGGTCACTCGGGGGTATTAATCGGGAGAGCGGTTGAAAAGTGTTTACTTGAATGGGATTTAAAAAACATTTTGACTGTCACAGTAGACAATGCTAGCTCTAATGATATAGCTATTCAACATTTGAAAAAGGTTTTTAATCATTGGGATTCTGGAGTTATGAAGGGAGATTTTTTACATATGAGATGTGCGGCTCATATTTTGAACTTAGTTGTTAGAGATGGCCTTAGTAATTTGAAGAAATCAATCAAAAAAGTACGTGCCCTTGTTAAATACGTGAGGTCTTCTCCTGCTAGACTTCAAAAATTTAAAGCTTGTGTTGAAGAAGAGAAATAGAGAGCAAGAGTTTAGTGTGTATGGATGTTGAAACCCGTTGGAACTCCACTTTTTTAATGCTAGAATCTGCTATTAAATTCAAAAAAGCATTTTCTAATTTATTATTAAGGGATTCTAACTGTGAGAAAGAGATTAAGAGGTGTGAAGGTGGTTTAATACATGAGGATGATTGGACCGATGTTAAAAGCTTGTTGCCTTTTTTGAAGATTTTTTTTGATGCTACGTTAAGATTTTCAGGTTCCCGCTATGTGACTTCTAATGCTTATTTGCATGAGATTTTTGGAATTGGCACTGTGATTGAGGGTTTGGTTAAGCATGCTGATATCTCAATTAGTCAAATGGCACATAAAATGAAAGAAAAGTATCAAAAGTATTGGGGTGAATTTGCTAAGATTAATCAATTTTTGTATATTGCTGTGGTTCTTGACCCGAGACGAAAGTGGCATTACATGGAGTTTCTTGTTAAAGAGAATTTTATAACTGAAAATGTCATGAAAAGTGTAGAATTAAACATGATTACTTTGTTTGAATCTTATATGAGATCTATGCCTCGAAAAGAAAACGAATTTGAGGTGTCATCATCTGCGTCGGCTTCTAGTTCTAGACGTGTAGATGGCGATGAACAGGTTGTAATGGACATTGAGGAACTTATGACGAAGCGATTTGAAATGGCCATGGGAAATTCGGAAACATCATTGAAAAAAAATGAGTTAGACAAATATCTCGGGGAGGATCGTGAACCTATGGACGCACGTTTTGACATATTAAATTGGTGGAAAGTACAACAGTGTCAATATCCCGTTCTTGCCAAAATGGCTCGAGATATTCTTGCTATTCCTGTTTCTACCGTTGCCTCCGAGTCCGCTTTTAGCACCGGGGGACGGGTGCTTGATTGTTTCCGAACTTCCTTAACCCCAAGAATGGTAGAAGCATTGGTTTGTGCACAAGATTGGTTGCGTGCTTCTAATAATACAATTATGATTGAAGACACTTTACTCGAGATCGAGAAAATGGAAGGAGAAGGTTAGTAGCAAATTACCATTTTTCATTTTTATTGATTTTCTGTTACATATATTTTTTTAATGTTTTTTTTATTGTATCATAGGCTTGAAGGATTTAATCATGGAACAACCAACAATTATCATTGATGAAACAAGTGATGAATCACCGGAATGGTTTTAAGGTATCTTTATTAACAGTGCAGCCAAGTGCAGCCACAAAAAGTTTTAATAACAGTTGAATTGGCATACAAGTGCAACCACAAAAAGTAAAAAGAAACTTTCATGCTTATACATAAATATTCCAAGGTGATAATACTCTTTTCTTAGTATTATTATAGCAATACAGCCACAAGCCAACTTGATTAGAATAGTTTTAAAAAAATATCATGAGTTCTATCTTATTGTTTCTTTGGTTGTAGGCTGTGGATGTGTGGATCATGTGGTGATGAACTGATGATGGAAGATATCAAGATTGGTAGTTTCCAAATATGCTCGAGAACTCAAGATTGGACTTTTTGAAAATGATTAACTATTCTATTTTGCTTATAAAACTGTTTTGAATTTTTTAGGATTTTAGTTGGTATTTTGGTTGGTTGTATTCAGTTGTTGACTATTTAGGCATTTGACTACTCATGGATTGTAATATGAATTTAAATGATAATGACAAAGTTTTTGGTTCACTGAAAATCGGATATCCGTTTAACTATCCGAATCCGTATCCGAAATTTCGGATATCCGAATTTCGGATATCCGAAATTTCGGATACGGATTCGGATAGTAGTATCCACTATCCGAAAATTTCGGATATCCGAATTCGGATATCCGAAAATCTGGATATCCGATTTTGAACACCCCTACTAGAAACCAAGCCTGTGAAGGCTTGGGTCCCTAACATGAACTAATGTTTTCAATTGAATGTGCAGGGTGTTTGTTATAGTACTGAAACCAACACGTGGATTATTGATAGAGGAGCATCCAAGCACATGACAGGGAACATGGATCTCTTATCAAACATCAAACAGATAAAAGGAGGTCATGTTTCGTTTGCTGGAAACAAAGGTGGGTACATCACAGCTCAAGGGGAAGTAGGTAATCAAAGAGTGAAGTTTGACAAGGTAAACTATGTTCAGCAACTTCAAAATAACTTGCTTTCTATTTCTCAAATTTGTGATAAAGACTTTAAGGTAGTATTTGACAACAAGAAGTGCTATGTCCTGAAAAAGGACTATGTCATCCCGGAGGATCAAGTATTAATGTCTGCCTCAAGATACAAGGACCTTTATGTCTTGGATATATCAAAGGCCTCCATAACGGATCATGAAGTTCAGTGCTTCTTGTCAAAAGCTACCGAGAAGGAATCCATCTCCTGGCATAGGAGAATAGGACACATTAATCCATGAAAGATGATCACTTGATCCAAAATGATCTAGTGAGAGGAGTTAACATCAAAACTTCCAACTTCCGGATTTCTGTGTTGCGTGCAAGAAGGGAAAATAGACGAAGAAGTCTCATAAGAAAAAAAAGTTCATTCTATCAAACTTCCTCTTGAACTTCTTCACATGCATCTGTTTGGTCCAGTCAATACAAGAAGCATTGCAGGCAACTTGTACTGCTATGTAGTTACTGATGACTACTTAAGATTCACTTGGGTGATGTTTCTGAAATCCAAATCAGAAACATTTGAGTCATTCAAGGAGTTAGTAACTACTCTGGAGTCTCTATATAAGTTGAAGGTACGTCAAGTGCGTTCAGACAACGAAACCGAGTTCAAGAATCAATGGATGAAGGCTTACTGCAAGGAAAAAGGAATTATGCATCAGTTCACCTCTGCCTACACTCCTCAGATGAATGGTGTTGCTGAAAGGAAGAATCGTAGCTTGATAGAGACAGCATAGATGATGCTAGCAGACTCAAAACTGCCTATCCAATTCCAGAATGAAGCAGTTGCAAATGCGTGTTATACGCTAAATCGAGTTCTGGTAGTTAAACTCCATGGAAAGACGTGTTACGAGTTACTATAACGACGTAAACCCAATCTAGAGTATCTCGAGCTGTTTGGCACTCCGTGCACCCTACTGAAGAAGATTCAGGAGGGAAAATTCACCGAGAAGGCTAATGAAGGTATCTTTCTAGGATACAACATACCGAACAAGATGGTCTACAACAACTTTATGGGTCAGGTAGAAGTGTGGTGTAATGTTGATGTTCAGAGATACACCACACCACCTGCTGGAAAAGGACCCGCCTTTTTTTTGACTATGATGGATTCTTTAATTCCTTCAACATACCACTCTCCATTTCTGATGATGATTTAGCAACAAAGATGATGTATGATGTTCTAAACACACCATCTCAGGAATCTACATCATCTGGACTACAAGGCGATTCATCTAACAACTCAGGGGGAGTACCTGAAGATAATGATTCTTCCATTGATGAAGAAGCTATGGAGACTGATCAGAACAACCAAGAGGAGCATGTTCCTACCACTACAAGTCCACAAGCATCTGACATCAATGCCTCTGAGTCTTCAGAACCTCAGACTCCTACTGCCTCAGATACTAAACCAAATGTGCATAATCTTGATTCTGAGGTAGTTGTTCCAACCACTCCTAGATCATGCCTAAATGTCTATCATCCTTTGGATAATGTCATTGGGGATGTGAGATCAGGATTTCAGACCAGAAACCAGTTGTACTCAGCTGATTATGCCTCGGTGATGGAAAAGGGATACCTTCACGACGGTGCATATCGTTGCTTTGTGTCTCAATTTGAGCCAAAGTATGTTAGTCAAGCCCTGAATGATGAGGCATGGGTGAGTGCCATGCAAGAAGAACTTCTTCAGTTCAAGAAGTTAGGTGTATGGACTCTGGTGGATAGACCTAAAGGTCTAAGGTCATTGGCACAAAATGGGTCTTGAAATGCAAGAAAGATGATCAAGGCGTGATCATCAGAAACAAGGCTCGACTTGTTGTTCAAAGATTTTGACAAGTCGAGGGCATTGACTACAATGAAGTGTTTGCACCTGGCAAGAATGGAAGCAATTCGTATCTTCCTTGCCTATGCATCGTATACGAAGATTAAGTTTATCAACTTGATGTGAAGAGTGCATTCCTTCATGGTGAAATCATAGAGACAGTGTATGTTAGTCAATCCGAGGGATTTAAGGATCCATATCATCAGGATAGAGTTTACAACTCGACAAGGCTCTATATGGGCTTCATCAAGCTCCTAGAGCCTAGTATGAGAAACTCTCGACTCACCTTGTGAAACACGGTTTTCGCAGAGGTGTCATTGATTGTACACTGTTCATAAAACAAAAGGATGGAGATTTATTGCTTGTACAAATCTATGTTGATGACATAATCTTCGGTTCAAAGAACGAAGATCTATGTAAAGAGTTTGAAGCAGTAACGAAGGCTGAGTTTGAAATGAGTGCCATGGGAGAGATGAAATTCCCTTCTTGGGTTACAAGTTGATCAGATACCAAAAGGGATTTTCCTACATCAGACCAAGTATGTAGGAGATATCCTCAGTCGTTTTGACATGGAGAATGCTTCCACAGCTGGGACTCCACTTGCTACAAACTATGATGTAGCACCCGACAAGAATGGTGATCTAGTTGATGCCACCATGTACCGAGGAATGATTGGATCTCTCATGTACCTCACTGCCTCAAGACCTACGCGACATGTTTATGTTCAAGATATCAAGCAAAGCCCAAAGTTAACCATCTGATAGGGGTCAAAAGGATCTTTCGTTATCTGAAGGGTACTCCAACACTTGGGTTGTGGTATCCTCATGACGATGACTTCGAGCTAACTACGTATAGTGACTCAGATTACGGTGGCTGCAAAATGAACTACAAGTCTACATCAGCGGGATGTCAATTCTTTGGGAGGAGATTAGTGAACTTCCAGTGTAAGAAGCAGACCTTGGTTGCTTTGTCAACCTATGAAGCCGAATACGTTGCTGCGGCAAGTTGCTGTTCACAAATCATATGGATTCAACAGCAAATGCGCGACTACGGTTTGAAATTCTCTTTTACTCCTTTTTTTGTTGATAACTCTACTGCGATTGCAGTAACTAAAAATCCGGTCCAACATCCTAAGACCAAACACATCGGCATAAAATATCACTTTATACGTGATTGCTTTGAAAAGAACCTAATTGATGTGATTAAAATAAATACTGATTTTTAACGCGCTGACCTCTATGCAAAGGCTTTTGATAAACCACGTTTTTTATATCTGTTAGAGGTCAACGGCGTTAAAAAGAAAAGTGAGGTAATTCCTACTTATGACCATGTGTAGTCCGATGAGTATAGTCAATTTTCTTTTAATTTTCGTTATTTATTTATTTATTTATCTATTTTTTTAAGTAGTCAAATTAAATTGATGTTATTTTGTCGCCTACTAAAATCCTAAAAAGCGTAAATCAGTTATGATTTTAGAATTTTAGGAGGAGAATAGGTCAGTTAGTAACATTAACAAAAAAAACAAGGGAGGAGGAGAGGCTAGCTGATTGAAACTAGATCATATCTGTGATACCAATTCAATGACTTTGGAAAATGATAGTACATAGGTACAAACCACTTGGGACTTTAAAAGTTTAAATAAAATGAGATGCGAAGTTCAAAGTATAAGTCTGTGTAGTCTGAGCAATATAAAAGGAAAAATGATAGTAAAACTAGCTACTACTAAGGTAACACAAAGAAAGTAGACCTAGAGATTGTTAGACCACTGATGATATGTCGGTATATTCAACACAATATATGATTAGACCTTGTTGGTGATCTCAAGAACAAACTAAGTTGTTCAACAAGCTATGGTTTAACATCTTATCCCTGGTTAAGACAATCAACAAAATTCCAATAAGGGGTGACGAGCAGAATAAACGCCACAAATGTGAGCGTAAGACCAAAATATGAGCAAAAGCAATCAAACTAATAACCTATGTTGTTGGTGAGAACTGTGTCAAAGATTAAAATTGCTCAAACAAGAAGATAGGTTATGTGCCTCTCTATTGTGCGGTGGCACTGACCTGAGGATAAGCATAACCTATAAATTCTAGACTTCATTGTTGTTTGCCGCCTCTCTGCTGTGCGGTGGCACTGACCTGAGGCTTGGCTTCTCTCTGAAAGTTCTAAGAATAGTTTCTTCTTGACAATTACCCTGAGAGCGCTCAAAAATATCCTGAGGAATGTTGATTACCATATAAGTGTGGGATCCACAAATGCTTGTTGAAATAATCAGACCTTAAACTATCACCACTCTGTGTCAAAAGTCTGTCTATGGATTTAAGAGGACCAGTATACTAACAATCATTGTGTCTACAATTCTTGAAAGTCCAAATCACTATAGGGATCTAATAGTACTAGTATGATTTCCTAAACTTGCTAACGACTTTAGATGAAAAACAAGAATTGAGCATCAAAAGGTGTTGATAACATGTCCCAAATGATTTGACTTGCCTGTATGATTCCAAATTGAATTGGTCCACTTATGGTCAAAATAAATTGAATCTGCCTATTCCCGAACCGAATCCATTAGATTTCTATCTTAGGATTTACACCTCGCACAAAACGTCAAAAACAAGTTTTAGTTTTGTATTTCAGTTTAAATCTTTTATTTTTTTAAATTTAGTCAAATTCATTTTTGTTTGATGTGGGACTACGCCATGGAATTCATAGGGGATTTAATCATCTAAAAGGGTCACGTCTGAGGTGACCACACGTGTTTTCAAAGGTAAAATTAGTCACGTCTGAGGTGATAAACTGTTTAAAAGGATCACATCTGAGGTGGTCAAAAGTTTTTCAAGTGAAAATGATCATGTTTGAGATGATCAAATGCTCATAAAGTTTAATCAAAAGTTTAAAATGGGTTTAAGTGAGAAATGGTCATAAAGTCAAAATCATGAGTATGATCCAATCGCACGACTGGACCTTGAGTATGGACCATACTCATGCACTAAGCAGCCGAATGGCACATGAGTATGAACCATCACCCGAATGGCTTATCATAATGAGCCAGTCGACCGAATGGAACTATGCGAATAAGTCAGTCGCCCGAATGAAATCCAATCGGCCGACTGAATGTGATCGACTGAGCCAATCACACGACTGAGGTCCATTCGCCCGAATGAACCGAGCGAATGGGTCCATTTGGCCAATTGAAATCATACTTAGTATAAATAGGGCCATAGTCGATCACATTCAACTCATCACCCCCAATCGCCCTAAAATCGCACAGCCTACCGTTACTCTGCCAAAATTCCCTCTGACCCAAATTGCTTGCTTATTCTGATCTTCTGACGTTCGTTGTTGTTTATACAGGTAAAATGAGGTGTGAACTTGCCAAAAATTCCTTCAATTAGACTTCAAAATCAAGAAATTGGCCCTAACAAGACCCGAGACCTTAAATGGACTAATAACCTAACTAAACCAAGTAAAATGTTCAAATAAAGGTTATTAAGTTATTAGTATAATGAATGCGAGTTTAAAGAACCATTACGCGACGTCTAATTTCAAGAATTGGCTAAATTTCGAATCTCAGTCGATCGAATAGTGGGTCATGCGACTGGACACCAGGATGAACAGCAATCGCACGATTGAGCTGGTCAAATGGCTCAATCAGCCGAATGGATCATACGAATGAGCTCAGTCGGCCAACTGAACCAATCGCAGGGTCAGTCAACCGATTGAACTCAGTCGCCTGCTCAGTCACCTGACTGAATCCAGTCGCATGCCAAGTCAACCGGTTGAATACAGTCGCATGGTTCAATCACATGAATGAACCAGAATGAAGTCAACCAAGTTAATTAGAACTGATTTGTTATGAGTGGTTATCTAATGTCTACGTGCCTTGTGTTACAGATTGATGGATGACTGGTGGTCGATCAACCCCAAACGCAACATATGTGCTCGTTTAGATTCCACGACTCGGAATGGTGCCAAGTTTGCGGGGATCATCGCTTTCCTCAAGCGATCCAGGATCTACAAGGCGATATCTACACCATGCACTCCCTACAGGTCTATTCAGCAGGCCTTTTGGGAGGGGGCATCAGTTAACCGCTCTCATGAGCCGTACATCATCAGGAGTTCTATCTTTGGGATGGATATTGAGATCACTGCTGAGGACGTTCGGCGTGTACTTGGGTTGGGTGATGATGCAGACCACCCCACCAGACTTCACCCACTGACGGTGAGAGTGTGCTTCTTGAGGATAAAGTATGCTGGGGATATTAATGCAAGGGTGCTCAACAAGAGCAACCTGTGTCCCCAGTACAAGTACTTGGCACATGTCATCCTCAAGTGCTTGGCTTCGCGAAAGGGTGGGTTTGATGATCTTTCAGACCAGATTCAAAATGCCTACGTGGCACTACAACTGAACCACCCTTTCAGCTTCTCGAGCATGATATTCTCTTACTTGATAGAGAATTGGAGGCGAAGGGAAAAGAGGGTTTCTGCATGTACCCTAGGTTTCTTCAGATGATTTTTGATGCGAAGCTGCCCACACTGCCCAAGGAGAGCCACGATGCTGTGTCGTTGGAGATCATGGATGATACGACACTGGGTCGTATGAAGGTATACCGGGGAAAGCAGGTCAAACCCCCGGTGAAGAGACTCAGCGGCCATCTGGCCAAGGTGGACTACGTGGCGTGTAACACCCGGTTATTCCTTAAAAAGAAAAGAAAGAATAAGAGTTGAAGAATAAAGAAAGGAAATGTCAATAAACCCAAGTTGAGGGGTTAAATGTGTAAAAATGAAAAAAGTACAAATAAGTTGGTGTAAAGGTGGGCATGGCCGCCCACCCTGTCTTCACATCACCTTTTTCATCGGTTTTAGAGAGAGAGAGAAAGGAAGAGAGCAGAAACTCTCGGTTGAAGAAAAAGAAGAAGAAGAAGATTGAATTCAAGGTAAGAATTCAAGGTTTTAAGTGTTCATGCTGGGTTTTTGTCTCGGTTATATGCTTATATGCTTATGTGCTTGTGTGTGTGTCCGTGTGTATGTGTTTTGGTGTGTTTTTAGGTGTTCGAACTCATTTGCAAACAGGTTAGAAGGAAGATACACCCAAAGTTGCACCAGGTGAGTTTCTAGACCCCGGTTTTACTTGTTTTAAACTTTCCTTGGGGCTGAAAATGTATTAAAACGATTTTCAAATGTTTATGTATGTATACCCGTATGTATTATGCATGTTTGGTGATGATTCTTAGATGCTTATAAGTTGTTCATGGTTAGAATAGCCTTGGTAAGCTTAGAACAGATAGGCTTGATGTTTGGATTCAAAATTATCCTAGAAACATCTTAAACAGAAGGTTCATGCGCCTAAATAAGGCCCATGCGCTTGGAATTGCCTTAGAAATGATTAAGTGTATCTCATGCACCTAAACAGTGCCC